>JAOPSE010000008.1:29490240-29939897 GCA_029449295.1 Zea luxurians | reverse complement strand
ACTTCTGTACATAGCTGCCTCCCATTCTGCGGTCAGTGCTACACTTGTACAAAAGAAGCAAGATGGCCAAGTGAAAAGACAAGCACCGGTATACTTCGTCTCTGAAGTACTCAGTTTATCAAGAAAAATTACACAGAATTGGAGAGGGTATTGTATGCTGCGTTGATGGCCTCCAGGAAGCTTCGACATTATTTTCAAGCATATCATATAATAGTGCCTTCATCACAACCTTTGAAGGACATAATGAGAAACAAAGAAGCTACAGGAAGGATTGGAAAATGGGCTGCGGAACTTAATGAATTCATCATTGATTATGTACATAGATCCTCAATCCAATCTCAGGCGTTAGCAGATTTCATTGCTGACTGGACGCCAGGGGCTCAGGGAAGAAGCAACAAAAGATGCTGAAGCTTGGACAGTATTCTATGACGGCTCTTGGGGAACCTTCGGTGTAGGGGCAGCTGCTGTCCTAGTAGCGCCCTCTAAAGTCAGGACATGTTATGCAGTAAAATTGGACTTTAGTTGCACAAATGACATTGCCGAGTACGAAGCTCTTCTTTAGGGCTTCGGAAGCTAAAGGCAATGGGAATAAGAAGGGCAATCCTCAAAACTGATTCCCAAGTTATTTCTAGCCACGTGGACAAAAGCAGCAAGGCAAGGGATCCGAAGCTTGAAAAATATTTGGATGCAGTCTGAAGATTGGAAGCTTCTTTTGAGGGATTTTCTATAAAAAATATCCCAAGGGGAGAAAATGAGCATGCGGATTTGCTAGCTAAGTCAGCGGCACAGGGGCTCCCTTTGCCTTCGGAAGTATTCTTTGAAACAATAAAAGCACCTTCAGTCGAGCTTATGGAGAGCAGTACTTACAATATCACCTGTACATACTGAAGATTGGAGGACTGAGATTATATCTTTCCTCCAAGGCATATCTTTCGGATGACGAAGTTTACAATAAAAGAATGGAAGCGAGAACAAGACCATATGTAATCATATAAGGGGAGTTATATAAATATGGAGTCTGCTCTCCATTACTCAAGTGCTTGTCCAGAGCGAAGGTCAAGAATTGATGAAGGAAATGCTGCAAGATTATGTGGGTCCCATATTGGGTCTAGGCCTTTGCTGGGGAAGGTTTTCACAAGGATTTTACTGGCCGAAGGCAGCTTCGGATGCAGCAGACTTGGTTCAAAAATCTGAAAATTGCCAAAGATGCGCAAGAGACCAGAGACAACCTTCATCTTTAACCCAGCTAATACAGCCAACTTGGCCACTGCAAAGGTGGGGTCTGGATTTGTTAGGTCCACTTCCACCAGCACAAGGAATTTGAAATATGTCGTCGTAGCGGTGGAATATTTCTCTAAGTGGATCGAAGCAAAGCCCTTAGCCACAATAACTTCGGCCACAGTATAGAAATTCTTTTGGCAAAATATTTTTGTCGCTTCGACGTGCCGAAGGCAATAACCATTGACAATGGAACTCAATTTGATGCTAAACGTTCAAAGATTTTTGTGACCGAATTGGTACAAAATTCATTTTGCATCAGTAAGGCATCCAGAATCAAATAGGTTAGTAAAGAGAGCAAATAGAATTATAATGACAGGAATAATGAAGTTAATCTTCAATCAGCCTAGAGGAAAGTGGCCAGATGAGTTGATCAAAGTGGTGTGGAGCCATAACACAACTATCTCAAGGTCAACAGGTTTTACACCTTTCAAGCTCCTGCTTGGTGACGAAGCAATAACACCAGAAGAAGCAAAGACAAGATCAATAAGAACCATAGCTTCAGCGGAGGATGAAGCTGATTCTTAAATAACAAAAGATACCATAGAAGGGACCAGACTTCAGGTCATAGAGCACATCAATAAGTATCAGGCCGAAACAATAAAATGGCGTGATCGGAAAGTTCGATTGAAAAATATCAAGCCAGGTCATCTGGTGCTTCGGAGAGTAGCCAACCCAGATACAGTGGGCAAAGCTATAGCTGAAATGGGAAGGTCCTTTTCTGGTAGTATCTTTGTCAAGACCCGGTTTTACAGATTGAAGGATATGGATGGCAACGACATACCCAGATCTTAGAATGTGGATGAGCTTTGGCAGTATTATGTGTAATTGATGTAATCTTTTCTATTTTTCCTATGGCACCCTTTTCCTTTTAGGAGGGGAGA
Organism: Zea luxurians; assembly: GCA_029449295.1. Taxonomy (NCBI): domain Eukaryota; kingdom Viridiplantae; phylum Streptophyta; class Magnoliopsida; order Poales; family Poaceae; genus Zea; species Zea luxurians. Next base: position 29,937,735 of record JAOPSE010000008.1, on the reverse strand, counting down.
AAGGTTTTAATGGGGCCATAGTTTGTAATTTTTTTATTCTTATTCAGCCCTATGCAATACAAGGGCCAAAATCCCCAAAAAATGTAACATGTAATATCAGAACCTGTACCATCGAGTGCAAAAGAAAATAGGGAAAAGCTCAAAAGACGTCCCTAAGAGGATGCAGAGCTGTAATCACTCCAAGAATGACGAAGTTGCAAAAGTCGTTCCTATGGGAGCGTAGAGTAAGTTCCGAAGCTGCAAAAGTCGTTTCTAAGAGGGTGCAGAGTAAGTCCCGAAGCTCAAAAGTCATTCCTAAAGGAATGCAGAGCCAAATACCATCGAAATAAAGATGAAGAAGCTCCAAAGTCGTTCCTAAGGGGATGCAGAGCTTAAATGCCACCGAAATAGAAGGTGAAGAAGCTCCAAAGTCATTCCTAAGGGGATGCAGAGCTTAAATGCCACCGAAATATAAGGTGAAGAAGCTCCAAAGTTGTTCCTAAGGGAATGCAGAGCTTAAAGGCTCCAAAGTCATTCCTAAGGGGATGCAGAGTCTGGGTGTGGTTTCGTGTGCGTTTGGGTCATACATTTGCATATTACATTACATCATTCATTGCATTCATACAAACTACATTAGACATTTGTAGGATCATCATCATCATGACATAAAGCACGAACAGAAATAGTATAGCTTCGGTGACAAAGTGCTTCGTTGAATGCAAAGAAGCTTCGTTTCAAATATGAATACATGCATTTATACAAGGAAATGCTTCGATGTGTACAAAAAGAAGGAAAGGTGTTTTTCGCCTTTGGCTCAAAAGACATGAATTTTGTCCACAGCAAAGCAATTCGTTCATACACGACATTGAGTTCAACTCTCATTACATTTTTTTGCAAAAATAATGCAACTATTTCCTAAGCTTATACAGGAAGGCATAGAATGAAGCTTCAAGATAGCAACCTTCGGGATGTGTTGTGGACAATTAATCTTTGGCACCGCCATCCTACAGACAAACGATGGTACAAGATAAAAGCGAATAAAAATCCAGGCAGACAACAGTATATAGTTTCATACTGATTTAAGTAGATTCTGAGCTTTGTCTCCAGCCAACTCTCGTCCGCCTTTAGCCCAAATTTGAGTGATGAATCTACTTCCAATACTTCGGGCCTCAACCAGGAATATTAATCAGCTCTGACGGTGATAGGCTGAAGGTCGATCTGTTTACTATCTTCGCATGCGTGCATCCGGCCGTCAAGAATATAGCAGCTGTGCCGCGAGAAGCTAGCAGGGCACTAGAAATCACCATGCCCAGCTATTACTTCATCGAGTGCATCAACTTAATTTTCAATGAGATTGAAGGTATCTCAAATATCTTCAGCTGAAGGGGTCACTTCTTCAGAATTGGCTCCAACCGAGCTGAAGATTCCTTTTAACCGTTGCACGCAGCGGCTGGCAAATTCCAAGCATTTGTTCCGAAGGACCCCCAAAGATTCTTGCAGCTTCGTGTTCTTATCAGCTTCGGCTTTATATTTTGCTTGCAGTTCTTTCTTCTCTTGCTGAAGCATTCTGATTTTTCTTTTAAGATTGTTTGAGTTTGAAGAAGCTCCTCACTTAACCTAGCATTTTTAGCTCGAATCTCTGCAAGGGAACCTTCTGTTGCTTGAAGCAGAAAGTCTTTCTTTTCAAGAGAAGCTTCGTAATCTTTAATCTTGTTTCCTAAGCCCTCAATTATGATTTCATTTTTCTTATCTTAAGGTCTTGTTGCATTTTCAATGCTTTGCTTAACAGTATACCTCTGTGAAAATAAGCTGACTTCAGAAAATTTCTCGTCACAAAGATAATAGAGATCTAGGCAAAAGAATTTTACCTTGAAATTGGAGTAAAAAGAAACTACCGACGATATGTTATCGTCGATAGCCGCTTATATCAGACTCAAGCTTCGGAAAACCGACACTCTTTGATAGAGTGCTGATTATTTTCCGCCCCGGCACGATCGTGAATACATCCTAAGGCTTCTTCATCAATTCCACCAAAAAGCATAGCTCCTGGCTGGTAGCCACAGGATATCCTACATTCCTGTAGCTCCTTATTCTCAGCCTCGGACAATTCTTGACCCACCAGGTTCCGAAGCTCAAAAATCTTTTTCTTCTGAAGCAGCATCAACAATCTTTTTTCCTTTGTTAGGCTCTGCAGCCATGACCTTCTCTATAGTTGCAGCCGTCTCTTCTACAGCCATGTCCAAAAGGAGTTTGTCAATTCCTGACAGTGTAGTTGCTAGATTGGCAGCTTCGGCAGTAGCTGCAGCTTCGGTAGAGGTTTCAGCTTCGGCAGTGGCCTTGACACTTGCGGCAGGCACTATTTGGATGCTGAGGCCAGCGGTGGTGTCCGCTCAATAGCTTGCGTTACATTAACGATTCTTCGTTTTTTCTGACCTTCAGTCTTCTCCTTTGTAGCCGAAGGTTCATCCATCTTCTGTAAAAGTTTCGTCAGTTCTAGTCTCAGAAGACTTAGCAGCTGGATGCGCAAGGGTTCAGTCATTACCTTTAGAATTTCTACTATTTTAGCAACAGAGGGCGTTGGAGTTCCTTCTATTGCCTCAGATACCTTCGGCTCCAGTACTTCAGGCTTCCTCTTTTTTGACACTGCCATCTTCGGCTCAGGAGCAGTTTTTGTCTTCTTTAAAGCCTTCTCATCCTCTTTAACCATTCTGGCAGCCTGTCTATTTAAAATACTAACAATTCTTTTTCTTTTTACTCCTTTGGCCCCTTTGTCAAGCCTTTCATAATCGGGGTATTCAAAATTTAAGGCATCCATTACCTGGTTCAATCTTCGTTTCGGCTAGGTATCGAAGGCTACGGTCATCAGTTGATCTTCCTTCTTGGTGTAATTCCCAAGTATTTCATTGCACATGGTCTCAATCATGTCTAGCCATTCTTTGCAAGGTTTCTTGAATTGTTTTTCAAACTTAAAACGATAAGAAAGTCGAACAAGTTCATGCTTCTTCCCCACTTCTTTCCTCTTCTGCGTTCCCCAACCACTTGACGTCGGATATGTTTTGTTCACCAAATATTCTTGCACCAAGTCCCTGGTACTGATTTGCTCAGCTACCACTATAAATTCTACTTCAGCCAGCTGACAGGGTGATCTTAGTTGCATATTGCATAAGGGCCTGGTCATTCCGAAGCTCATTGACAGACAGTGGACTCATAATCACGGTCATTAGCTTCTCCCTCTTTTTCTCGTCAGCCTTCATATAGAACCATTCACTCTTCCACCTAGTTGGCCATTTGGTATGGTAACTAAGAACTGGTGCCTTCGTATCCTTTCGATATTCAAAATTGTAACAGCCAAAATTTTCATGAAGGCCATCTGCCCCGGCCTTCATCTGGTAATGCAACTCGTGCACTCGGCAGAAAACTTCGGCATTTGGACCCATCCCTTGGCTTCAGAGGGCCCAGATATAGACACTGAGTCTAACGATAGCGTTGGGAGTCAGATGATGAAGGTATATCTCAAATTTCTTTAAAACTTCCCCTATCATTTCATTCAGGGGGAACTGGAGCCCTGCTCTGAAGAAGCTCTTAAAAACGACAACTTCATCCTCTTTCGGCTCTGGGATTACATCTTCCCCGGCAAATCGAATAAGTTTGCTCTCATCCTCTCCAAAGTAGCCCAATTTCATCATCATAGGCATGTCATCTTCTGTTATAGTAGATTTTCCAAATTCAAGATGACTAGGCTTTGTCGGGATCAGATGTTGTAGTCTTCTTCACTCCCATCATCATGTTCACCCTCAACCATAGTTTGTTCAGCTTCGGCATTAGAAGCACCTTCGTCAGCAACCTCCTCTGCCACAACCAGACCTGATCGCTTCATTACTTTTGAAATCGGTGCTATTTCAGTGGCTTCGGTTTCGTCCCCCTCACGAGACACTCTAGCAGTTCATCGCACTCTGGGCATTTCAATTATTTCACCGTTTGACGAAGCTAACCTTAAACGATGAAGCATTTTCTCGAGAGCGCAATGCAGAAAGCTTTGGCTATGGTCAAATTTTTTAACAGCACAACAGTGCAATAGCAATGAATGATGTAGTAACTCCTCACCAACTCGTCTGTTTATATAGTGCTATAGGAGGAAGGTGAACCGCCAGGCCACCAGCACTCGCTGAAAGGTGGACCGACCGACACCTGGAATATTATAATCGTTTCTCGGCAACGAGCCTATGGAAGGTGTTTTTCGGACCTTCGGCATTCCGAAGCCTTCGAGTTTTTCGTGGATCGAGCTCGTTACGAAAAATGATCTAGCACCGCGAAGGGGCTACTGTTGGGGGCCTTCTTCTTCACCGAAGGTCCTCTAAGCGAAAACACCTTCGGCAGGATGATATGCAAGCAGACATGACATGAAGATATATGCCAAAGCTACAATTGAAGGGGCTTCGGCATGGTGACATGCCTAAGACGAAGGATGGCACCGCTTAAAAAGGAAAATACTACATAGTCCCTAATAATTTATATTATGATCATAATTAGTTATCAGGGACACAAATATAATTTTGTCCGGGCTGTGTCCCGTGCCTATAAATAGGTGAACTGTATCCCCGTACTGTTCACGCTGACTTGTAATCATTCTTGTGTCACTCTTGTACTTCCATCTTCTGTCAAGCCGATGGTACAAATGTAATATAAACATTATCAATGTTTATTCATATTGATAAAATGAGAATATAAATAATCTAATGATTTGATATAATTGTTTACATTCTTTTTATGTTTCATATGTTTCTATTTACATCCTTGTTCATCAAAATGATGAAGGTATGCCCTTCATGACCTTTGTCTGAAGATCATTATATCCTAAGGGAAATAATGCTTTGAAGGACGAAGGTCCCTAATCGATAACAATTGTGTTACTTTGTTCTTGGTGTGTAGCATCCAGGAACAAGAACCAACAGAGAGGGACTTTGCTCAACTTGTAGCCATAGTCCCTAAGGGTTTGCCTCATCAAGAGTAATTGTGCACAGCAATGGCTTGCAGCAACATACTCGGCTTCAACGGTGGAAAAAGCTACTGAGTTTTGTTTCTTTGAAGCCCAAGACACCAGAGATCTTCCCAGAAACTGACAAGTCCCTGATGTGCTCTTCCTGTCAATTTTACACCCTGCATAATCGGCATCGGAATATCCAATTAAATCAAAGGTAGATCCCTTGGGGTACCAAAGCCCAAACTTAGGAGTGTAAATTAGATATCTCATGATTCTTTTCATGGCTCTAAGGTGAACTTCCTTAGGATTTGCCTGGAACCTTGCACACATGCATACTGAAAGCATAATATCCGGTCATGAAGCACATAAATAGAGTAAAGAACCTAACATCGACTGATATACCTTTTGATCTACGGATTTACCTCCCGTGTCAAGGTCAAGATGCCCATTAGTTCCCATGGGCATCTTGATGGGTTTGGCATTCTTCATTCTAAACTTCATAAGAATATCTTGAATGTACTTAGTTTGGCTGGTGAAGGTGCCCTCTTGGAGTTGCTTGACTTGAAATCCAAGGAAATACTTCAACTCCCCCATCATAGACATCTCGAATTTCTATATCATAATCCTACTAAATTCTTCACAAGTTGACTTGTTAGTAGACCCAAATATAATATCGTCAACATAAATTTGACAAATAAACAAGTCTTTTGCAATAGTTTTAGTGAAGAGAGTAGGGTCTACTTTTCCAACTTTGAAGCCATTAGTGATAAGAAAGTCTCGCAGACATTTATACCCTGCTCTTGGGGCTTGCTTGAGCCCATAAAGCGCCTTTGAGAGCTTATAAACATGGTTAGGATACTCACTATCTTCAAAGCCGGGAGGTTGCTCAACATATACCTCCTTGATAGGGCCATTGAGGAAGGCACTCTTCACGTTCATTTGATATAGCTTAAAACCATGGTAAGTAGCATAGGCAAGTAATATACGAATTGACTCAAGCCTAGCTATGGGTGCATAGGTTTAATCGAAATCCAAACCTTCAACTTGAGAATAACCTTTAGCAACAAGTCGAGCTTTGTTCCTAGTCACCACAACATGCTCGTCTTGTTTGTTGCGGAATACCCACTTGGTACCTACAACATTTTGGTTAGGACGTGGAACTAAATGTCATACCTCATTCCTTGTGAAGTTGTTGAGCTTCTCTTGCATTGCCACAACCCAATCCAGATCTCTTAGTGCATCCTCTATCCTGTATGGCTCAATAGAAGACACAAAAGAGTAATGTTCACAGAAATGAGCAACTCGAGATCTAGTAGTTACCCCCTTGTGAATGTCACCAAGAATGGAGTTGACGGGTTGATCTCTTTGAATTGCTTGGTGGACTCTTGGGTGTGGCGGTCTTTGATGCCGAATCTCTTGATCATCTTCCTTATATTGATCGTCTTCATCTCCCCCTTGATCAATGTCCTCTTCTTGAGGTGGCTCATCGTCTTGATCTTCTTCTTCTTCTTCTTGAGCCTTATCCTCATCTTAAGTTGGTGGAGGTGCTTGCATGGAAGATGATGGTTGATCTTGTGCTTGTGGAGGCTCTTCGGATTCTTTTATACAAACATCCTCGATGGACATGTTCCTTAGTGCGATGCACGGAACCTCTTCATCATCTAGTTCATCAAGATCAACTTGCTCCACTTGGGAGCCATTAGTCTCATCAAACACAATGTCACAAGAAACTTCAACTAATCCAGTGGACTTGTTGAAGACTCTATATGCCCTTGTGTTTGAGTCATAACCAAGTAAAAAGCCTTCTACTGCTTTAGGAACAAATTTAGAATTTCTACTTCTTTTAATAAGAATAAAGCATTTGCTACCAAAAACTCTAAAATAAGAAACATTTGGCTTTTTACCGGTGAGGAGTTCATACGATGTTTTCTTGAGGATTCGGTGTAGATATAACCGGTTGATGGAGTAGCAGGCGGTGTTAATCGCCTCCGCCCAAAACCGGTCCGGTGTCTTGTACTCATCAAGCATGGTTCTTGCCATGTCCAGTAGAGTTCTATTCTTCCTCTCTACTACACCATTTTGTTGAGGTGTGTAGGGAGAAGAGAACTCATGCTTGATGCCATCCTCCTCAAGAAATCCTTCAATTTGAGAGTTCTTGAACTCCGTTCCATTGTCGCTTCTAATCTTTTTGATTCTCAATCCGAACTCATTTTGAGCTTGTCTCAAGAATCTCTTTAAGGTCTCTTGGGTTTGAGATTTTGCCTGCAAAAAGAATACCCAAGTGAAGCGAGGATAGTCATCCACAATAACGAGATAATACTTACTCCTGTTGATGCTTATGTAAGCGATCGGGCCGAATAGGTCCATGTGGAGTAGCTCGAGCGGCCTATCAGTTGTCATGATGTTCTTGTGTGGATGATGGACTCTGAATTGCTTTCCTGCTTGACATGCGCTACAGATCCTGTCTTTCTCAAAATGAACATTTGTTAGTCCTAAAATGTGTTCTCCCTTTAGAAGCTTATGAAGATTCTTCATTCTAACATGGGCAAGTCGGCGATGCCAGAGCCAGCCCATATTAGTCTTAGCAATTATGCAAGTATCTAGCTCAGCTTTGTTATCATTAAAATCAACTAAGTATAGCTGACCATCTAACACTCCCTTAAATGTTATTGAATCATCACTTCTTCTAAAGACAGTAACACCTATATCAGTAAAAAGACAATTGTAGCCCATTTTGCATAATTGAGAAACATAAAGCAAATTGTAGTCTAAAGAATCTACAAGGAAAACATTAGAAATGGAATGGTCAGGAGATATAGCAATTTTACCCAAACCTTGATTTCCTTCCCTGAATGTAATAGCTCTTTGGGGATCTTCGTTTTTTCTCATATGAGGAGAACAACCTTTTCTCCCCTGTCATGTGGTTTGTGCACCTGCTATCGATTATCCAACTTGATCCTCAGGATGCATAAACCTACAAAACAAATTTAGGCCTTGTTCTTAGGTACCCAAACGATCTTGGGTCCTTTCACATTAGAAACAAGTACCTTGGGTACCCAAACACAAGTCTTTGGACTCTTGTGTTTGCCCCCAATATATTTGGCAAGTACTTTGTCGTATTTGTTAGTGAGGACATAAGAAGCATTAAAAGTCTTAAATGAAATGTTATGCTCATTTGATGCATTAGGAATTTTCTTTTTAGGCATTTTGATATGAGTTGAATGCCTAGAGCTAGAAGCCTCATTTTTATACATAAAAGCATGATGAGAAACATTGTGAGGTTTTCAAGCATGAATCTTCCTAATTTTATGCTTAGGTTAGTTTGCAGGATATAAAATGTATCCCTCTCTATCCTGAACCATGGGAGCCTTACCCTTAACAAAATTAGATAATTTCTTGGGGGCATTAAGTTTAGTGTTGCTTTGGTTCCCTTTTTGGAAACCAATACAATCCATAATGCCAGGGCGTCTCCCATTATAGAGCATGCTTCTAGCAAATTTAAAATTTTCATTTTCTAGCTCATGTTCAACAATTTTAGCATTTAATTTAGCTATGTGATCATTTTGTTCTTTAATCATGGCAAGGTGATCATCAATAGCTTCAACATTAACATCTCTACATCTAGTACAGATAGTAACATGCTCAACAGTAGATTTAGAGGGTTTGCAAACATTCAATTCTTCTATCTTAGCATTTAAACTAGCATTCTCATCTCTAAGACATGAAATTGAATTATTGCAAATGCTAAGCTCGTTAGATAATTTTTCACATTTCTCTACTTCTAGAGCATAAGCATTCTTCAACTTAACAAATTTTTTTATTTTCTTAAACGAGCAAGTCCTCTTGGCATTCCAAGAGATCATCCTTCTCCTTAATGGTTTCTATTAATTCATTTAATTTTTTTTCTTTTGGTCCATGGTAAGGTTGGCAAAGAGAGAAATTAAATCATCATTATTATCATCACTAGAGCTACCCTCATCATCAGATGTAGTGTATTTAGGGGTATCTCTAGAATGTGCCCTCTTCTTCTTGTCGTCCTTAGTCGTGAGACACTTGTGGACGACGTTGGGGAAGAGGAGGCCTTTGTTGATGGCAATGTTGGCGGTGTCCTTGTCGGAGGAAGAGTCGGTGGAGCTCTCATCAGAGTCCCATTCCCGCCCCATGAGACACTTGCTGCATTCACAGGAACTTCTCGAATGCATCTATTGTTATCCTTGTTTTCTAGTATTTATAGGCTAGGAAGACAAATATTGCCAATGGCACCAGTGCAAACCTGAAAACAAATGCAAAAAAATACAAGGTTGTATATAAGAAGAATCATTTTTTTACAAAAAGAACAATTATGGAGATGAAAAACTAAATCAAAGGAGGGAAACCAGCAACGCAGCTTCATTCTAGCAGTCATAATGGTTCAGGTCAGCTCATCGAGTAGCTCTCACAAGCTATCCTACCATGGAAAAGCTCGTAGAGGTACAGAGTTTAGCAAAGCAAACGAAAGTGCATAATTAAATACATCGTTTTTAGATTTTCTAAGAGGCCAGAAGCTAGAGTCTAGCAATTCTTAACAAGGATAACAATAGATGCATCCTTCTTCTGTACAAACAGAACCGACGCACCCCAAGGTGAGGAACTCGGACGAATGTACCCAGCCTCTTATAACTCCATTAAGTGCTTCTTAAGTTCCTTTAACTCGTCTACAGACATCCTGTATGGCCGTTTAGAAATAGGAGCAGTCCCAGGTAAGAGATCAATGACAAACTCAACTTCCCTATCTGGTGGCATCCCTGGTAACTCCTCTGGAAAGACATCTGGAAAATCCCTAACCACACGGATGTTGTTACCAACAAACTCCTCATCGATAAAGAACATCGCACGTCTGGAAGAGGTAGTTACTGCAATTTCAACTTGAAATCTTTCTCCTTTAGGGCTGGTGAGTTCTACAGTACCCCTATCACATAGTATACTGGCCTTTGCCTTTCTTAACCATGACATACCAAGAATTAGATCTATGCTGCTTGCCTCTAATATTATAGCAGTAGCCCAGAATTCTCTTCCCATAATTGTTAATGTCAATCTATGTGTCATATGATTTGCCTCAACAGGCCCTTTAGATGTTATTACTATCATTGGTGTTTTCATATTTTTTTTTAGTGGTAACTCATTTGTGTTGGCATATCGAGCAGACATGAATGAATGTGTAGCACCAGAATCAAATAATATGGTTGCAGGAATTGCATTAATATAAAACATACCAAGTGCAATTTCAGCTCCTTCCGCAGTAGCATCAGCGCTGACCTGATTAACCCTGGCAATAGAGAATCCTTGCCAGATCCTAGAGTCTGCTGCTTATTCTGAACTGGGGTAGTAGCAATCCTCTATGGGCAAACATTTGCATAATGTCCAGCCTTCCCACACTTGTAGCATGTAGTGCCTGAACTCTGTCTTGAAAACTTTGTCGGGGTGCTAGTGGGGGTAGCCTGACGAGTCAGTGGAGTCCTCTGAGGTGAGGGCTGAGCTGGGCGCTGGCCTCTGCCAGTGCGAACTGGTGTACCCTAGGGTGAACTGTAGCGTGGACGAATACTGTTGCTTCCATGACCCTAGGATATAGCCTTCCTCTTCAAATCTCCCAGCTGAATACGCTTGTGTTCAATAGCTAGAGCCTTATCGAGTAGCCTCTAAAATGATGAAAATGTATGTGCCACTAGAGCATACCGCAGGGGTCCATTGAGTCCTTCAATAAAGTGCTCATGCTTTCTCTCATCTTTAGCTACTTCATCCGGAGCATATCTGGAGAGCTGAATGAACTTATCGCGGTACTCACTGACTGACATGCTCCCCTACTTTAGTGATAGAAATTCTTTCTTCTTAATCTTCATTAGTCCAGCTGGTATGTGATAGTTCCTAAACTGCGTAGCAAACTCTGCCCATGTGATAGTATCAGCAGCATCGTGGGCAGCAGTGTATAAATCCCACCAATCAGCAGCTGGACCTGTCAGACGACCAGAAGCATATAGAACCTTCTCCCGATCAGAGCATTGGGCAATGTTCAATATCTTCTCTATAGACTTTATCCAATCATCTACGTCCAGTGGATTAGGAGAGCTAGCAAATGTTGGTGGCTTATGGCACATGAACTCCCGGTGCTTGTCCCGAGGTGGAACTAGTGGTGGTGGTGGAGGAGGCAGTGGTGCTTGCTGCTGTTGCGCCCTTCTTTCCTGGCGTATCTCCTCTTGCTCCTAGCACAATTCCCGGTGTATCTCCTCTCGCTCTTGGCGCATCTCCTGGCGTTCCTGCTGCATCTGCGCGTGCATATCCGCCATCTGTTGCATCATCCTCATCTGAGCTGCAACTGTTGGGTCAACTCCGGCTAGTGGAGGCTATGGAGGATCCATCTCGGGTTGTTGTTGTTGTTGTTGTTGTTGCGGTTGTCTAAATATCCTTCCGAGTGTGTCGATTGGGAGGCAGATCAATTCCACCACCCTTCCTGGTATTGACCATCTAAGTTAGAAACATATGGTAAGAGAGAAAGGATTGTAGACAAGGCAGGTAGTTACGAGGCATATTACTTTGGGGGATTTATTAGCTAAGCAGATTAATGTTTTACCTACTAAAGCTAACTCAATACCTTATGGTGGTACATGCTAAGATGTCCATTTATAATATCTCAATCAATCAAAGAAGCAAATCAGACATTTATCATCAGAACAATCAACCAACATTTTTAAATAAAGAAAATAGTTTTAATTTTGTCTTAGGTACCCTATCTCTTAAGAATGTCATAAATGTAGGATCTCAAGGTGTGAAATTCACCTTGTCTTAGAGTAGAAAAGATAAGAGTAATCAGAGTAGAACAGCAAAAGGTGAGACATGATCAAGACAAGATGAGTATAGAAAGAATCAGAGTAAGATAAGTAGGTAAGGGTATGTCCATTTCTATCTAGGTCTCGTCCTACAGTCAACATTTCCTCTGATACCACTTCTGTCACACCCGGGTGCATCTCAAACATACGCCAAGAAGACAACATATATAATAACAGAGTGTATAGAGATAAATGTCACAATAACATCAGAGTATTTATTACATAGCGGAAGTCTTATTACAAAATAAAACATAAATATAAAACGAACTAAGGATCATCCTTGGCGCCAAAGTCAACTGGGAAACGCCACCTAGATCAGATCGAACTTCTCGTTGTGTGGCTCCTCCTGAACCACCTGATCTTCTCTTGTGGGGGGGTGAGACAGCAAGGGTGAGCTCACACATGATCATAGCTCAACAAGTTGTGGGGAAACCAGTGGGCATGAACCCACCAAAGGTGGGATTTCATGTGTTGTGTAAGGCTGATCAACAACAGGGGTTTAAACTAAGCATTGGTTTTAATTAGTTGGTCAAAATTTTATTAGTAGTTACTAAATGTAAGTAAATATCAATCCTTAATAAAAGTAATATAACAAAATTAATAAATAATCCCATGCATATGCAAATGACAAAATTGAATTTAAGTTAGATAAATTAATCATGCGAGAGTCCTGAGCTGCTCATGACTGTGACCTCGACTAGTATACTAGTTTTACACTCTACAGAGGTTATACCCTTTACCCACAAGTCATGTTACCCATCTGCCATGGGGTTGTACGGGCCCCATACACCTCTACCAAGGAAGCGAGGCAGGGCAACACTACGAGGCCTTTACAAAGTTCCACTAGCTTCCGAAAACCCACTACAGTTTATGGGAAGAACACTTGCAAGAATCCCTCGTCTGACCGCCATCGCAGCAAAATCAACCCAAGAACCTCCCTGGATGCAACTCCCCTACTGCCCTTGCCCCTTTCGGGTAAGGTAGTCTTCCACTAGCCTTCCTAATTAGTTAGCCAAGGGGTCCCATTCCTCCCTTGTGGTGGCACGTGTTTCTCAAGTTAAGCTCCATGTTCCAATTAACATTAATGATCTTGACATGAACATAAATATAATAATAAAATAATTGGAACATGGATATAATAAAATATTAACCTAAAACCATGTAAAGCGGTAGCATAACTACCTAAGTGATTCCGGAATAACAAGGTAAAATGGATAAACAGTCTAGGGTGACCTATTGGGTCCCATCAAAATTAAACCTATGCATGAATAAGTGATATTAAAGAACATTATTGGGTAAAAAGTGGTCAAGGGCACAACTTGCCTTCAATGAGCTCCTGCTCAGCTACTTTTATCTGCTGGTCCACAGGATCCTCAGCCACTGGCTCTTCTACTCGCCACAATACAAACAAGCACAATATATAGAGGAAATTAGCATCACAACAAACATGTAAACAAAATACATAATAATAATCTACACATAAAAATAAAATCCTAGGAATAGAAATCATTAATTTTGGAGTCATAGATTTTAATATATGAATTTCCAAAGGTTTTATGTGCTTGAAATAGGATTAAGTGAGAACTTATTTTTCTTACTGTTTTCATGTCAAAATAGAAACTCTAAGTGGTAGAGAATAATATTACAAAATTTTAGAAACTAGAAAAGAGCAATTCAGAGTTCCTATGAATTTTCTATGATTTATACAAGTTCTAGCATTTGTTTTTGTATTAAAACTTCATTTTTTGATTAATTCTTCTCTGATTTCCAACACACTGGACTGGCTCAATATTACAGAAAACAGTAGGGGCTAACATAGAAATATTCCCTAGACTCAGATTACTGTCGCCGAGGACGGCGGGTTCTATTCTCTAAAATCGTAAGGTCCCTTTTGTAAAACGTACCCGCGAAGGGGTACGCGCTGATCCTGGCCGCACGATTACGATTCTGCGGCCCAGATTAGATCCGAGATACTTATGAACCCGAGATCGTTCAATCTAAAATCCATGCCCCACAATAGCCCATACCCACGAGACGACGCTACCCCTCGGATCTAACATTTACGATTTAGATCCATCGCGTGAACAGGCATGCACGGCTGGCTAATCTCGGCCATAGGCGCCAGATCCAACGGCCGCAGACTGTCGTTTTCCTCATGCCTTGGTTCCCCCTGTCCGCCACGGCTCGAGCATGGTGAAAAACCCAACTCCGGTGAGGCGAATCCTCGGCGATGACACAACTAAACCTAATTAGACTAGTGCTACACGATACGGTGATGAAAGCGGGCACAGGCGAGGAATTCATACCACGAATCATGGACGCAGGAGAGCTGTCCATGGCGACCGCGAGTTTCTAGTGAGCCTCGAACGCCGACAAGAAATTGCGCTCGCCCGATACACGATTCCAATGCGAAGGTTGCCCCAAACCTCGCTGCGGAACCCCAAGATGCCCCTAGAACAGTATGCCGCGACTGGGAGGCCGACCGAGAGCGTAACAATGGTGGCGGCGCGAGCTCGCTGCTTCTCACCGAACTCTCTCAACGGTGCTACGGAAGGAGGAAAGGGGAGAGGTGTACTTCTACTTATCTTGGGAACCACCCCATCTTACAGCCGAGAAGGTCGCCCAAGCTGATGCAGCACGAGCTCCGGAAGACTAGGCACGGCGCTCGGCCATAGCCATGTGATCCCGACTTTGGCGGAGGTAGGTGCTGACCCGTGGGCCCTAGGTTGTCAGAGAGAGCGCGAGGGCGGACCTTGTGTGCGTGAGACATACTGCCGAGCGGGCCCCGCAGGTCGACATAACGGGAAGGGCAGGCAAGCGTGCGCGAGGGTGCGGCAGAGAGACTGTCCCGTGGGGCCTTGCTGTCGGCGCGCGCAGGAGGGAGAAATGGGTCGCACGGTGGGGAAACGGTAGTGGGCCAGATCGGCGTTCCGCGGCCCAAGTGGCTCTTTTATTCTTTTCTTTTTATCTGTTATTTTCTTTTCTCTATTTCTAAGTTCATTTTGAATTCGAATTTGAATTCAAACTTGTGCCAAATTTATTCTCTATTATTTTTGTGAAATTAAGAAGTACCAATTTTGAAAATAAATTTTTTTATATTATATACTCTCCTTTCTTTTCTCCCCTTTTCTTTTAATTCTTCACCTCATTACCATTATTATATTTTTATTCATTTATTGTTATTGTATTAAATGCAAAAAACAAAACTCCAACAAGATGCACATTTTCTTATTTTAGTATCATTTGTTTTAATTACTCACTCTTAATTATATGTATGCTCTTTTTATGATGAAAATATGGCACACAAAATGAGAAGACCTCTCTATATTCCTTGTATACAATTTTGAGTATTACAAATCATACCCCCTTAACAAGAATCTCGTCCTCGAGATTTAGAAAGGACTAGGGAAAAGGTGAGGAAAATCTATTCTAAGCTCTTCTTCTCTCTCCCAAGTAGCTTCATCTTCTCCATGGTGACTCCATTGTACTTTGCACATCTTTATCACCTTATTCCTTGTAACTCGAGTCAATGTATCAAGAATCTTGATCGGATATTCCATATAAGTCAAATCACCCTAAACACTGAGCTCTTCCATTGGTAACTGTTCCTTAGGGACACGGAGGCACTTCTTAAGTTGAGACACATGAAATACATTATGCACATCAGATAGATTATCAGGTAGCTCGAGTTGGTATGCCATCTCCCCAACTCGCCTGAAGATTCTAAATGGTCCGATAAAGCGAGGGGAGAATTTGGCCTTGCCTTTGAACCTCCTCATCCCACGAAGTGGTGACACCTTGAGGTACACATGATCTCCTTCCTCAACTTCCAGTGGTCTCCTTTTATTATCAGCATAGCTCTTTTGCCTGGTCTGAGCTATCCTCAAATTCTCTCGAATTATACGGACTTGTTCTTCTGCCTCTTGAATCAGTTCAGGCCCAAAGAACTGTCTTTCTCCAGTCTGATCCCAATATAAAGGAGTCATGCACTTCCTGCCATACAAAGCCTCGAATGGTGACATCTTCAGACTGGCCTGATAACTATTATTGTATGAGAATTTAGCATATGGTAGACTTTTATCCCAACTTCCTCCATGCTGAAGGGCACAAGCTCTCAACATATCTTCTAATACTTGATTAGTCCTTTCAGTCTGTCCATCAGTCTGAGGGTGATAGGCTATACTAAAGTTCAACTTAGTATTCATATTCTCATGAAAGCTTCTCTAGAATCTTGAAGTAAACTGTGAACCTCGATCAGACACGATTTTCTTTGGTACTCCATGTAAACACACAATCCGAGCCATATATAACTCTGCTAGTTGAGAACCTTTATAAGTAGTCTTGACAGGAATGAAGTGAGATACTTTAGTCAATCTATCCACAATCACCCATATAGACTCATATCCTTTCTGGGTGCGAGGCAATCCAGTAATGAAATCCATACCAATCTCTTCCCACTTCCACTCGGGTATCTTTAGTGGATGCAGTAGTCCAGCTGGCCTCTGGTGTTCAGTCTTAACTCTTTGACACACATCGCATATAGCCACATGTGCAGCCACATCTCTCTTCAATCCATACCACCAGTATTTCTGCTTCAAATCCCGATACATCTTGGTGCTACCAGGATTAATAGAATAATCAGAGTCATGGGCTTCCTTTAATATAGTCTCACGAAGGCCCTCAATATCAGGAACACATATCCTATCCTTGAACCATTTGGTGCCTTGCTCATCCTCCGTGAATTCTGGACCTCTACCTTCAGTAATAAGATCCTTGATCTCTTATATCTTAGCATCACCAATCTGACCTTTGCGAATTTTTTGTTCCAAGGTAGGTTCCACATCAATAGTAACTCCTTCAGTGTGAGCAACTATCCCCAGGTTAAGTCTCCTGAAATCCTCAACAATCTCATCAGGTAGCTAGGTCACAATAGCTGAATGAACGTGCTCCTTTCGACTCAAGGCATCGACAACCAAATTCGCCTTGCCCGGGTGATAGTGAATCTCTAAATCATAATCCTTAATAAGCTCCAACCAACGGCGTTGCCTAAGGTTGAGATCCTTCTGAGTGAATATGTACTTCAAACACTTATGATCCGTGTACACTTGACACTTGGTTCCCATGATATAATGTCTCTAAATCTCAAGCGCGTGCACAACGGCTGCCAGTTCTAAGTCATAAGTGGGGTAGTTCAATTCATGTTTCCGCAACTGACGAGACGCGTAGGCGATCATATGTCCTTCTTGCATGAGCACACATCCCAAGCCTTGGCCACATGCATCACAATAAATGTCAAATCCCTTCTGTAGATCTGGCATAACCAACACTAGTGGTGACATCAATCTCTTCTTTAATTGATCAAAGCTATCTTGGCACTTTTCGTCCCACTTAAACTCTCTTCCCTTCTCCAGAAGCGAGGTTATAGGCTTAGCAATCTTAAAGAATCCCTCAATAAATCTCTGATAGTATCCTGCAAGTCCCAAGAAACTCCGGATCTCAGTAACTATAGTGGGTACGCTCCACGCCATTATCTCCTTGACTTTAGCAGGATCCACTGATATTCCTCCATTAGAAATGATATGTCCAAGGAATGGCACCTCATCAATCTAGAACTCGCACTTGCTAAACTTGGCGTAGAGTTGATTATCTCGTAGCTTTTGTAGCACCAATCTCAAATGTTCCTCATGATCACTATCACTCCTAGAATAAATAAGAATATCGTCAATGAATACTACGACGAATCTATCCAAATACTCCATAAACACCTTATTCATCAAATTCATAAAATAAGCTGGTGCATTAGTTAGTCCAAATGACATAACCGTGAACTCATATAATCCATATCGAGTCGAGAAAGCCGTCTTGGGAATATCCAATGGCCTAATCCTCATTTGATGGTGTTGGGGGCCTTCGGCTTCCGAAGGTCCTCAAAAACATGATTTAACAATGTTTCTAGAAGTACAGTACATGAACAGGTACCTTTGGACTTGAGTTGGATCCACAGCGTGAAGAAGCACGAGAAAGAGTACGAGGGATAACGCAAAGCCGAAGCTGTGCGCAGGAGAGCTTCGGCATGATAACAGAAAAAGGAAACCGACTTAAAGATGAAAAGGCTATTTAAACCTCGATGGACTACTATAGAGTTGTTAACAAATGTAAAGGGCATGAGTGTAATTTCACATGGGCTGCGTCCCGTGTCTATAAATAGGTGAACAGTTTGACATTTGATCCTTGCGTCACGCTGGTACTTTCACTTTCTTTCAAATCGAAGGTATACTTGTAATCTAATAATGTTTCTGTTTTTCCATAGTAATGAAATAAAAATGAGATAATGTTAATATATGATTATTTATATTGTTTTTATAGTTTATATGATTCTTTCTTCTTCATTCTTATATGTTATATTAACGAAGGCATGTCCTTCGTTGCCTTCGTCCGCGAAACATTATATCTTAAGGGAAATAATGCTTCGAAGGATGAAGGGCCTTAATGTATAACGTTTTCTGTGTTGCCTTGTTCTTAGTTCAAAGCATTTGAGAACAAGTCACCAACATTGGTGCCCACCTCCGGTGAACCCTTTTTTCGACCACCTTCAGCAAGCATCGACCTTCGTCATGCCAGCAAAGAAAGTTTCGGCAACAGGGGCCGCCGTTCTGCAGCCGATAGATCTGAACTAGGAGACCCTTTCTCTTCGGGAAGCCTGAAACCAGAAGAGGAAGGCTACTAGTCCAACACCTCAAGAAGATGAGTTGGACCAGGAAATCAGGAATATGGAGATGCTTCATCAGCAGGTCCAGAAGAAGAAGGAGAAGATGGCTCGGTTAGCTGACCTACAAAGGCAGATTGACGAGGCTACCGAAGAAGTGCGTCATCTCACTCAAGATGAGCAGAATCGAAGGCCATACCACAGGGAATTGCACCAAGAGGGCTTCTTCAATGAGGACGACTGGTATGAGGATTTCCATCATGGAAATTTTGCTTTTGATGATGCTTCTCCTCTGTCAGCAGAACTACAGGCTACACCCTGGCCCCCGTCTTACAAGCCACCCCAGCTCCCCATGTATGACGGACACTCAGATCTGAAACAGTTTCTGATGAGCTACGAAGCAACTATATCTTCGTATGGTGGCAACACTGCTGTCATGGCAAAATCCTTCGTCATGGCAGTCAAAAATGTTGCACAAACTTGGTATTCCTCTCTTCGGCCAGGAACAATCACATCATGGCAGAAGCTGAAGGACATGTTGATCACCAGTTTTCAAGGGTTTCAGACGAAGCCGGTTACCACTCAAGCCTTGTTCCAGTGTACGCAAGATCAAGAGGAATACCTCCAGGCGTATGTCCGAAGGTTCTTGCGTCTGAGGGCACAAGCGCCAATAGTGCCCAATGAAATTGTCATTGAGGCCATGATTAAGGGGCTTCGGCCAGGACCTTCAGCCTAGTACTTCGCTAGGAAACCCCCTCAAACCCTGGAGAAACTGCTTCAGAAAATGGATGAATACATCCGTGCTGACAATGATTTTCGACAAAGAAGGGAGGAAGCTTATAGGTTCTCCGAAATGGCCAGGGGCTTTGGAGGGAGGATTCACCCTAGGCACGTCAGATCAATCCATTCCACTCAGAATGACGACAGGGGAAGTCAACAACAGAGGCCATAATATTCTTCTCAGGCTTCTGGGTAGCAATAGAGCTATCCTCGGCCCCCAGCTCCAAGGGGCAGAGGCGCCAGGGGCTTCAGAGGAAGGTTTGGGGATCAGCCCAGGAAGATTTATTGTCTATTCTGCGGTGAGGACAAGGGCCACACTACTAGGATGTGCCACGTCACCATCCAGAAACAGAAAGAGATAGCAGAAGCTGCAGCCCAACGGAGTCAGCCAAAGCAGGTTATGCATACTGCTTCGTATCACTCGCCGTACATTCTAGAGTACATGGGTAACCATCCTGCAGCCTCTGTTGCTTCGGCAAGCCAATCTCAGGCATCTTGGCAGCAGCCTCCACCCCCACCACCATTGCAATGAGGCTAGCAGCCAGAAGGGAGCCAGCATATTCATCAGCAACGGGACTTCAGAGAGGAGTCCGAAGCCCGCACAGTCAACAGCACTGTGCCAGAATCAAAGCATATCTACTAAAAGATATCCTACTTCTGAAACAGTTCTCACATTCGTTATCATTTTTCTTTTTTAATAGAAAACAATCATTAAAAGCTTAATTTTTTTCCTGTTGTTTTCAATTCCTTGTAATAGCTTCGTTTTGGTCATAGTGGAAATATATCTCTTTTACAGACTCACGAAATCCAAAAAATTGGCGAAGCACGAGAATTGCTCTCAAGAGGGAGCGGGATTCATAATCATATTACAAGTCTTGCCGAAGTAATAGAAAGTCGTTCCTAAGGGAGCGCAGTGTAAGTTTTCTGCTCGAAAGTCGTTCCAGAGGGAATGCAGAGCTTACAGCGAAAAATAAACGCTGATTCCGCTGAAGTAAAAGGCGAAGAAGCTCCTGAGGGAGGCTTATAGAGAAAAATAAACGCTGATTCCGCTGAAGTAAAAGGCGAAGAAGCTCCTGAGGGAGGCTTACAGCGAAAAATAAACACTGATTCCGCTGAAGTAAAAGGCAAAGAAGCTCCTAAGGGAGGCTTACAGCGAAAAGTCAGCGCTGATACACCGAAAAATAAGCGGTGAAGCTGAAAAGTAAACGGCAAAAATATTGTGTGCTTCGTTGAAGAGAATGGGTGTGTATCTTCGGCACAAATAACATTTTGCATAACATAACATCATTACATCATTTTGCATAGCATAACATCATACATCATCTTGCATCAATGGCGCGAGAAGGGGATTCAATGTTGATCTTCGGGGAGTGATTTGAAAAAGTAGTGCCAAGGCACAGCATAAGTACTGAGGAAAATATAGCTTCGTCAAACTCTCAGATGAAAAGGTGATTTATTGCTTACGAAGCATAATGGTCTTACGAAGATCAGATGTTTTTTACGAAATATGGATGTTCTTCACCACGCATGAAAAGAAGGGAAGGTGTTTTTTCGCCGAAGGCTCAAAAATGGTATGTATGTAAGGTTTCATGTGTCGTAAAGAATACAATTACAAGCAGATTAAATATTGCATTCAAAATTATAAAAATACTACGCACTTTGTTCAGCAAATGTTATATTACAAATGTTTTTACAATAGAAGCTATTCTTCTTTTAAAACTGCTTCTGCAGCTTCGTTCAGCAGTCGATTAACAGCTTCGTCCAGAATAGCTTCGGCCACTTTAGTAACTTCATCTTCTTTTTCTGCTTCGGGGTTGGCCGTCAACTCGAGGGGCTCTGGAGGAGGAGATAGTTCAGCTGCGATATAAAACGTAAGTAAGTCCAAAGTCACAAAATCAGTAAATAAAGCTAAAAAGTTATTAAGTAATACCTATTCGCCTCTCAAGTTCTGCTGCTTTCTCAGCTGCCTTCGTCGCTTCTTTTGAATCATGAGAATCTTTTTCACTCTTTTTTATCATTTCATGCACCATCCCTCGCCGCCATTCTCCCATATGTCAGTAAAGAATTTTCCGCCAATTAAGCTTGCTTCGGCCGAGGGATCTTTAGTATCTTCAATAGACAAAGCAGTTTCGGCTTGAGCCAAAGTTTTCACATGGTCACAGCCTGATTTCTCTAAAATAGCTGCGATTCCTCTGGCACCCGAGAAAGCGCAAATATCCCCGCGACCACTCAAAACTTCTTCAAAAGCTTCAGCTTCATTATTGATCAAATCAATTGGTCCTTCAGGGTCACCCCTTACGAAGTTGTCTTCGTTAGAAAATGCGCCAACATTGGCGAAACTAGTTTTTATTTTCTTAACACACTCTATAGATTTTTCATAGCACCTCTCCTTGGATGCACGAAGTTCGTCAACTGTTTTCTGTAAATGGTTCCTCCAATATATACTAATATCTCGTTTAGCCTCTGCAACACCGCATTTTTCTTTAGCTTCAAATAGCTGTTTCCGAAGATCTTCGATTTCGCATTTTTGAGCTTCGGCTTGGGCTTTGGAAAAAGCTTTGTCTTCCCTTATTTTGTTCAACAATGAGTGTAATATTTTATCTTTTTCAAGACCTTCGTTCCTTAGTTCAATCACTTTGGAACGAAGGTTGTTCAAGGCCATGGTATACCCTTCATCTTCGGCACCTTTTTGTGCCCTGAGGGCGTTGCTAAGAATAAGGCCCTGCAAAAAATGCGGTGTTAAGTGTAAGTAAATGGAACATTCTGTTTTTAAATACAAAAGTCTAATTTTCTCACTTTTAAGCTATTGTATGCTAAGCTATCGGCCAACTCATCTTTTGATAACACTGAGAGCCCATCTTCTAAAGTAGGGAAACCGAAGCTCTTGCTCATCTCTCGGCAGACAGAAATCTCCTTACTGTCTGGGAGACAATACAAGAAGTCTTCCTCCCCGCTGCCGTTGAATATCAGGGCCCCCTTTGGATATTTCAATCTTTGAGCATAAAATTGAGCCTCTCACTTTTCTTTTTCAGATAGTCTTTTTCCCGAAGCATGTCTTATAATATAATCAGTAGCTTTAGATGATGCTTCGAGAATGGGAATGGCGGTTTTTTCAGTCAGAATTGCTTCTACAGCTTCTTTATCTATCTTGTCTCCGATTTTCAAGGATTTCTCCTTAGCGGGCTTAGGAGGCCCAGCTTCGGTCTCGACTTGGACCTTGGAAGCTTCGGCCTCAAGGTGTGTTTCCGAAGCTTCGACAGCTTTCTTCGGAGTAAAGCTTGAAGTTTTTATTGTCTCTAGCACATCTAATACGTTGACCATTCTCTTTCTCTTGGGGTTGTCGAAAGATCCTTTTGTGCCTTTGGCAATGTCACCTCCGCCGAAGGACTTATTACTTCTGATGTTCTTGTTTTCTCAATCTTCATCTCTTCAATGTTAATGGCCTTCGGCTCATCCGGTTTAGCTGATGATGCCTTCGGCGATACAACCGGTTCAATTTTCTGCGAAATCGCAGCTTTTTTGCCTTCGGTCACCGAAGAGGTCTCACCGCCAAATTCAGGCACTATGGCCGGTTCAATATAGCGTGGTCGATGAGTAAGGACCTTCACCCTTTTCCTCTTTGGCGCGGGCTCACTCGGAGCAGCTGAAGCATCATCTCTCCCGGAATCTCCACTTTTTCTTTTTTGCCCCCGGGGCGGGTAACGGTAGTCGGGATACATGAATCCAATGGCATCAAAAACTCTGTTTAGTCTCTTCTTTTTCCGGTTCCCGAAGGCCGCAGATAATGCGTTATCTTCTGCTCTGGAGTACAGCCCAAGCAGATCATCGCTTGTAGCTTCGACGCTTTTCAGCCAGTCGTCGTCTGGCTCGATAAACTGGTCTCTGAATCTAAAGGTATATTTTAGTCGAACCAGACCACCTTCGTGGGGATTGCTAATGGATTCTTTTGGCACCTCCCAGTCGGCTAACAACGGCCATATCATGTAGGCCACGTGCTCTTGAACTAAGTCCCTTGTCCCAATGAAAGAGCAGACTAAGCTGAAAGCCTTGCGGCATTCTTCGGCCGCTTCGTCAATTTCTACCTTCGGTTTCGGGAGCCTGAAGCGTTGCTAGATAGGGCGCATGATTATATCTTTAATGTCTTCTCGTGCCTTTAAATCATTCTTTACATAAAACCATTCTTTTGTCCAGTCTCTGGGCCATCTCTTCCGAAAAGTCGGTATTGGGGAGCTTGAACCAGAACGAGCAATGAAGCTATAGCAGCCGAAATTATTATGATACTGTTCTTTACCCTAGGGCTTCGTCTCATATAACAATTCATGCATGCTGCAGAAACTTTTTGCATTTGGTTCCAAGCCTTGACTCCTTAAAGCCCACACGAAGATTCCCATTCTTACAATAGCTTCGGGGGTAATCTGGTGAAGGTAAATCTGAAATATCTTCAAAACCTCGACTACAAAGCTGCTCAGAGGAAGCCGAAGCCCAACCTTCAAGAAGCTCCGAAAGATCACGACTTCATTCTCCTCTGGAGTAGGACAAGTTTTCTCTCCATCGTCAGCCCTCACAACAGACATATCCCGAAAGTATTTCCCCCTCATGTTGTCAAGATGGCTTTGTTTAATAGTTGATTTTCCAAAAACTGCATGGCTTGGTCGCCAGGGTCGGTCTTCGGAGTCTTCCCCGCCGCTCTCCACATCATAGCTATCACTATCACTAGTATCTTTAGACAAACCCTCCAAAGTTTCCCTAGCAATCTTCTCCGCATTTGTCCTTGCTATCGATTCAATAAAGCCAAGATTCATCTCCTCAGAAAGGCTCAGCTTCGTTTCAGCGGTAGCTTTCTTATCCTCAGACATCTTCGAAAGTGCTGAGAAAAGTGCTCTCAAAGCCAAAGCTTAAAAATTTAAAAATCTAGGCAAGTGTTGATGCGCAAGAGCTAAAAATCGAGTAAGTAAGGGCAAATGGCAAGAAAGCGTACCAAATAAGCTAGTGGTGCACTCTTATTTATACGCCTGGTGCGTTGCGTGCTGGAGGGCCCGCTTGACAGTGGCTGTTGCTATTCTAGCAAAGGGAAGGTGTTTTTTCGGACCTTCAGCTCAGAGCCTTCGTCCTTGTCGCAATCTAAATTTATCATTCTAACAAATTAATATTGCAAGGGGCTACTGTTGGGGGCCTTCAGCTTCCGAAGGTCCTCAAAAACATGATTTAACAATGTTTCTGGAAGTACAGTACATGAACAGGTACCTTCGGACTTGAGTTGGATCCACAGCGTGAAGAAGCACGAGAAAGAGTATGAGGGATAACGCAAAGCCGAAGCTGTGCGCAGGAGAGCTTCGGCATGATAACAGAAAAAGGAAACCAACTTAAAGATGAAAAGGCTATTTAAACCTCGATGGACTACTATAGAGTTGTTAACAAATGTAAAGGGCATGAGTGTAATTTCACATGGGTTGCGTCCCGTGTCTATAAATAGGTGAACAGTAACTCCGTACTGTTCACGTTGACTTGACATTTGATCCTTGCGTCACGCTGGTACTTTCACTTTCTTTCAAATCTAAGGTATACTTGTAATCTAATAATGTTTCTGTTTTTCCATAGTAATGAAATAAAAATGAGATAATTTTAATATATGATTATTTATATTGTTTTTATAGTTTATATGATTCTTTCTTCTTCATTCTTATATGTTATATTAACAAAGGCATGTCCTTTGTTGCCTTCGTCCGTGAAACATTATATCTTAAGGGAAATAATGCTTCGAAGGACGAAGGGCCTTAATGTATAACGTTTTCTGTGTTGCCTTGTTCTTAGTTCGAAGCATTTGAGAACAAGTCACCAACAGATGGTAACCCGATCGGAAATCAATCTTCGAGAATACCCTAGCACCTCTCATCTGATCAAATAAATCCTCAATGTGGGGTAACAGATACTTGTTCTTCACGGTAACATCATTATGGGATCTATAATCCACACACATTCTTATCCTTCTTCTATACAAATAAAACTGGCGCTCCCCAAGGTGAGGAACTCGGACGAATGTACCCAGCCTCTTGTAACTCCATTAATTGCTTCTTATGTTCCTTTAACTCGTCTACAGACATCCTGTATGGCCGTTTAGAAATAGGAGCAGTCCCATGTAACACCCCTGGTGTTACTGTTACTAAAACTTGAGCATGACATCATAAGCATTGGCATTGCATATGTTTGACACACCTAGAATGCATTCACTAAGCAAAAAGTTCAAGCAAGTTGTAATGTTATGGCATTTTGCAAATAAGACCCTAGTGTAGGGTGCTTAACCTTAAATAGGGTTCTGAAGGGTAAATAAGAGCCAAATAGAGAAATCCCAAAGATTAAGTGAAATAATCATAAAATATTATCAAAGATGGACCTACATTGCATTTATACCCCTGAGATACCAAAAACCCTAATTGAAACCCTAAAAAAACCCTAAATCCAAACCCTAGGGGGTTAAGTGCAAAACTAGTCCACTTTTGGACTAAAGTGAAAAAACCATGATAAATAAGTATCCTAAGTCATATGGTTCCCAATCATGAGGGTTTGCAATTCAAAACTTGAGATTTGGACTTAAGTGCAAAAGAGCCACACTTGACTCATTTGATGAAGTCTGAATTTCAGTGTGATTGATTCAACTTTGAGCCTTTGTATCTTTCAAATTAGTGAGAATTTGCCCTAGGTCACCACATAAATATTATAGACCTATCAAAGGAGAACAACTTTGCTTAAGAGTGTAAGCATAGTTGTTAAGAAGAAATTGGAGATAATTAAGCCCAAAGTTGGACTGTCAGGCTGATAAAGTCTGAATTTCAGACTGACAGTGGTCTAGACCCAAGTTTGAGAGCCATTTCGACCATGATCCAGTGAGAATCTACCTAGGGATGCTATAACAAAGATGGAGATGGTATATTGGTCTACAATTTTGCTGCAGAGCTTCGGATTAGTTGTCATATAAGTTTGAGAGAAAATCGAGCTCAAAGATTGACTGTCAGGTTCATCTAAATGAAATTCGCCATGGTACAGTGACCTGATGAGGATCAGACCACCAGCGCAGGATGCTGAGAGCACCTAGAGGGGGGTGAATAGGTGATCCTGTAAAAACTTGAAACTTAAATCCACAAAACTTGATTAGGAGTTAGCACAATGAAGTCAAGTGGCTAAGGAGAGCTCTTGTGAAGCACAATAGACACAGTGAGAACAAGCACAAGAGACACGAGGATTTATCCCGTGGTTCGGCCAAGTACAACACTTGCCTACTCCATGTTGTGGTGTCCCAATGGACGAGAGTTGCACTCAACTCCTCTCAAGTGATCCAATGATCAACTTGAATACCACGGTGTTCTTCTTTTCTTTACTCTTTCCCGTTTGCGAGGAATCTCCACAACTTGGAGTCTCTCGCCCTTACAATAAGGATCAAAGTGAAAGCACTAGAGTAAGGGAGGGAAGCAACACACACAAATCCACAGCAATACGCACACACACGGCCAAGACTCGAGCTCAAATGAATATCACAAGGTTCTCACTAGAACGGAGCTCAAATCACTAAGAATGTCAAACAAGTGCGCAAAGACGGAGTGTGAATGATCAAGAATGCTCAAAGTATGCTTGGTGTGCTCCTCCATGCGCCTAGGGGTCCCTTTTATAGCCCCAAGGCAGCTAGGAGCCATTGAGAGCAATCCAGGAAGGCAATTCTTTCCTTCTGTCGGTTGGTGCACCGGACAGTCCGGTGCACCACCGGACAGTCCGGTGCACCACCGGACACTGTCTGGTGCTGATTTCTTTCCTATTTTGGCGCAGCCGGCCGTTGAAGATTTGGAGCCGTTGGCGCACCGGACACTGTCCGGTGCGCACCGGACAGTCCGGTGCCCCCATCTGACCATTGGCTCGGCCACGCGTCACGTGCGGATTGCGCGGCCGACCGTTGGCCCGCCCGACCGTTGGCTCACCAGACAGTCCAATGCACCACCAGACAGTCCGGTGAATTATAGCCGCACGCCGCTGTTGAGACCCGAGAGCAGCCAGTCGACCATACGCCAGCCTGGCGCACCGGAACACTGTCCGGTGCACCACCGGACAGTCCGGTGTACCCAGACTGAGCAGAGTCTTGGCTGCTCGAGCCAAGTCTTTTCCAATTGTATTTTCTCTGATTCTAGCACTTAGACAAATATGTTAGTACACAAAAACCAATGTGCTAAGTCTAGAATCATACCTTTGTGTTGATTTTCACTTCATCCACCATTTGGCATAGTTTCACACTTAAACCATTTGTGTTGGCACTTGATCACCAAAATACTTAGAACTGGCCCAAGGGCACATTTCCCTTTCAATCTCCCCCTTTTTGGTGATTTATGCCAACACAACAAAAAGCAACTAAAGGAAGTGCAACATCAATGCAAATGAGAACACAAATTTGTTTTGATTCAAATCTGGCATATTTGGATCATTCTTTGCCACCACTTGGTTTGTTTTTGCAAATCAAACTCAATTTCCTATCTCTAAGTCAAACACACTTGTTGAGGCATAGAGAGAGGTATTCCAAGAGAAATTGATCAAGAATTCAAAAGCTCCCCCTTTTCCCATAATCAAACATTCTCCCCACAAGAGACCAACTTTTGACAATAAGAGACAATAAGAGTATTTTGACAAACCAAAAGCTCTAATTCTATTATTTTCAAAATTCTCAAGTGGTAGCTGATCCATTTCTTGCTTTGGCCTTATTTTCTCCCCCTTTGGCATCAAGCACCAAAACGGGATCAATCTTGGCCCTTAAACCCCATTGCCTCACCAAAATCTTCAAATAAGAGTAAAAAGGCAATAAGAATATGGAGATGAACTTGGAGTAAGTTACCCTCTCATCGGAGTGCAGTGGAAGTCTTGCATGGTCCAAGTTCACCTTTTCCCTTTCAATCCTCCTTTGAGACTAAATTAAGAAAACTCAAGCACACGGTTAGTCTCAAAGGGTCAAGTTGTAGCATGTCTCCCCCTAAATATGTGCATCATTCACACATGGACTTGTGAGGTCCGGAGGATCATGAGTACAACTTGAGCTCCACCAATAAGCAATAAAATGCATAAAGGAACATGATCAAAGGCATAAAACACATGTATGCTCTATATCAATCCAAGTTACGTGAATCTAAGACATTTAGCTCACTACGCAGCCTGCAAAAGGTCTTCTCATCTAGAGGCTTGGTAAAGATATCGGCTAGCTGGTTCTCGGTGCTAACATAAAACACTTCGATATCTCCCTTTTGCTGGTGGTCTCTCAGAAAGTGATGCCGGAAGTCTATGTGCTTTGTGCGGCTGTGTTCAACAGGATTGTCCGCCATACGGATTGCACTCTCATTGTCACATAGGAGTGGGACTTTGCTTAGATTGTAGCCAAAGTCCATGAGGGTTTGCCTCATCCAAAGTAGTTACGCGCAACACTGTCCTGCGGCAACGTACTCGGCCTCAGCGGTGGATAGGGCAACGGAAGTTTGTTTCTTAGAACTCCAGGACACCAGGGACCTTCCTAGGAATTGGCACGTCCCTGATGTACTCTTCCTATCGACCTTACATCCAGCATAGTCGGAGTCTGAATATCCAATTAAGTCAAAGGTAGACCCCTTTGGATACCAGATCCCAAAGCAAGGCGTAGCAACTAAATGTCTAAGAATTCGCTTAACGGCCACAAGGTGACACTCCCTTGGATCGGATTGAAATCTAGCACACATGCATACACTAAGCATAATATCCGGTCTACTAGCACATAAATAAAGTAGAGACCCTATCATAGACCGGTATGCCTTTTGATCAACGGACTTACCTCCTTTGTTGAGGTCGACATGTCTGTCGGTTCCCATTGGAGTCTTTGCGGGCTTGGCGTCCTTCATCCCAAACTGCTTGAGCAAGTCTTGCATATACTTTGTTTGAGAGATAAAGGTGCCGTCCTTGAGTTGCTTCACTTGGAACCCAAGGAAGTAGTTCAACTCACACATCATCGACATCTCAAATTTTTGAGTCATCACCCTGCTAAACTCCTCACAAGACTTTTGGTTAGTAGAACCAAATATTATGTCATCGACATAAATTTGGCACACAAATAAGTCACCATCACATGTCTTAGTGAAAAGAGTTGGATCGGCTTTCCCAACCTTGAAAGCATTAGCAATTAAAAAGTCTCTAAGGCATTCATACCATGCTCTTGGGGCTTGCTTAAGTCCATAGAGCGCCTTAGAGAGCTTACACACGTGGTCGGGGTACCGTTCATCCTCAAAGCCAGGGGGTTGCTCCACGTACACCTCCTCCTTGGTTGGCCCGTTGAGGAAAGCGCTCTTCACATCCATTTGGTACAACCTGAAAAAATGGTGAGCGGCATAGGCTAACAAAATACGAATCGACTCTAGCCTAGCCACAGGAGCGAAAGTCTCCTCAAAGTCCAAACCTGCGACTTGGGCATAACCTTTTGCCACAAGTCGAGCCTTGTT
Source organism: Zea luxurians (assembly GCA_029449295.1). Taxonomy (NCBI): domain Eukaryota; kingdom Viridiplantae; phylum Streptophyta; class Magnoliopsida; order Poales; family Poaceae; genus Zea; species Zea luxurians. The sequence goes on along the minus strand of JAOPSE010000008.1, from coordinate 29,907,942 downwards.
CCTTGTCACCACCCCGTGCTCATCCTGTTTGTTGCGGAACACCCACTTGGTTGCCACAACATTTTGCTTGGGACACGACACCAGTGTCCAAACTTCATTTCGCTTGAAGTTGTTGAGCTCTTCCTGCATGGCCAACACCTAGTCCGGATCTAGCAAGGCCTCTTCTACCCTGAAAGGCTCAATAGAAGAGACAAAAGGGTAATGCTCATAGAAATTAGCTAATCTAGAGCGAGTGATTACTCCCTTGCTAATGTCACCCAAAATCTGGTCGACGGGATGGTTCCTTTGAATCATCGCTCAAACTTGAGTTGGAGGGGCCTGTGGTGCTTCTTCCTCTTCAACTTGGACATCCTGTGCTCCCCCTTGATCACACGCCTCCTCTTGAGGTACCTGTTCATCATCTTGAGTTGGGGGGTGCACCGTCGTTGAGGAAGAAGGTTGATCTTGCTCCTTGTGTTCCTGTGGTCGCACGTGTCCAATCGCCATGGTACAAATTGCGTCCATTGGAACATCATCCTCATCTACATCATCAAGATCAACTTGCTCTCTCGGAGAGCCATTAGTCTCATCAAATACAACGTCGCTAGAGACTTCAACCAAACCCGATGATTTGTTGAAGACTCTATACACCTTTGTATTTGAGTCATAACCTAACAAAAACCCTTCTATAGCTTTGGGAGCAAATTTTGAATTTCTACCTTTCTTCACCAGAATGTAGCATTTACTCCCAAAAACTCGAAAATAAGAGACGTTGGGTTTGTTACCGGTTAGAAGCTCGTATGACGTCTTCTTGAGGAAGCGATGAAGGTAGACTCGGTTTATGGCGTGGCAAGCCGTGTTCACAGCTTCCGACCAAAACAGCTCGGGCGTCTTGAATTCTCCAAGCATCGTCCTCGCCATGTCTATGAGCGTCCTGTTCTTCCTTTCTACCACACCATTTTGCTGTAGTGTGTAGGGAGAGGAGAACTCATGCTTGATTCCTTCCTCCTCAAGGTACTCCTCCACTTGAAGGTTCTTGAACTCGGACCCGTTGTCGCTCCTTACCTTCTTCACCTTGAGCTCAAACTCATTTTGAGCTCTTCTTAGGAAGCGCTTGAGGGTCCCTTGGGTTTCAGATTTATCCTGCAAAAAGAATACCCAAGTGAAGCGGGAAAAGTCATCAACTATAACAAGACCATACTTACATCCTCCTATGCTTAGGTAGGCGACGGGTCCGAAGAGATCCATATGAAGTAACTCCAAAGGTCTTGACATGGTCATCACATTCTTGATATGATGAGAGCCTCCCACCTCCTGCTTGACAAGCTACACAAGATCTATCTTTTTCGAAAGTTACATTTGTTAGACCTAACACATGTTCTCCCTTTAGAAGTTTGTGAAGGTTCTTCATCCCCACATGTGCTAGACGGCGATGCCACAGCCAGCCCATGCTAGTCTTAGCAATTAAGCATGCATCTAGATCGGCCTCCTCTTTTGCAAAATCAACTAAATAGAGTTTGTCGTCTAGTACACCCTTAAAAGCCAATGAACCATCACTCCTTCTAAAGACAGACACATCTACATTTGTGAATAAGCAATTATATCCCATATTACATAATTGACTAACGGACAACAAGTTATATCCGAGCGATTCAACTAAAAACACATTAGAGATGGAGTGCTCGGAAGAAATAGTTATTTTTCCTAGTCCTTTAACCTTGCCTTGATTCCCGTCACCGAATATGATTGAGTCTTGGGAATCTTTGTTCTTGACATAGGAGGTGAACATCTTCTTCTCCTCCGTCATGTGGTTTGTGCATCCGATGTCGATAATCCAGCTTGAGCCCCCGGATGCATAAACCTGCAAGGCAAATTAGGCTTGGGTTTTAGGTACCCAACTCTTGTTGGGTCCTACAAGGTTAGTTATAATCGTCTTTGGGACCCAAATGCAAGTTTTGTCTCCCTTGCATTTGACCCCCACCTTTTTAGCAATCACCTTTTTATTTTTGCATGAAAGAACAAATTTAGTATTGCATGCAAGAAATACAGTGGTAGATCCATTACACACATTCTTAGGTGCATGAGACACAGAGTTTCTCTTAGGCCTACCATTAGAACTTGAAGCGGTCATGGCATGTGAGTCAAAAGCATTATAACTCCTATCATAATGAACATTTCTAGAATATTTCATAGCCATATTTCTACCATGCATAGAAGAACTAGAAGCAGTCATAGCATGTGAATCATAAGAATAATTTCTACAAGCATTTCTAGAGAATTTCCTATCGCTATAAATGAAAGCATGATTCTTTTGATTGCTACTAGTCATAGGAGCCTTCCCTTTCTCCTTAGCGGGGATGGGAGCCTTATGACTTGTTAAGTTCTTGGCTTCCCTCTTAAAGCCAAGCCCATCCTTAATTGAGGGGTGTCTACCAATAGTGTAGGCATCCCTTGCAAATTTTAGTTTATCAAATTCATTTTTGCTAGTCTTAAGTTGAGCATTAAGACTAGCCACTTCATCATTTAATTTAGAAATGGAAACTAGGTGTTCACTACACGCATCAACATTAAAATCTTTACACCTATTGCAAATTACAACATGTTCTACACAAGATGTCGATTTATTAGCTATTTCTAACTTAGCCTTCAAGTCATCATTGATACTCCTTAAGCTAGAAATAGATTCATGGCACATAGATAATTCACATGAAAGCATTTCATTTCTTTTAACTTCTAAAGCAAGAGATTTTTGAACATCTACAAATTTATCATGCTCTTCATATAAAAGATCCTCTTGCTTTTCTAACAATCTGTTCTTCTCATTCAAGGCATCAATTAATTCATTGATTTTATCAATTTTAGTTCTATCTAAACCTTTGAATAAACTAGCATAGTCTACTTCATCATCACTAGATTCATCATCACTTGAAGAAGTGTAAGTAATAGTATTACGAGTGCTTACCTTCTTCTCTTTTGCCATGAGACAGGTGTGATGCTCGTTGGGGAAGAGGGATGATTTGTTGAAGGCGGTGGCGACGAGTCCTTCATCGTCAGAGTCGGATGAAGAGCAATCCGAGTCCCATTCTTTGCCAAGGTGTGCCTCGCCCTTCGCTTTCTTGTAAGTCTTCTTCTTTTCCCTCTTCTTCTCTTGATCCTGGTCACTATCATTATCGGGACAATTAGCAATAAAGTGACCAACCTTACCACACTTGAAGCAGGAGCGCTTTCCCTTCGTCTTGCTTTTGTTGGGATGCTCCTTGCAACTTTTGAGCGCCATATTGAAGCGCTTGATGATGAGGGCCATTTCATCCTCGTTTAGCCCGGCCGCCTCAATTGGCGCCACCTTGCTAGGTAGCGCCTCCCTGCTACTTGTTGCCTTGAGAGCAATGGCTTGAGGCTCATGGATTGGGCCATTTAGCGCCTCATCAACATATCTCGCCTCCTTGATCATCATTCGCCCGCTCACAAACTTCCCAAGTATTTCTTCGGGCATCATCTTGGTGTACCTAGGATTCTCACGAATAGAGTTAACAAGATGAGGATCAAGGACGGTGAAGGACCTTAGCATAAGTCGGACGACGTCGTGGTCCGTCCATCGCGTGCATCTGTAGCTCCTTATTTTGTTGACGAGGGTCTTGAGTCTCTTGTATGTTTGGGTTGGCTCCTCCCCCCTTATCATCGCGAACCTTCCTAGTTCGCCTTCCACTAACTCCATCTTGGTGAGCATGGTGACGTCGTTCGCCTCATGCGAGATCTTGAGGGTGTCCCAAATTTGCTTGGCGTTATCCAAGCCGCTCACCTTATGGTATTCATCCCTGCACAATGACGCTAAAAGAACAGTAGTAGCTTGTGCATTTTTGTGAATTTGTTCATTGATGAACATGGGACTATCCATACTATCAAATTGCATTCCATTTTCTACTATCTCCCATATACTTGGATGGAGAGAGAACGAGTGGCTACGCATTTTGTGACTCCAAAATCCGTAGTCCTCTCCATCAAAGTGAGGAGGTTTACCAAGGGGAATGGAAAGCAAATGAGCATTGGAACTTTGCGGAATACGAGAGTAATCAAAAGAAAAGTTCGAGTTAACCGTCTTATTTTTCTCGTAGTCGTTGTCGTCGTCGTCCTTTTGGGAAGAAGAAGACTCGTCGCTGTCGTCGTAGTAGACGATCTTCTTGATACGCCTCTTCTTCTTCCCGTCCTTCTTCTTATGACTTGAGCCCGAGTCAGTGGGCTTGTCGTCTTTTGGCTCATTTATGAAGGACTCCTTCTCCTTGTCGTTGATCACCATCCCCTTTCCCTTAGGATCCATCCCTTCGGGTGATTAGTCCCTTTCTTGAAGAGAACGGCTCCGATACCAATTGAGAGCACCTAGAGGGGGGGTGAATAGGTGATCCTATAAAAACTTGAAACTTAAAGCCACAAAACTTGATTAGGAGTTAGCACAATGAAGTCAAGTGGCTAAGGAGAGCTCTTGTGAAGCACAATAGACACAGTGAGAACAAGCACAAGAGACACGAGGATTTATCCCGTGGTTCGGCCAAGTACAACACTTGCCTACTCCACGTTGTGGCGTCCCAATGGACGAGAGTTGCACTCAACTCCTCTCAAGTGATCCAATGATCAACTTGAATACCACGGTGTTCTTCTTTTCTTTACTCTTTCCCGTTTGCGAGGAATCTCCACAACTTGGAGTCTCTCGCCCTTACAATAAGGATCAAAGTGAAAGCACTAGAGTAAGGGAGGGAAGCAACACACACAAATCCACAGCAATACGCACACACACGGCCAAGACTCGAGCTCAAATAAATATCACAAGGTTCTCACTAGAACGGAGCTCAAATCACTAAGAATGTCAAACGAGTGCGCAAAGACAGAGTGTGAATGATCAAGAATGCTCAAAGTATGCTTGGTGTGCTCCTCCATGCGCCTAGGGGTCCCTTTTATAGCCCCAAGGCAGCTAGGAGTCGTTGAGAGCAATCCAGGAAGGCAATTCTTTCCTTCTGTCGGTTGGTGCACCGGACAGTCCGGTGCACCACCGGACACTGTCCGGTGCTGATTTCTTTCCTATTTTGGCGCAGCCGACCGTTGAAGATTTGGAGCTGTTGGCGCACCGGACACTGTTCGGTGCGCACCGGACAGTCCGGTGCTCCCATCTGACCGTTGGCTCGGCCACGCGTCACGTGCGGATTGCGCGGTCGACCGTTGGCCCGGCCGACCGTTGGCTCACCGGACAGTCCGGTGCACCACCGGACAGTCCGGTGAATTGTAGCCGTGTGCCGCCGTCGAGACCCGAGAGCAGCCAGTCGACCAGACGCCAGCCTGGCGCACCAGACACTGTCCGGTGCACCACCGGACACTGTTCGGTGCACCACTGGACAGTCCGGTGTACCCAGACTGAGCAGAGTCTTGGCTGCTCGAGCCAAGTCTTTTCCAATTGTATTTTCTCTGATTCTAGCACTTAGACAAATATGTTTGTACATGTAAGGAAAATGGACCCCGGGCCATTTGGCTAATCGAGTTTTGGTGTTTGATGAACAACACAATCCGTGAACTAATATGTTTGCTAGTGTTTATAATTATGGTTCACAGGATGCGGAGAGAATTGGACCAAGGCAATGAGGATGCAACACCTCAAAAGAGGACATAAAAAGATGCATAGAAGTCCAATACTCAAGAACTAAAGAAGCCCGAAGAAATCAGTAAAGGAATCCAAGAAACGGGCTGTCAGCCAGCGCCTACTGGCGCACCGGACATTGATGTCCGGTGTGCACCGGACAGTCTGCGCAGAGAGGCCACAGTCAGGCGCTCTCTGGCTATAGCACCGGACTATCCGGTGTGCACCAGACAGACGGCAACGGTCGGATCCAACGGTCGACTGCTACAGGCGCCAACGGTCGGCTGATGTGGCGTGCACCGGACACTGCACAGTAGATGTCCGGTGGTGCACCGGACTGTCCGGTGCACCCGACGACAGAAAGCTGCTGCTTTCTGTCCAATGGCTAGTTTGGGGTGTGGAGGCTATAAATACCACCCCAACCGGCCATTCTCAAGTGTGAGAGCCCAAGCAACATATCAAGACACATAGTTCATCTTTCCAAGAGCTCAAACACCCAAGTGCTTAATAGAATCACTCGGTGATTAGCGTAGGTGCTTTGCGAAGTGCTTAGGTTAGTTAGACCGCTTTAGCGCTTGCTCTAGGTGAACCCTAGTTAGTTGAGTGAGTTTTGTAAAACCACACGACCCCTCGGCTCTTGCGTGAGTCGTTGTAATTGTACCGAGTGGGGCGAGAGTCTTGCAAGACCGTGACAACCGTGTTTGTGTCACGGCCGCCACCGTGTACCGGAGGGAACGAGGCCCGCGGCGTTTCGGCCGGAAGCTCGATAGTGGAGACGGCGGGGAGCGTCCGAGAGGAGCCGGAAGCGGAGAACCACTTGCGCGTGGAGAAGGCCCGTGGCTCTCTACGGAGTTACTCGACCGTGGTGCTTGGCCCTCGCGTGGGCTTCCCTTTGCGTAGGGGCACCAACGAGGATTAGTCGGGACCTTGCGCGGTTCCGGATACCTCGTTAAAAATACTGGCATCATCCACGAGAGTTTGCTTCTCTACTTAGCTCTTTACATTCTGCATTTATATTAAGCATTTAAGTTTCAATCTTGTAGTCATACTTATTTAGTGTAGATTGAAACTTAGCCTTTGCGGTACAGATAGCAACACTTAGACAAAACCTAGTTTGCACATTCTAGTTTTGATTATTTGCATAGGTTTTGCTCTAAGGATTTAATTGTGGCCTAGTTTAGTAAAAGTTTTAGAAGTCCTAATTCACCCCCCCCCCCTCTTAGGCGTCACCCGTTTCCTACAAGTGGTATCAGAGCCCGGTTTGGCTCATTTGAAACGCTTTAGCTTCACCGCTAAAAGAGCCGACGCTTTTTAGAGGAAGGGATGGATACCCATAGGCCACCACACTTCGACGGCACTAACTTCCCATATTATAGTGCTAGAATGGCTTGTTACCTAGAGGCCGTTGATCTAGGTGTTTGCAGAGTCACTCGTGGCGGGATGAAACCCCTCAAGAATCCCGAGAAACCCACCACGAGTGAGGAAAAAGAAATCCATTTAAATGCTAGAGCCAAAAATTGCTTGTATGAATCTCTTAGCATGGATATTTTCAATCAAGTATTTACCCTGAAAACTGCTAATGAGATTTGGCTAAAATTGCATGAGCTCCATGATGGCACATCCAATGTCCGTGAGCAAAAACATTGCCTAGTCTTAAATGAGTATAATTCTTTTGCTATGAAAGATGATGAGCTTGTTAGAGACATGTATTCTCGTTTGAATCTAATTATCAATGAGCTCAATTCTATTGGCATTAATAAGCTAGGTGTCGGGGACCATAATTAGGGGTACCCTCAAGACTCCTAAATCTCAGCTGGTAACCCCCATCAGCACAAACCTGCAAAGGCCTGATGGGTGCGATTAAGTCAAGGATCAGTCCATTCGAGGGACGCGATCGCGCCTCGCCCGAGCCCAGCCTCGGGCAAGGGCAGCCAACCCCGGAGGATCTACGTCTCACCTGAGGACCCCCTCCAGCAATGGACACACCTTCGGCTCGCCCGAGGCCCAGTCTTCACCAAGAAGCAACCTTGGCCGAATCGCCATGCCAACCGACCAAATCGCAGGGGCATTTAATGCAAAGGTGGCCTGACACCTTTATCCTGACGCACGCCCTCCAGTCGACAGAGCTGAAGTGACCGCAGTCACTTCGCCGCTCCACTGACCGGTCTGACAAGAGGACAGCGCCGCCTGCGCCGCTCCGACTGCTGAGCCACTCAACAGAGTGAGGCTGACAGCAGCCAAGTCCGGCCTTAGGTGTCATAGGAAACTCCGCTTCGCCTGACCCCAGGGCTCGGACTCGGGCTCAGCCCCGGAAGACGGCGAACTCCGCTCCGCCCGACCCCAGGGCTCGGACTCGGGCTCAGCCCCGGAAGACGGCGAACTCCGCTCCGCCCGACCCCAGGGCTCGGACTCGGGCTCAGCCCCGGAAGATGACGAACTCCACTTCACCCGACCCCAGGGCTCGGACTCGGGCTCAGCCCCGGAAGACGACGAACTCCGCTTCGCCCGACCCCAGGGCTCGGACTCGGGCTTGGCCCCGGAAGACGACGAACTCCGCTTCGCCCGACCTCAGGGCTTGGACTCGGGCTCAGCCCCAGAAGACGATGAACTCCGCTTCGCCCGACCCCAGGGCTCGGACTCAGCCCTGGCCTCAGCCGACGGTCTCCGCCTTGTCCGACCCGGGGGCTCGGACTCGACCTCGACCCTGGAAGACAGACCCGACCTCGACCTCGGAGGAGCCTCCACCTCGCCCAACCTAGGGCACGGACCGACCACGTCAACAGGAAGCGCCATCATTACCCTACCCCGAGCTGACTCAGGCTATGGGGAACAAGACCGGCGTCCCATCTGGCTCGCTCCACTATGCGAGTAATGATGGCGCCTCGCATGCCCTGTGACGACGGCGGCTCTCAGCCCCCTTACGGAAGCAAGAGGACGTCAGCAAGGACTCGACAGCCCCGACAGCTGTCCTTCCGCCAGGCTCCAGCGCTCCTCTGACAGCCACGACATCACGCGAACTGGGCGCCAAAACCTCTCCGGCTGCCACGATGGCGTGTACTTAGGGCACTAGCTCTCCTCCACTAGACACGGTAGCACACTGCTACACCCCCCATTGTACACCTGGATCCTCTCCTTCGCCTATAAAAGGGAGGTCCAGGGCCCTCTTACGAGGGTTGGCCGCGCGGGGAAGGACGGGACGGTGCTCGCGCAAGGCCGCTCGCTCCCTCCCGCGTGGACGCTTGTAACCCCCTACTGCAAGCGCACCCGACCTGGGCGCGGGGCTAACACGAAGGCCGCGGGTTCCACCTCCCACGCCTGTCTCCCTCCGTCTGCTTCTCCCCCCTTCGCGTTCCGCCTCGCGCCGACCCATCTGGGCTGGGGCACGCGGCGATAATTCACTCGTCGGTCCAGGGACCCCCCGGGTTTCGAAACACCGACACTAGGTGATGTGGACATTGTGAGGAAGATTATCTCCCTGCTACCACAACAAAGATATGGGAGCATCATCACCATCCTTCACAACATGGAGGACTTGAGCAACATGACCCTGACCATTGTGATTGGGAAAATCGCGGCCTTTGAGATGTCGCAAAAAATGAGTCGGGGAGAGAGCCAACTTCCTCAAGACCATATGCTTTTGCATGTGATGAAAGGAAGGGCAAAAGGAAGGCTCCCACTCCAAGTTCCTCAAGTGAAGAAGAGGAAGAAGAAGAAAGTGATGATGATGAAGATAATCAACCATGCACATCATCCTCCGAGGACGAAGAAACAATCCGACGCGTCAGAAAGGTAATGAGGATGATTCGCAAGATTAATCTAATGGGTGTGCCCCTTTAGGTCGAGGATCTTCTCTTTAACATTGACAGGAAAAAGCAAAGGTAGAGAGGATGCTTCGCATGTGGGGAGAAGGGCCACTTCAGGGACAACTGTCCAAATATGGCCAAACCCAAAAAGGAGAGGAGCAAAGGCAAGGCGCTAACAAGTGTTAGAACTTGGGATGATTCTTCAAGTGAAGATGAACCTCCAAGGACGCGCAGCCACCGGTCCTCATCACGGTCATCACACAAATGCCTTATGGCAAGAGGTAACAAAAGCATTCCATCCTCTAGTGATGAAAGTAGTAGTGATGATGAAGGTGAGGGAAAGCCCTCTGTAGATGAGCTTGCGAAAGCCGTAGAATTTTTCCAGGATGTCTGCACTAAGCAAAAAGCTCAACTTAAAACCTTGAAAAATAAGTTAGTTAGCTCTCAAAATGATTACAAAGGTTTGCTAGAAAAATTTGAAACTTTTGCAAACTTAAACTGTGAGCTATCAACTAAAATTGAGCTATTAGAATCTAGTGCTCCATCCACTGCTACCGATGATAGCCTTATTAAAAAGAATGAAAAACTTAAGGCTAAGTTAGCTAGCTCCCAAGAAGCTATTGAAAATTTGCTAGAGAAAATGGAAATTCTTAGCATACACAATAATGAGCTAACTACTAAGCTAGAAAACATTGGTAGCACCCTAGCAGCATCTTTAGTTAAAATACCTGAAATAATTAAGAAAGATGTTTCTACTTCATGCTTTGATTTAATTGATGATTCTAATCCCTGCAACCAAGTCATTGTTGAGAATATTGTTGTAGAGACATGTTCGGATGAGGTTGCAAAGGAAAATGAACAATTAAAGCAAGAAGTGGCTCGCCTTGGCAAGGCTTTGTATGACAAGAAAGGCAAAGCCAAACAAATCCGACCTCCACAGGATAACACCACTGCGGGAGTGAACAAGCCTGTAGAGGGAGAAACTATGATTTGTAGGCTATGCCACATGGAAGGCCACAAGTCTTTCTAATGCAAGGCGATGACCGGGGATAAACAAAGGCAAAAGCTCAAGCAAAAGCCATCAAACAAAATCTCCAACACCTACATCAAAAAGGTGAACAAAAAGGATGCTACACCATATTTGATCAAGAAGAAAAAGAATGGAAAGGTGATAGCAATCAAGGCCAACAAGCAAGCCAATAAAGGAAAGGGGGCCAAACGCATCTGGGTGCCAAAGGAAATAATTTCAACCATGAAAAGCACCAAGAAGGTTTGGATCCCGAAAGGGAAGTGAGTGGACCGAAGGTCTTCGTGAAATTTGGAGACTTGGCAAAATTGGGATGTATATCATGGGATACATCATATTGGATCAAGTTTATTGCCAAGTGGATTAGTGAAAATTTTGGACCCAAATTTCCCACCCATGACTAAGGTAACTAGTTTTATTGTATTCTTCATTTTTAGATATGCGTATCTATTTACCTTTTATCTAGTTTACCTTTCTTGCCTAGTATTACATTTGTTATGTACTTTTGTTTAAAATCATGCATACTAGGTAAATCATATGGTAGGATTGCTTGTTTTTAATTCATATACTTAAGCAAACCTACATGGCTTAAAATGTTTATTTAAGCACGGCACATAGCTTCTATATCACTCCATAGTAAATGATGCATCAATTGAAAATTTTGATTTCTACAAGTTATATCATTTAACTTATATGTGCCAAAGTTAGGATTATGGATAATTTACCCCTCTTGATATCAAATCAAAAGTGCATGTCTCCTACAAGTATTCAAAACTTGTATGCACACCTTTAGGGGGAGGTTACTCTATAATCTAACACTTTGAGACTAACACCTTTTCAAGTCTATTTCTTGTGATAGTCTCATTGTAAGGAAAATAAGGTCCCCGGAGAAAGACAACAATCTTCCACTGCAAAATCTCCAAGAACTCTCATGTCTCTCAAGCTCGCCATTGACTTTCAATTGGTATCTTTTGAGACTACATCTAGTATCATTTACATGTCTTCTCCAATATTTGATTAGACTATATTTCATATCACATACTTCCATGTTGCTAAAAATGCATAAGTAGTTAACTCATATTCTGTTACCTATGCATAAGGGAAGTTAGTCTTTTCAAATCATGTCTTGCACCTCTAATTTTCACATGCTTTTTCCTAAGTAGAGGATCTCTGTCAGGGGGAGTATTTCTTCATCTCTAAAAAGGGGGAGAAACTTCTTTCTAAAGAGAACACTCATTTAGGGGGAGTTCCTTTCAACTGGTATCATTCATATGGTTTATTTTAATATCCTTCTAGTGATATCATTTGATACAATTCTTGTTGAGGGCAAGCTGTTATTTACTTCCTACATGCTTTTAATGTCTTACTTTTCGGTGGTTGATGCCAAAGGGGGAGAAGTTTAGGGACCAAAGCAATGAAAACTATATCAAACACCAAACACCACCAATTTAAAATTTTATATATCTACAAATGGTTTTTCCAGTGGTTTTGGTTATTTGGTCCATAAATAGGAAGTAAGTGAATTATGGAGTTAGGGGGAGGCTTAAGTCCATATTATCACATTGTGGGGATAATCATGCATCTTAGCAAGTAGATTGCATATTTTAATTCAAATACTTGTATTATTTGCTTGCTTTGGTTGTGTTGTCATCAATCACCAAAAAGGGGGAGATTGTAAGGAAAATGGACCCCGGGCCATTTGGCTAATCGAGTTTTGGTGTTTGATGAACAACACAATTCGTGAACTAATATGTTTGCTAGTGTTTATAATTATAGTTCACAGGATGCGGAGAGAATTGGACCAAGGCAATGAGGATGCAACACCTCAAAAGAAGACATAAAAAGATGCATAGGAGTCCAATACTCAAGAACTAAAGAAGCCCGAAGAAATCAGCAAAGGAATCCAAGAAACGAGCTGTTAGCCAGCGCCTAGTGGCGCACCGGACATTGATGTCCGGTGTGCACCGGACTGTCCGGTGTGGCACCGGACAGTCTACGCAGAGAGGCCACAGTCAGGCGCTCTCTGGCTGTAGCACCGGACTGTCCGGTGTGCACCGGACAGACAGCAACGGTCGGATCCAACGATCGACTGCTACAGGAGCCAACGGTCGGCTGACGTGGCGTGCACCGGACACTGCACAGTAGATGTCCGGTGGTGCATCGGACTGTCCGGTGCACCCGACGATAGAAAGCTGCTGCTTTCTGTCCAACGGCTAGTTTGGGGTGTGGAGGCTATAAATACCACCCCAACTGGCCATTCTCAAATGTGAGAGCCCAAGCAACATATCAAGACACATAGTGCATATTTCCAAGAGCTCAAACACCCAAGTGCTTAATAGAATCACTCGGTGATTAGCGTAGGTGCTTTGCGAAGTGCTTAGGTTAGTTAGACCGCTTTAGCGCTTGCTCTAGGTGAACCCTAGTTAGTTGAGTGAGTTTTGTAAAACCACACAACCCCTCGGCTCTTGCGTGAGTCGTTGTAATTGTACCGAGTGGGGCGAGAGTCTTGCGAGAACGTGACAACCGCGTTTGTGTCACGGCCGCCACCGTGTACCGGAGGGAACGAGGCCCGCGGCGTTTCGGCCGGAAGCTCGATAGTGGAGACGGCGGGGAGCGTCCGAGAGGAGCCGGAAGCGGAGCACCACTTGCGCATGGAGAAGGCCCGTGGCTCTCTACGGAGTTACTCGACCGTGGTGCTTGGCCCTCGCGTGGGCTTCCCTTTGCGTAGGGGCACCAACGAGGATTAGTCGGGACCTTGAGCGGTTCCGGATACCTCGGTAAAAATACCGGCGTCATCCACGAGAGTTTGCTTCTCTACTTAGCTCTTTACATTCCGCATTTATATTAAGCATTTAAGTTTCAATCTTGTAGTCATACTTATTTAGTGTAGATTGAAACTTAGCCTTTGCGGTAGAGATAGCAACACTTAGACAAAACCTAGTTTGCACATTCTAGTTTTGATTATTTGCATAGGTTTTGCTCTAAGGATTTAATTGTGGCCTAGTTTAGTAAAAGTTTTAGAAGTCCTAATTCACCCCCCCTTAGGCGTCACTCGTTTCCTACAGTACACAAAAACCAATGTACTAAGTCTAGAATCATACCTTTGTGTTGATTTTCACTTCATCCACCATTTAGCATAGTTTCACACTTAAACCATTTGTGTTGGCACTTGATCACCAAAATACTTAGAAATGGCCCAAGGGCACATTTCTTTTTCAGATGCTCACCACCGGCGACCTCTTCGCCGGGATTCGTGCCACGGGCATATGGATTTCGTTCACCAGGTAAAGATCTCATCGCGGATATGTATGAGCTACCGTGGGCTCGCTGTCCCCTGCCCCTTTTCACCGGTGACGTGGCCTCATGGCCGTCACCGGAGTTGTCGTGCTTTACTGCGACTGTGCCACGCTCCAAGCCTTCCACCACGTCGTCCCTAGCCGCACCAGCTCACCGGTAACCGCCGTAGCTCCTTAACCGGTGATCACCGGAGGAAGTGCCACGGTGAAAGCCACCCATCCCATGCTCCAGTATTCCTGTTTCCCTCCGGCCACCAGCACAACCTTGCGAAATTGGACACCACCGTCGATGGGATCTATAAATTGAGCCCCCTCTCAGCTTCGCCATGTATTCCAGCAGCTACTGCACCCACCTGCATCCCAAACCCCCCACCAGAGAGCACTAATTTCGGATTCTCCCCAAAACGCTTAAGAACTCGCTCGGTTTAGCCTCATCGCGGCCAGCGCGATTCAGGTCAGCCCACACCTGCTGCTCCCTCGTTTGAGTATTCTCATAACCCCATGATGCTTGCCGAACCACCGAATTGAACTAGGAGCCCACCAAACACTGGGAACACGAGCACATGTTCGCTCCGTTCACTGTCCTCGCGGGCAGAGCTAGGCAGATCACCAACCATGAAATTAAGTTAGGGGAATTGTTCAGGGGAGGTCCAATTCGGTGTCAGCCGTTCGGGGCCGCCAGTCTTGGCTCCCTCTGGCCAGTCCAGCTCGCCGAAGCTCGGCTCCCAGTGCGGTTCGCCGCCATGGACTTCAAACCGAGAATGGATAGAAGCGCGGGGGTGTTTTTGTAACTGTTAGTGAGACGTTGAACAGTAGCCAGGGGTTCTTAACGGATATCCAAAGCTGCGAGGGCCTCTGTGCAAACCTGCCCAGTGGGCACGCGCGGGGGCGCGCTTCTGCTGTTGCTGGGCTGATCTAGATCAGATTGGGCCCAATACTATTACAAGTTTTTCTTTTTCGTTTTCTTTCAGAGCCAAATTAATTCTGGAAATTTGTAGAAAAATCTTTAAAATGTCCAACCAATTTTCTTAGATTTTTTATTTTCCATAGTATTTAATAAAAATAGTTTTATGATTTTTAGGTCAAATAAGGAATTTTGGAACATTTAAAATAGCCTAAAGCATTGATTCTGGATTTTTAGAAAATAGATAATAATTCCAAAAATGCCTAAACTTTTTATTTGAACTTTAAACATTATTTAGAAGCCTTGGGTAGAATTTGGTTTGATTTGGACCTTGTTTGATACTTAGAACCCAAAACCCTACCCCCTGCTCTTTGAACTTCACTGTTGACTCCGGAAACCCTAGGTTCTCGGAGTTCCGTGAAGGAAAATTGTATTCAAGAACTTTAGATAATAAATTCTTATTATCTTTGCACTCTCATGAGCATTACATGGCATTCATTCTTATATACATATATATGGTTATATCTAGAAAACGAAGAAGAGGTTGAGGTAGAAGAGGAGAAGACTTCACCACCACCACCTGTGGAACCTTAGGCAGGGAATTGTTTTTACTTTGACATCTACGGATCCGAGCCTGACTCACCTATAAACGAAGGCAAGCCCCGATGCATTTGCCACCTCCTTGTGATTTAAAGATCTTTATCACTTGCTTGTTGCATTAGGTGTTAGGAGTTGATTGGTAAAACAATTCCTGCATTACCTTCCTTGGATTTAATTACCTTCCTTGATCACCTATTTTACAAAAGATTTTGATGCTTAGCCTTGCTTTAGAAAAACAAATGTTCTGTTTTTACAAAAGATGATATGGCAAAAGTGGGTGGGATGTTTTTGAAAACAAAACTTGATAGTGGACCCAGCATGGCCGTGATGGGTTCAGCATCGGAAAAGATGTACCTCTGCCAGGTACCAAATTTTGGGTTTGAAATCATTAAGCTGAGATCGGGCAGGTGACTTGCACAAGAAAGGAGTCTCGGTGTAGTGTCTCCGTCTGAGTCGATTAAGGACCGTCTCGATGTAGGCTTGATGACCGAGGACCCTTTAATTGGTCACATGCCTCGTCATGGGTAAGCCTTGCCTCGGGCAGACTAAGGCCAGAATAAGATAACACGCAATGGGCGTGGAGCGGTGGCGAGAGTAGCATGTACCCTCCGTGGCAAGAGGCTGGACGGTGGTGTATCTGTGCTCTCGGTTGACGTGAACCTGATCTGGTCTTAAGAACCCCGGTGGCGGGTTGACATATGCAAGGGTTAAGTACTACATATGTTGTGTGATCGGAGATCCTCGGCTGAGTATAATCGATTCGGATCGCCGTACCTTCGCGGTTACGAAGACTTGGTCACTGACTTACACGTAGAACTTCAATGAAGATGACGGGTTGATAAAGAAATTGGCTAGTGTAGGTCAAGTGTTTGAACTAGGATAGAAAGAACTCTAGTTGCAGGTAATCTTACTTAACCTGACAAAATAAAACTGGATTTTTAAGGATCCACTTTAGTAAGCATTTCTACAAACACAGTCATTGATTATTGATAAGCCTTACCTTGACTCCCTTAAGCCAGCATACCCTTGAGAGTCTTTTCCTTAGTCGGGTAAGTCTTGCTGAGTAATTCCATACTCAGGGTTTTATTCCCTATTGTTTTTAGGTGAGGAAGCAACAAACTTTTGTTGTTTCTGTTCCAAGGTGGTCCCAAAAGAATAAAGGTAAGTTTATGTAACCGCTTCCGCATGTTTGTATCTCCGATGATCTGTAATGTCTGCATGACGGGTGAAACGCTCTTGGGAAAGGTAAGACAAGCAGATACCGAACTTGTCAAGTGATTCAGGGGCACCTACAGGGTTGTCTGAGGTCCGTGGGACAAGGACAACTGTAGGTGGGCCTAATGACTTGGGAGGTTCTGTCACATCCCATGTAAGAGATCAATGACAAACTCAACTTCCCTATCTGGTGGCATCCCTGGTAACTCTCTGGAAAGACATCCAGAAAATCCCTAACCATACGGAGGTTGTTACCAACAAACTCCTCAGATATAAAGAACATCGCACGTCTGGAAGAGGTAGTTACTGCAATTTCAACTTGAAATCTTTCTCCTTTAAGGCTGGTGAGTTCTACAGTACCCCTACCACATAGTATATTGGCCTTTGCCTTTCTTAACCATGACATACCAAGAATTAGATCTATGCTGCTTACCTCTAATATTATAGCAGTAGCCCAGAATTCTCTTCCCATAAATGTTAATGTCAATCTATGTGTCATATGATTTGCCTCAACAGGCCCTTTAGGTGTTATTACTATCATTGGTGTTTTCATATTTTTTAGTGGTAACTCATTTGTGTTGGCATATCGAGCAGACATGAATGAATGTGTAGCACCAGAATCAAATAATATGGTTGCAGGAATTGCATTAATATAAAACATACCGAGTGCAATGTCAGCTCCTTCCGCAGTAGCATCAGCGCTGACCTGATTAACCCTGGCAATAGAGAATCCCTTGCCAGATCCTGGAGTCATCTGCTTATTCTGAACTGGGGTAGTAGCAATCCTATGTGGGCAAACATTTGCATAATGTGCAGTCTTCCCACACTTGTAGCATGTAGTGCCTGCACTCTGTCCTGGAAACTTCTTCGGGGTGCTAGTGGGGGTAGCCTGACGAGTCAGTGGAGTCCTCTAAGGTGAGGGCTGAGCTGGGCACTGGCCTCCGCCAGTGCGAATTGGTGCACCCTGGGGTGAACTGTAGCGTGGATGAATACTTCTGCTTCCCTGACCCTGGGATATAGCCTTCCTCTTCAAATCTCCCAGCTGAACACGCTTGTGTTCAATAGCTAGGGCCTTATCGAGCAGCCTCTGAAATGATGGAAATGTATGTGCCACTAGAGCATACTGTAGAGGTCCATTAAGTCCTTCAATAAAGTGCTCCTGCTTTCTCTCATCTTCAGCTACTTCATCCGGAGCATATCTAGAGAGCTAAATGAACTTATCGTGGTACTCACTGACTGACATGCTCCCCTGCTTCAGCGATAGAAATTCTTTCTTCTTAATCTTCATTAGTCCAGCTGGTATGTGATAGTTCCTGAACTGTGTAGCAAACTCCGCCCATGTGATAGTATCAGTAGCATCGTGGACAACATTGTATGAATCCCACCAATCAGCAGTAGGACCTGTCAGACGACCAGAAGCATATAGAACCTTCTCCCGATCAGAGCATTGGGCAATGTTCAATATCTTCTCTACAGACTTCAGCCAATCATCTGCGTCCAGTGGATCAGGAGAGCTAGCAAATGTCGGTGGCTTATGGCTCAAGAACTCCCGGTGCTTGTCCCGGGGTGGAACTGGTGGTGGAGGAGGAGGCAATGGTGCTTGCTGTTGTTGCTGTTGCGCCCTTCTTTCCTGGCGTATCTCCTCTCGCTCCTAACATAATTCCCAGCGTATCTCCTCTCGCTCTTGGTGCATCTCCTGGCGTTCCTGCTGCATCTGCGCGTGCATATCCGCCATAGTGTCTGTCATCTGTTGCATCATCCTCATCTGAGCTACAACTGTTGGGTCAACTCCGGCTGGTGGAGGCTGTGGAGGATCCATCTCAGGTTGTTGTTGTTGTGGTTGTCTAAATATCCTCCGAGTGTGTCGATTGGGAGACAGATCAATTCCACCACCCTTCCTGGTATTGATCATCTAAGTTAGAAACATATGGTAAGAGAGAAAGGATTGTAAACAAGGCAGGTAGTTACGAGGCATGTTACTTTGGGCGATTTATTAGCTAAGCAGATTAATGTTTTACCTACTAAAGCTAACTCAATACCTTATGGTGGTACATGCTAAGATGTCCATTTATAATATCTCAATCAATCAAAGAAGCAAATCAGGCATTTATCATCAGAACAATCAACCAACATTTTTAAATAGAGAAAATAGTTTTAATTTTGTCTTAGGTCCCCTATCTCTTAAGAATGTCATAAATGTAGGATCTCAAAGTGTGAAATTCATCTTGTCTTAGAGTAGAAAAGATAAGAGTAATCAGAGTAGAACAGCAAAAGGTGAGACAGGATCAAGACAAGATGAGTATATAAAGAATCAGAGTAAGATAAGTAGGTAAGGGTTTGTCCATTTCTATCTAGGTCTCGTCCTACAGTCAACATTTCCTCTGATACCACTTCTGTCACACCCGGGCTTTAAGGAACAAAGCCATGTGCATCTCATACATGCGCTAAGAAGACAACATATATAATAATAGAGTGTATAGAGATAAATGTCACAATAACATCAGAGTATTTATTACATAGCAGAAGTCTTATTACAAAATAAAAGATAAATATAAAACGAACTAAGGATCATCCTTGGCGCCAAAGTCAACTGGGAAACGCCACCTAGATCAGATCAAACTCCTCGTTGTGTGGCTCCTCCTAAACCACATGATCTTCTCTTGTGGGGGGTGTGAGACAGCAAGGGTGAGCTCACACATGATCATAGCTCAACAAGTTGTGGGGAAACCAGTGGGCATGAACTCACCAAAGGTGGGAGTTCATGTGTTGTGTAAGGCTGATCAACAACAGAGGTTTAAGCTAACATTGCTTTTAGTTAGTTGGTCAAAATTTTATTAGTAGTTACTAAATGTAAGTAAATACCAAAACTTAATAAAAGTAATAGAACAAAATTTATAAATAATCCCATGCATATGCAAATGACAAAATTGAATTTAAGTTACATAAATTAATCATGCAAGAATCCTAAGCTGCTCATGACCGTGAGCTCGGCTAGTATACCAGTTTTACACTCTGCAGAGGTTGTACCCTTTACCCACAAGTCATGTTACCCATCTGCCATGGGGTTATACGGGCCCTATACACCTCTACCAAGAAAGCGAGGCAGGGCAACACTATGAGGTCTTTACAAAGTTCCACTAGCTTCCGAAAACCCGCTACAGTTTATGGGAAGAGCACTTGCAAGAATCCCCCGTCTGACCACCATCGCAGCAAAATCAACCCGAGAACCTCCCTGCATGCAACTCCCCCTACTGCCCTTCCCCTTTTGGGTAAGGTAGTCTTCCACTAGCTTTCCTAATTAGTTAGCTAAGGGGTCCCATTCCTCCCTTGTGGTTGCACGTGTTTCTCAAGTTAAGCTCCATGTTCCAATTAACATTAATAATCTTGACATGAACATAAATATAATAACAAAAATAATTGGAACATGGACACAATGAAATATTAACCCAAAACCATGTAAAGTGATAGCATAACTACCCAAGTGATTCAGGAATAACAAGGTAAAATGGATAAACAGTATAGGGTGACCTATTGGGTCCCATCAAAATTAAACATATGCATGAAAAAGTGATATTAAAGAACATTATTGGGTAAAAAGTGGTCAAGTGCACAACTTGCATTCAATGAGCTCCTGCTCAGCTACTTCTATCTGCTGGTCCACAGGATCCTCAGCCACTGGCTCTTCTACTCGCCACAATACAAACAAGCACAGTATATAGAGGAAATTAATATCACACCAAACATGTAAATAAAATACATAATAATAATCTACACATTAAAATAAAATCCTAGGAACATGAATCATTAATTTTGGAGTTATAGATTTTAATATATGAATTTCCAAATGTTTTATGTGCTTGAAATAGGATTAAGTGAGAAATTATTTTTCTTACTGTTTTTATGTCAAAATAGAAACTCTAAGTGGTAGAGAATAATATTACAAAATTTTAGAAACTGGAATAAAGCAATTCGGAGTTCATATGAATTTTCTATGATTTATACAAGTTCTAGCATTTGTTTTTGTATTACAAATTCATTTTCTAATTAATTCTTCTCTGATTTCCAACGCACTAGACAGGCTCAATATTACAGAAAACAGCAGGGGCTAACATAGAAATATTCCCTAGACTCATATTACTGTCGCCGAGGACGGCAGGTTCTATTCTCTAAAATCGTAAGGTCCCTTTTGTAAAACGTACCCGCGAAGGGGTACGCGCAGATCCTGGCCGCACGATTATGATTCTGCGGCCCAGATTAGATCCGAGATACTTATAAACCCGAGATCGTTCGATCTAAAATCCACGCCCCACAACAGCCCATACCCACGAGACCACGCTACCCCTCGGATCTAACATCTACGGTTTAGATCAATCGCGCGAACAGGCACGCACGGCTGGCTAATCTCGGCAGTAGGCGCCAGATCCAACTACCACAGACTGTCGTTTTCCTCGCGCCTTGGTTCCCCCTGTCCGCTGTGGCTCGACCACGGTGAAAACCCCAACTTCGGCGAGGCAAATCCCCGGTGATGACGCAACTAAACCTAATTAGACTAGTGCTACACGATACGGTGATGAAAGCGAGCACAGGCGAGGAATTCATACCACGAATCGTGGACGCAGGAGAGCTATCCACAGCGACCGCGAGTTTCTGGTGAGCCGCAAACGCCGACGAGAAATTGTGCTCGCCCGATACACGATTCCAAAGCGATGGTTGCCCCAAACCTCACGGCGGAACCCCAAGATGCCCCCGGAACAGTACGCCGCGACTGGGAGGCCGGCCAAGAGCGTAACAATGGTGGCGGCACGAGCTCTCTGCTTTTCACTGAACTCTCTCAACGGTGCTACAGAAGGAGGAAAGGGGAGAGGTGAACTTCTACTTATCTAGCGAACCACCCCATCTTACAGCCGAGAAGGTCGCCCAAGCCGTTGCAGCACGAGCTCCGAAAGACTAGGCACGGCGCTCGGCCATAGCCGCGTGATCCCGACTTTGGTGGAGGTAGGTGCTGACACGTGGAGCCTGGGTTGTCAGAGAGAGCGCGAGGGCGGACCTTGTGTGCGTGAGACATACTGCCGAGCGGGCCCCGCAAGTCGACGTAATGGGATGGGCAGGCAAGCGTGCGGCAGAGAGACTGCCCCGTGGGGCCTTGCTATCGGCACGCGTAGGAGGGACAAATGGGCCGCGCGGTGGGGAAACGGTAGTGGGCCAGATCGGCGTTCCGCGGCCCAAGTGGCTTTTTTTTATTCTTTTCTTTTTATCTTTTATTTTTTTCTCTATTTTTAAGTTCAATTTGAATTCAAACTTGTGCCAAATTTATTCTCTATTTTTTTGAAATTAAGAAGTACCAATTTTGAAAATAAAATTTTTCTTTATATTATATACTCTCCTTTCTTTTCTCCCCTTTTCTTTTAATTCTTCACCTCATTACCATTATATTTTTATTCATTTATTGTTATTGTATTAAATGCACAAACAAAACTCCAACAAGATGCACATTCTCTTATTTTAGTATCATTTGTTTTAATTACTCACTCTTAATTATATGTATGCTCTTTTTATGATGAAAATATGGCACACAAAATGAGAAGACCTCTCTATATTCCTTGTATACAATTTTGAGTATTACAATAGCTGGGGCTGCCATCGCGAGCGGGAGGAGCGGACAGATCTGGCGCGACATGGACTGATGACGGCAATCTCGGGCAAAGGGAGGAGCGGATCCGGCCCATAGGGGTAGGAGATCCTCGAATCCGTGGGTGAGGGCTTGGCGCGGGCATAGCTAGGGCTGGGTTCATGCCCGTGAGATTGGGGGGGCCATCTGAAAGTCGCCTAGAGGGGGGTGAATAGGGCGAAACTGAAATTCTCAAAAATAATCATAACTACAAGTCGGGTTAGCGTTAGAAATATAATAGAGTCCGCGAGAGAGGGTGCAAAACAAATCGCAAGCGAAATAAGAAGTGTGACACATGGATTTGTTTTACCGAGGTTCGGTTCTCGCAAACCTACTCCCCGTTGAGGAGGCCACAAAGGTCGGGTCTCTTTCAACCCTTACCCTCTCTCAAACGGTCCCTCGGACCGAGTGAGCTTTCTCCTCTCAATCACTTGGAACACTAAGTTCCCACAAGGACCACCACAAGTTTGGTGTCTCTTGCCTCAATTACAAGTGAGTTTGATCGCAATGAAAGAATCAAGAAAGAAGAAAGCAATCCAAGCGCAAGAGCTCAAAAGAACACAAGCAAATCTCTCTCTCTCTAATCACTAGGGCGATGTGTGGAATTTGGAGAGGATTTGATCTCTTTGGTGTGTCTAGAATTGAATGCTAGAGCTCTTGTAAGCAGTTGAGAAGTGGAAAACTTGGATGACTTGAATGAGGGGTGGTTGGGGGTATTTATAGCCCCAACCACCAAACTAGCCGTTTGGTGAGGCTGTCAGTTCGATGGCGCACCGGACAGTCCAGTGCACACCGGACATGTCCGGTGCGACAGCCACGTCACCAATGCCGTTGGGTTTCGACCGTTGGAGCTCTGACTTCTGGGCCCGCCTGGATGTCCGGTGGTGCACCGGACATGCACTGTAGATTGTCCGGTGCGCCAGTATGGGCGTGCCTGACCTCTGCGCGCGCAGCGCACGCATTTAATGCGTCGCAGGTAGCCGTTGGCGCCGAAATAGCCGTTGCCCCGCTGTTACACCGGACAGTCCGGTGAATTATAGCGGAGCAGCTGCAGTGAATTCCCGAGGCTGGCGAGTTCCGGAGGCCGCTCATCCTTGGAGCACCGGACATGTCCGGTGTACACCGGACAGTCCGGTGAATTATAGCGGAGTCGCCTCTGGAATTTCCCGAAGGTGACGAGTTTGGAGTTGGAGTCCTCTGGTGCACCGGACATGTCCGGTGCGCCATACCAGAGGTGCCTTCGGTTGTCCCTTGCTCCTTTGTTTGAACCCAATACTTGGTCTTTTTATTGGCTAAGTGTGAACCTTTGACACCTGTATAACTTATACACTAGAGCAAACTAGTTAGTCCAATATTTGTGTTGGGCAATTCAACCACCAAAATTAATTAGGGACTAGGTGTAAGCCTAATTCCCTTTCAATCTCCCCCTTTTTGGTGATTGATGCCAACACAAACCAAAGCAAATATAAAAGTGCATAATTGAACTAGTTTGCATAATGTAAGTGCAAAGGTTGCTTGGAATTGAGCCAATATAAATACTTACATGATGTGCATGGATTGTTTCTTTGTTTTTAACATATTGGACCACATTTGCACCACATGTTTTGTTTTTGCAAATTCTTTTGTAAATTCTTTTCAAAGTCCTTTTGCAAGATAGTCAAAGGTAAATGAATAAGATCTTTGCAAAGCATTTTCAAGTTTTGAAATTTTCTTCCTTTGTTCCAAATGCTTTTCCTTTGACTAAACAAAAACTCCCCCTCAAATAAATTCTCCTCTTAGTCTTCAAGAGGGTTTTAAGATATCAAGTTTTGAAAATAATACTTGCTCCCCCTTTAGAACACAAAGAGATATCAATTTGAAATTTTCCAATTGAAACCCATTAATTTTAAAATTAGAGTGGTGGTGCGGTCCTTTTGCTTTGGGCTCATACTTTCTCCCCCTTTGGCATGAATCGCCAAAAACAGATATTTTGAGTGAGATAGAAGCCCTTTCCTAACTACTTTCTCCCCTTTGGCAAATAAAACATATGAGTGAAGATTATACCAAAGACGGAAAGTGATGCGGAGCGACGGCGAAGGATGAGTAGTAGAGTGGAGTGGAAGCCTTGTCTTCTCCGAAGACTCCAATTCCCTTTCAATATACCTATGACTTGGTTTGAAATGCACTTGAAAACACATTAGTCATAGCATATATCAAAGAGACATGATCAAAGGTATACTTATGAGCTATGTGTGCAAGTTTAGCAAAAGAAATTCCTAGAATCAAGAATATTGAGCTCATGCCTAAGTTTGGTAAAAGTTTGTTCATCAAGAGGCTTGGTAAAGATATCGGCTAATTGATCTTTAGTGTTAATGTATGAAATCTCGATATCCCCCTTTTGTTGGTGGTCCCGAAGAAAATGATACCGAATGGCTATGTGTTTAGTGCGGCTATGCTCAACGGGATTATCCGCCATGCGGATTGCACTCTCATTATCACATAGAAGAGGAACTTTGGTTAATTTGTAACCATAGTCCCGCAGGGTTTGCCTCATCCAAAGCAATTGCGCGCAACAATGGCCTGCGGCAATATACTCGGCTTCGGCGGTAGAAAGAGCGACCGAATTTTGCTTCTTTGAAGCCCAAGACACCAAGGATCTTCCTAAGAACTGGCAAGTTCCCGATGTGCTCTTCCTATTAATCTTGCACCCTGCCCAATCGGCATCCGAATAACCAATCAAATCAAATGTGGATCCCCTAGGGTACCAAAGCCCAAACTTAGGTGTATAAGCCAAATATCTCAAGATTCGTTTTACGACCGTAAGGTGTGATTCCTTAGGGTCGGCTTGGAATCTTGCACACATGCAAACGGAAAGCATAATGTCCGGTCGAGATGCACATAAATAGGGTAATGAACCAATCATCGACCGGTATACCTTTTGATCCACGGACTTACCTCCCGTGTCGAGGTCGAGATGCCCATTTGTTCCCATGGGTGTCTTGATGGGCTTGGCATCCTTCATTCCAAACTTGCTTAGAATGTCTTGAGTATACTTCGTTTGGCTAATGAAGGTGCCCTCTTGGAGTTGCTTGACTTGGAATCCTAGAAAATACTTCAACTCCCCCATCATAGACATCTCGAATTTTTGTGTCATGATCCTACTAAATTCTTCACATGTAGATTCGTTAGTAGACCCAAATATAATATCATCAACATAAATTTGGCATACAAACAAATCATTGTCAAGAGTTTTAGTGAATAAAGTAGGATTGGCCTTGCCGACTTTGAAGCCATTAGCAATAAGGAAATCTCTAAGGCATTCATACCATGCTCTTGGGGCTTGCTTGAGCCCATAAAGCGCCTTAGAGAGCCTATAGACATGGTTAGGGTACTCACTATCTTCAAAGCCAGGAGGTTGGTCAACGTAGACCTCCTCCTTGATTGGTCCGTTGAGGAAGGCACACTTCACGTCCATTTGGTAAAGCTTGAAGCCATGGTAAGTAGCATAGGCCAATAATATACGAAATGACTCAAGCCTAGCTACGGGTGCATAGGTTTCACCAAAATCCAAACCTTCGACTTGTGAATACCCCTTGGCCACGAGTCGAGCTTTGTTCCTTGTCACCACACCATGTTCATCTTGCTTGTTGCGGAAGACCCACTTGGTTCCTACAACATTTTGATTAGGACGTGGAACTAAATGCCATACCTCGTTCCTCGTGAAATTGTTGAGCTCCTCTTGCATCGCCATCACCCAATCCGAATCTTGTAGTGCTTCCTCTACCCTGTGTGGCTCAATAGAGGAAACAAAAGAGTAATGCTCACAAAAATGTGCAACACGAGATCGAGTAGTTACCCCCTTATGAATGTCGCTGAGGATGGTGTCGACGGGGTGATCTCGTTGGATTGCTTGGTGGACTCTTGGGTGTGGCGGCCTTGGTTCTTCATCCTCCTTGTCCTCAACATTTGTATCTCCCCCTTGATCATTGCCATCATCTTGAGGTGGCTCATCTCTTTGATCTTCTTCTTCATCAACTTGAGCCTCGTCCTCATTTTGAGTTGGTGGAGATGCTTGCGTGGAGGAGGATGGTTGATCTTGTGTATGTGGAGGCTCTTCGGATTCCTTAGGACACACATCCCTAATGGACATGTTCCTTAGCGCTATGCATGGAGCCTGTTCTTCACCTATCTCATCAAGATCAACTTGCTCTACTTGAGAGCCGTTAGTCTCATCAAACACAACGTCACAAGAAACTTCAACAAGTCCTGAGTGTGGCGGAACTGCCCGAATTATTCCAACTTAAGTGCCTAAGCCCTGCCTTAGAGGCTAGACCACACTTAAATGGGAATAACCCGTCAATCCCTCGGATCTAGTCCGACACGGCCACTGACAGGATCAAGTACCACAGTCTCACTCGATGGTGAGTCACAGAGCAAATACAATAAAGCATAAAACCATACATGCCAGAGTATTAAGTTATTACATCATCATCATCATCATCATCGGAGTTTTTGCAAAAGTGACCATCATTGTTTTGAAGTGCAGCGGAAATAAACTAACGGTAAATAAATAGAGAGATGGGGAAGCCTGTCCCATCACTCCTCATGCTCCTCCTCAGCCGAGGCAGGGTCCCACTCGACAGTCCAACCCGGTGGCAGGGTGGATGGCCAAGTCACTCCAGCAGCCATTTCCTCTAGAGAACCTGTAAAAATTGTGCCACAAGCAAGGCTGAGTATACTAATACTCAGCTAGACTTACCCGGTGTGAGGAGTCTATACTCCTCTACCTCTAGACATGCAGCTGTTTGGCTGTGGGGTTTGGTTGCCAAAAGCACTAGCTGAGTTTCTAAATCAAGATTTTAACTTAGTCAAAGTTAAGTGTGACTCTCTTAAGGCTAAAAGTGTACTATCTACTCATACATAGTAGCAAGCATTTTTAGCAATCAACATCTTGTATCATCTCATCACAGTTCCACTTGTTACTCAATGCAGTACAATGGATCAAGCAGTCTCATTAGCTGCGAGAAGCAGACGATTCAAATCGAGTTTTTATCCTTGCAAGGTAAACCTAAACACACGACATGGCGAGGCACTCCGTCCCCACATATATCAACCGTCCCCATCGATTCCCCGTCAGCAGATCAGGGCTCACCGCCTTGGCGTACAATGCCTCACTGACCCCGACTGGCCGTCGTGCAGTGACCACACTTGTACCCACCATAACCGGAATGGGAGACTACGTCTCAGGTCGCGTGAGGGGATATGTCCACTGCCAGGTTCACTCAGGTACTAGGCTTACCGATTTACCATATTTCTCGGTATGTGTTTAGTACGTTCAAACGCTTGACACAGGTATCCGCACGTTAATCCTTATTCCATTTTCCATCTCGTGGGCAACCAATCCCCATGGATTGTTGTCCACCAACTAATATCATGACAGTGTGAAAGTGGGTACAATCAATTTCCTGATCTCGCGCGAGTGCTAGAAAAATCACTCGTCTTCTACCGAGGTCCTAATTAAATAAGGCAACTACTCGACCTGTTACTCTAGTATTCATCTCAAAAGGATTTCCTGAGATCATGCAACTAGGGTTTCAAACAATGCCTACACCTAAGTGCACAATCAATCCTACAATCATTAAGTGAAGTAAAATAGCATAAATAACAGGTTATGCATAAAACCGGGGCTTGCCTTCCAAAGCAGTGGCAGGCAGGTCCTCTGGTGCAGGCTCTGGTGATGGGTCTGGGGCAACCTCCTGGGCAGCTCCTTGCTCCGGCACGAGGATGTACTCTCCGTCAGCAAGATTACAGTCTATCGAAATGCAATGAACATGTATGTCATGATTATGCAAGATTTAAGAACATTAAGCTACAGAAACTAGGTCAAGAATTAACTTAGGGTTCCCTGGCTATGTGGGTCTTCTAGTGGTATATATATAGACTTATTACCTTTTAGGTTTAGGTTTTCTTTTAGGATAACATAGTGGTTTGCATTGTCTTTCTAGATTTCAGTGGACAAATTTACAAAGATCTTAGGAGGACATTAATTTCCATTATCCATTTTCCTTTCTTTAATGTTTATTTATGAATTCTAGTGGGGTTTGAACTACCAAGGTGAATTAACTATTTTCAATAATTCCACAAAAATTACAGTGGCTTGCCCTTAGTCAATAGGGCCTGCCTTAGGAATATGGGATTCAAAATAAAAAGGCTAGGCTGTATACAAAAATAACAAAAAGTGGGGCAATTAAGCCACTTTGCACTACAAGTCCTTTATTAAAGTGGATCCTGACCTAAGGGTTATTTTTGTTGGCCTCTAACAGTGATAATAAGCTCTTGTACCAAAAATGACAGAGAGCCACAGGATGGTTATTTAATGGTGGATTTCTAAAGTTTGGTGCAAAAAGGGTGTTTAGAACTAACTTGTCATTTGAAAAATATCAAACAACAGATTTCAGATTTTTCCTAAGTTCTTATTATCAAAACATTAGTTATCCTAAGGTTTGGGGAGGTTTCACCTTAGGGTTATTTTTGTAGGGTTTTTCTAAGTTATCCTTATTTTATTAATTTAAAAGGTATCCTTCTCATTTTACACTACAACAGGGTATGATATATTTTTCCAGTGAACTACATTGAATAAGTATCTTGACAAAAATAGGGGTGCCCTCTGGTTCATTATTTATGTCACCTTTTCTATTTTTCTTAACCTTAAGCATATTATGGAATAAGGGGTAAAAACTAACTTAATGTAGTGGACAGAGGGGTTTAACATTTTTAACTAGGTCAGTAGGTAGATATAAACTTCTCCAAATTTTTCTAACCCTAGTTAAATAGTACAACCATTTTTCTTGCTATTATTAAGCTTTTGGTCAAAACTAAAATTAAATCAGAACCTTATATTTTTCTCTAGTACTTATGGGGTTTTATATTTTTCTTAGATAGGTTACATTATTTAGAGTCTGGCAAAATTAGTTTGACCAAATTCGGATAAACCAAACAGAAGTTATGGGTTTTTAAAGTTTCTGTTTGAATTTAAATCAGGTTTTAATAAAGTTTTTCTGAAAAAGCAGTTTGCGTCGAGGTCCCTGGGTTTAAACCGAATCAAACCTCGCAGATCTACCCTTGCGCCACTATTCACTTGGGTCTCTGACATTTCACTTAACCCCCTGGCTTTCTCTCCCTCTCACCCGCAGTCCTTCCCCCAACTAAAACAGTAGTCGCGGAAGAGAAAAGGATGGCACGGCTTACCGGCGGCGAGGGAGGTCCGGCGAGGTGGTCAGTGACGTTCAGGAGGTCGCGACGGTCACGTCGATGTGCGGGTCGGCGTCAGAGGTGGTCGGAGTTCCCCTGGCCACGAACACGGGCGGCGGGGATCGTCGGTGGCGCCTGCTCCGGCCAAACCACGGCGGTATAGTTCAATTAGGGTGCACGAGGAGCTTCACGGGATGACACAGGGGCCATGCGCGCAACGAATTGGAAAATGGTGAAGGGGTTTACCCGGTCTACGTGCGCCGGCGGGTTCTCGAACTCCGGTGAGCACGATTGGGCTATTCCGGTGACGCGGGTCCTCGGGTCAAGCTTGAGCAAGTCTCACGGCCTCACCAGGAAGCTATCTGGGGGCTTGGATCGAACGGAGGAGGACGGGAGAGGGGTTGGCCACGGTGGTTGCTCTTGGGCGGCACTGGCGGGTCGCGGGGAGGTCGCCGGAGGCAATGGCTGGCTTGGACAAGTCAGGCGAGGTACGGAGGAGGCAATGGGGAAGGCAGCCAAGCACTGGGGCGGGTTTTATAGCCGTGGCGCGGGCGTGGTCACGGGCGGCCGCGGGCGCGCGGGGGTTCGCGCACGGGCGTGCTGTAACACCCATTTTGTAAAAGAAGTAAAAGGAGAATTTCCTTTCCTTTATATGTGAATTTTTCCATTTATCATCACAGGTGAACACTTCGTTTGAAAATAAATGACTAATAAGAATATAAATACAATTAAATCATGCATCATGCTGGTTTTCATTTTTGTGTGCATCTTGTGACAGTATGAAAATCATATGAAAAGAAATATATTAATACCCAAAGGGGAATTTAAGATCTAAAAAGGGAATTCTAGAAAATTGGGAAAAGAGGAAAAAAAAAACATTAAACAAATGAGGTAAAATAAAATATATAAATAAGAATATATTTAATTACTCAGAAATTTGAATTTGGTACACTTTGATCATCAAGTAATCTCAAAACAATTTAAATTCAAATGTGAATTCTAAAAATAAAGGGTAAAAGAAATCAGGAAAGAAAAAGAAAGGAAAAAGAAGTCTGTTGGGCCGGATTCACCTGCGCTCGGCCCAAATCGCATCCCACCTCACTACCGACGGCCCAAACTAATGCTAAGCGCCAGAGCCTATGACCCGTGGGACCCGCTCGTCATTCTCATTACACGCTCCCGTTTCACTTCCATGTGGGCCCAGCCGTCAGCTCGTTCCCCTAGCCTCTTCCTTGCGGACTCGGCTGGCCGAACCTGGCGCCGCGGATCCCGCACGTGGGCCCAGCCCGTCGCTTGCGCAGTGGCTGCCGAAGCCTTACCGGACTTTGGAGCTAGCCCTGAATTGTCGCTCAAGATCCATGCGTCGCCCCTCTTCCACTCCGCAGCGAACGGCGCGGAGTTCGCCGCCATTGTCAGGGTCATGGGCGATCACCACTTCTCCTGAATCAAAGCCTTAGGGAATAAATTGGAACCCTTGCGCTCCCTGCCTCCCTACTGCTGCCCTCTAGCGCGGACTTGAGCACTCGAAACCAAACCACCGACGCCATAGTCGTGCATCCGAGAGGAATTCGTGCGCCGCCGTGGTCCTGCACCTCCACCAACGTTCGGAGGATGTGACCGGGTCGTGGTGGTGCGCCAGAGTGCATTGAACGTCACGGGGGCGCCAGCATGTGAGGATGAGTCTCGATGCCACTGCGATTTCTCGCCGCCGTCCTTTCCTCCTCTGGAATCCGCTGACCACCGTGGGCAGGGCTGCTGCCACATCGGAAGCCGGTATGATCCCTCTCCTCTGTGTTCGCGCGGTCGTTCCAGTCGCTTAGCACCAGGGAAATCGGAGTTCGGCGCACGGAATCGCCGGTGGGGTTTCACCGGCGTGCCCTGTACCGTGGGGGGGGCAGCGCCGCCGTCGCCCAGGTCGGGAGAGGGAAGAAGGTTGAGAGCCTTCGGATCCGTGATGTGGGGTGGGGATTAGATGGTGTTTGGGCCGTTGATCGATGGATGGAGGGGCGAGGAATGATCCTGGCATTTTAAAATGTAGAGCCTTGATCTCAAATCCTGGGGCTCTGGTTGCGTACCCCTTCATCTTCTAATCTGGGCTCTTGATCTTTGATCAAGCGGCCAGGGCGCATCCGAGATGCACAGCCATGGAGTTTTACAAAAGGACCCTCCTGGAAATTAGAAAACCAACCCGCCGTCCGTTGGGGACTGTGCTCTGTGTCTCGGATCTTTTGCCCCGAGCCCCCTGGGTTTTCCAGGAATTGGCGCCCAGTCCAGAGATCTTTTAAATTGAATAAAAGAAATAGAAAATGAATTTTTAATATGAAAATAATTGCTAGAACTTCAATAAATCATAGAAAATACATATGAACTCCAAATTAATCCATTCCAGTTCCTAAAATTTTGTAATTTAATTCTCTATCACCTAGAGCCTCTGTTATGTCATAAAAACAGTAATAAATTTATTTATCACTTAATCCTATTTAAGGCACATAGAACCTTTGAAAATGCATAACTTGAAATCTATAACTCAGAAAATTTTGATTCCATTTCCTAGGTTTTTATTTTAGTATGTAGAATATCTCTGTGCATTTTGTTTATATGTTTGGTGTAATGTTAATTTCTCTATATGCACTGTGTTGTTTGTATTGTGGCGAGTAGAAGAGCCCGTTGCTGAGGATCTTGGTGAGCAGCAGGTTGAAGTAGCTGAGCAGGAGCTCATTGAAGGCAAGTTGTGCCCTTGACCACATTTTACCCAATAATGTTCTTTAATATCACTTATCCATGCATAGGTTAATTTTGATGGGACCCAATAGGACTCCCTAGATTGTTTATCTCACTACCTTGTTTACCCCTGAATCACTTGGGTAGTTTGCTATTGCTTTATATGGTTTTGGGATAATCATTTATTACCTCTATGTTCCAATTATTGTTGTTATTCTGTTTATGTTCATGTTGATATCATTAATGTTAATTGGAACATAGAGCTTAACTTGAGAACCACGTGCCACCACAAGGGTGGAATGGGACGCCCTTGGCTGACTAATTAGGAAAGCTAGTGGAAGACTACCTTACCCGAAAGGGGCAAGGGCAGTAGGGGAGAGGTCAGTGCGGGGAGGTCCCTGGTTGATTTTGCTGCGATGGCGGTCAGCCAGGAACCCTTTACTGGATCTTCCCATAAACTGTAGCGGGTTTTCGGAAGCTAGTGGAACTTTGTAAAGGCCTCGTAGTGTTGCCCTGCCGTGCTTCCTAGGTAGAGGTATATGGGGAGTCGCGACCCCTTGGCAGATGGGTAACATGACTTGTGGGTAAAGGGTACAACCTCTGCAGAGTGTAAAACTGGTATACTAGCCGAGCTCGCGGTCATGAGCAGCTCAGGACTCTCTGATGTTTAAATTATGGAACTTAAATTCAATTTTGTCATTTGCATTGCATGGGTTTGTTATTAATTTTGTTCTATTACTTTACTTATGGTTTGGTATTTACTTACACTTAGTAATTGCTAATAAAATTTTGACCAACTACTTAAAAGCAATGCTCAGCTTTAACCCCTGTCTTTGATTAAGCCTTACACATCACATGAACTCACACCTTTGTGAGTTTGTGTCCACTGGTTCCCCACAACTTGTTGAGCTATGATCATGTGTGAGCTCACCCTTGCTGTCTCACACCCCCCCCCACAGGAGAAGATCAGGTGTTTCAGGAGCAGCCTCAAGGCGAGGAGTTTGACTTGATCTAGGTGGCGTTTCCCAGTCGACATTTGCGCCGACGATCCTTAGTTTGTTTTATCTCTATTACTTTATTTTGTAATAAGTCTTCCGCTATGTAATAAATACTCTGATGTTTTATGACATTTATCTCTATACACTCTGTTATTATATATGTTGTCTTCTTGGCGCATGTATGAGATGCACCCGGCTTTGTTCTTTAAAACCGGGTGTTACAGAAGTGGTATCAGAGGAAATGTTGACTGTAGGACGAAACCTAGATAGAAATGGACAAAACCCTTACCTACTTACCTTATTCTGATTCATTCTATACTCGTCTCATCTTGGTCTTGTCTCACCTTCTGCTTTTCTACTTTGATTAATCTTATCCTTTCTACTCTGAAACAAGATGGATTTCACACCTTGGAATCCCTACCCCTATGACATTTTTAAGAGATAGGAGGCCTAAGACCAAATTAAAACTATTTTCTCTATTAAAAATGTTGGTTGATTGTTCTGATGATCAATGCCTGATTTGCTTCTTTGATTGATTGAATTATTATAGATGGACATCTTAGCATGTACCAATATAAGGTATTGAATTAGCTTTAGTAGGTGACACACTAATCTACTTAGCTAATAAATCCCCCACAGTAACATTCCTCGTAATTACTCGCCTTGTCTACAATTCTTCCTTCCTTACCCTGTGTTTCTAACCCAGATGGACTACCCCTAAAGTGTTAGAAGAGAGCACTATAGACTTGATCCTTGGTATGTCATGGTTAAGAAAGGCAATGGTGGTTTATACACTGCGCTAAGGGGACCGTAGAACTCACCAGTTCCAAAGGAGAAAGATTTGAAGTTGGAATTGCAGTAACTACTGCCACCAGATATGGAAGTTGAGTTGGTCATTAATCTCTTACCTAAGACTGCCCCTATTTCTAAACGGCCATACATGATGACCATCGAAGAACTAAAGAAACAATTAACGGAATTACAAGAGGATGGATACATTTGTCTGAATTCTTCACCTTGGAGAGCACCAGTTTTGTTTATAAACAAGAAAGATGGATTGCAAGGGATGTGCGTGGATTAAAGGTCCCTTAATGATGACACTATGAAGAACAAGTTTCGGTTACCCCGCATTAAGGATTTATTTAATCGGATGAGAGGAGCCAGGGTATTCTCGAAGATTGATCTCCGATCGGGGTACCATCAGATGAAGATTAGACCATCAGATATTCCTAAGACGGCTTTCTCGACGCGATATGGATTATATGAGTTCATCGTTATGTCGTTTGGATTAACTAATGCACCAGCTTATTTTATGGATTTGAGGAATAAGATGTTTTTGGAGTATTTGGACAGATTCGTCGTGGTGTTCATCGACGATATTTTTATCTATCCTAAGAATGGGAGTGACCATGAAGAACATCTAAGGTTGGTGCTACAGAAGTTGCAAGACAATCAACTCTACGCTAAGTTTAGTAAATGCGAGTTTTGGATTGGCGAGGTGCCATTTCTTGGACATATCATTTCCAATGGAGGGATATCAGTGGATCCTGCTAAAGTCAAGAAGATAGTGGTGTGGAGCATACCCACTACGGTTACAGAGGACTGAAGTTTCTTGGGACTTGTAGGATATTAATGGAGATTTAATGAAGGATTTTCTAAGATTGCTAAGCTT
The DNA here is from genome assembly GCA_029449295.1 of Zea luxurians. NCBI lineage: Eukaryota > Viridiplantae > Streptophyta > Magnoliopsida > Poales > Poaceae > Zea > Zea luxurians. The sequence goes on along the minus strand of JAOPSE010000008.1, from coordinate 29,873,209 downwards.
ATGACCTCGCTTTTGGTGAAGGAAAGATAATTCAAATGGGGCGAGAAGTGCCAAGTATATACGGATCATAAGAGTTTGAAGTATATATTCACCCAGAATGATCTCAACCTTAGGCAACGTTGTTGGTTGGAGCTTATTAAGGATTATGATTTGGAAATTCACTATCACCCGGGCAAGGCAAATTTGGGTGCAGATGCCTTGAGTCGAAAGGAGCATGATCATTCAGCTGTTGTTGCCCAGCTACCCGATGAGATTGTTGAGGATTTCAGGAGACTTAACCTGGGGATAGTTGCTCACGTTTAAGGAGTCATTATCAATTTGGAACCTATCTTGGAGCAAGAAATCTGCAAAGGACAAGATATGTGTCCCCGAGATTGAAAGCCTTCGTGAGACTATATCGAAGGAAGCCATGACTTGGATTATTCTATTCATCCTGGTAGTACCAAGATGTATCAGGATTTAAAGCAGAAGTGCTGGTGATATGGACTGGAGAGAGATATGGCTGCACATGTGGTTATGTGTGATGTGTGCCAAAGAGTTAAGACCGATCACCAAAGACTAGCTGGACTATTACACCCACCAAAGATGTCCAAGTGGAAATGGGAAGAGATTGGTATGGACTTCGTTACTGGATTGCCTCGCACCTCGAAAGGATAGGGTTCTATATGAGTTATTGTGGATAGACCAACCAAAGTGGCTCATTTTACCCCGGTTAAGACTACTTATAAGGGATCGCAATTGGCTAAGTTATACATGTCTCGGATTAAGTCTCTACGCAATGTACCAAGGAAGATCATTTTGGATAGAGGATCACAGTTTACCCCCAGATTTTGGAAAAGTTTTCATGAGAATATGGATACGAAGTTGAATCATAGTTCAGCCTACCTCAGACTAATGTACAAACTGAAAGGACTAATCAAGTATGGGAATACATGTTGAGAGCTTGTATCCTTCAGCATGGTAGAAGTTGGGACAAGAGCCTACCTTATGCTGAATAGTCACCAGGCCAGTCTGAAGATGTCCCCGTTCGAGACTCTGTATGACAGGGAATGCAGGACTCCTCTATTTTGGACTAGACTAGAGGAAGACAATTCTTTGGGCCCAAACTTATTCAAGAGTCAGAAGAACAAGTTTGTATAATTCGAGTGAACTTGAGGATAGTTCAGACCAGACCAAAGAGATATGTTGAGGAAAGAAACCATGTGTATCTCAAGGTGTCACCACTGCGTGGAATGAGGAGATTTAAAGTTAAGGGCGAATTGTTCCCTCGCTATATTGGACCATTCTGAGTTCTTAGGCAAGTTGGAGAGATGGCCTACCAACTCGAGTTACCGGATAGTTTATCAGATGTACATAACGTATTCCATGTGTCTCGACTTAAGAAGTGTCTCCGTGTCCCTGTGGAACAGTTACCAATGGAAGAGCTCAGTGTTCAAGGAGATTTAACTTACACGGAGTACCCCATCAAGATTTTGGATACATTGACTCGAGTTACAAGGAATAAGGTGATAAAGATGTGCAAAGTGCAATGGAGTCACCACAGTGAAGATGAAGCAACTTGGGAAAGAGAAGAAGAGCTTCGCATAGATTTTCCCCCACCTTTTCTCTAATTCTTCTTAAATCTCGAGGACGAGATTATTTTTAAGGGGGGTAGGATTTGTAACACCCATTTTGTAAAAGAAGTAAAAGGAGAATTTCCTTTCCTTTATATGTGAATTTTTCCATTTATCATCACAGGTGAACACTTCGTTTGAAAATAAATGACTAATAAGAATATAAATACAATTAAATCATGCATCATGCTGGTTTTCATTTTTGTGTGCATCTTGTGACAGTATGAAAATCATATGAAAAGAAATATATTAATACCCAAAGGGGAATTTAAGATCTAAAAAGGGAATTCTAGAAAATTGGGAAAAGAGGAAAAAAAAACATTAAACAAATGAGGTAAAATAAAATATATAAATAAGAATATATTTAATTACTCAGAAATTTGAATTTGGTACACTTTGATCATCAAGTAATCTCAAAACAATTTAAATTCAAATGTGAATTCTAAAAATAAAGGGTAAAAGAAATCAGGAAAGAAAAAGAAAGGAAAAAGAAGTCTGTTGGGCCGGATTCACCTGCGCTCGGCCCAAATCGCATCCCACCTCACTACCGACGGCCCAAACTAATGCTAAGCGCCAGAGCCTATGACCCGTGGGACCCGCTCGTCATTCTCATTACACGCTCCCGTTTCACTTCCATGTGGGCCCAGCCGTCAGCTCGTTCCCCTAGCCTCTTCCTTGCGGACTCGGCTGGCCGAACCTGGCGCCGCGGATCCCGCACGTGGGCCCAGCCCGTCGCTTGCGCAGTGGCTGCCGAAGCCTTACCGGACTTTGGAGCTAGCCCTGAATTGTCGCTCAAGATCCATGCGTCGCCCCTCTTCCACTCCGCAGCGAACGGCGCGGAGTTCGCCGCCATTGTCAGGGTCATGGGCGATCACCACTTCTCCTGAATCAAAGCCTTAGGGAATAAATTGGAACCCTTGCGCTCCCTGCCTCCCTACTGCTGCCCTCTAGCGCGGACTTGAGCACTCGAAACCAAACCACCGACGCCATAGTCGTGCATCCGAGAGGAATTCGTGCGCCGCCGTGGTCCTGCACCTCCACCAACGTTCGGAGGATGTGACCGGGTCGTGGTGGTGCGCCAGAGTGCATTGAACGTCACGGGGGCGCCAGCATGTGAGGATGAGTCTCGATGCCACTGCGATTTCTCGCCGCCGTCCTTTCCTCCTCTGGAATCCGCTGACCACCGTGGGCAGCGCTGCTGCCACATCGGAAGCCGGTATGATCCCTCTCCTCTGTGTTCGCGCGGTCGTTCCAGTCGCTTAGCACCAGGGAAATCGGAGTTCGGCGCACGGAATCGCCGGTGGGGTTTCACCGGCGTGCCCTGTACCGTGGGGGGGGCAGCGCCGCCGTCGCCCAGGTCGGGAGAGGGAAGAAGGTTGAGAGCCTTCGGATCCGTGATGTGGGGTGGGGATTAGATGGTGTTTGGGCCGTTGATCGATGGATGGAGGGGCGAGGAATGATCCTGGCATTTTAAAATGTAGAGCCTTGATCTCAAATCCTGGGGCTCTGGTTGCGTACCCCTTCATCTTCTAATCTGGGCTCTTGATCTTTGATCAAGCGGCCAGGGCGCATCCGAGATGCACAGCCATGGAGTTTTACAAAAGGACCCTCCTGGAAATTAGAAAACCAACCCGCCGTCCGTTGGGGACTGTGCTCTGTGTCTCGGATCTTTTGCCCCGAGCCCCCTGGGTTTTCCAGGAATTGGCGCCCAGTCCAGAGATCTTTTAAATTGAATAAAAGAAATAGAAAATGAATTTTTAATATGAAAATAATTGCTAGAACTTCAATAAATCATAGAAAATACATATGAACTCCAAATTAATCCATTCCAGTTCCTAAAATTTTGTAATTTAATTCTCTATCACCTAGAGCCTCTGTTATGTCATAAAAACAGTAATAAATTTATTTATCACTTAATCCTATTTAAGGCACATAGAACCTTTGAAAATGCATAACTTGAAATCTATAACTCAGAAAATTTTGATTCCATTTCCTAGGTTTTTATTTTAGTATGTAGAATATCTCTGTGCATTTTGTTTATATGTTTGGTGTAATGTTAATTTCTCTATATGCACTGTGTTGTTTGTATTGTGGCGAGTAGAAGAGCCCGTTGCTGAGGATCTTGGTGAGCAGCAGGTTGAAGTAGCTGAGCAGGAGCTCATTGAAGGCAAGTTGTGCCCTTGACCACATTTTACCCAATAATGTTCTTTAATATCACTTATCCATGCATAGGTTAATTTTGATGGGACCCAATAGGACTCCCTAGATTGTTTATCTCACTACCTTGTTTACCCCTGAATCACTTGGGTAGTTTGCTATTGCTTTATATGGTTTTGGGATAATCATTTATTACCTCTATGTTCCAATTATTGTTGTTATTCTGTTTATGTTCATGTTGATATCATTAATGTTAATTGGAACATAGAGCTTAACTTGAGAACCACGTGCCACCACAAGGGTGGAATGGGACGCCCTTGGCTGACTAATTAGGAAAGCTAGTGGAAGACTACCTTACCCGAAAGGGGCAAGGGCAGTAGGGGAGAGGTCAGTGCGGGGAGGTCCCTGGTTGATTTTGCTGCGATGGCGGTCAGCCAGGAACCCTTTACTGGATCTTCCCATAAACTGTAGCGGGTTTTCGGAAGCTAGTGGAACTTTGTAAAGGCCTCGTAGTGTTGCCCTGCCGTGCTTCCTAGGTAGAGGTATATGGGGAGTCGCGACCCCTTGGCAGATGGGTAACATGACTTGTGGGTAAAGGGTACAACCTCTGCAGAGTGTAAAACTGGTATACTAGCCGAGCTCGCGGTCATGAGCAGCTCAGGACTCTCTGATGTTTAAATTATGGAACTTAAATTCAATTTTGTCATTTGCATTGCATGGGTTTGTTATTAATTTTGTTCTATTACTTTACTTATGGTTTGGTATTTACTTACACTTAGTAATTGCTAATAAAATTTTGACCAACTACTTAAAAGCAATGCTCAGCTTTAACCCCTGTCTTTGATTAAGCCTTACACATCACATGAACTCACACCTTTGTGAGTTTGTGTCCACTGGTTCCCCACAACTTGTTGAGCTATGATCATGTGTGAGCTCACCCTTGCTGTCTCACACCCCCCCCCCACAGGAGAAGATCAGGTGTTTCAGGAGCAGCCTCAAGGCGAGGAGTTTGACTTGATCTAGGTGGCGTTTCCCAGTCGACATTTGCGCCGACGATCCTTAGTTTGTTTTATCTCTATTACTTTATTTTGTAATAAGTCTTCCGCTATGTAATAAATACTCTGATGTTTTATGACATTTATCTCTATACACTCTGTTATTATATATGTTGTCTTCTTGGCGCATGTATGAGATGCACCCGGCTTTGTTCTTTAAAACCGGGTGTTACACGTGCTCTGAGCGCGCTCCCGGATGCCAGCTCGCGTCGAACACGTGGAAGGTTGCTTCTGCCAAGGTTCAACGGCCGATTTGAGCGCCATAGCGTGCGTATCTTGGCAAAGTCACTATGTACGGTCACTTCTCTGCTCCAAATCCTATCCTTTTGCTATGAGTTCCAAGTCGAGATATGGTCAGGGCAGGGAGATAGAGAGGGAAGAAGTTTGCTGTGTCAGCTGGGTCCAAACCGAGACAAAAGGGGTGTCAAGTCGTGTCTAGCGCCCTAGGGTAGGTGTCATCTCTTGCCAGGGTGTTCTAGGGTTAATTTGGCGCCATTTTGTCAATTGGGTCGACAGGTTTTGAAAAGGGGATCAAGGTGAACATGTGGAGTCTTTGCTCAAGGGTTAGTTTTTATACTTAGGCAAAATCTGAATTCTCCCTTGAGCTGAACCTTAGGTGATCTTTTTAGGGCCTTTCTGAAAACTTTTTGGGGGTACTTCCTTACTATTAATTGTAGGTTATTAAGTATATTACAACTTTTGTATTTGGCCCAAACCATGATCATGGGGTTTACATGATCTTTTGATCATGGCTTCAATTAGGGTTCCCATTGCCTATGGGGGTTTTGCTCTAGGGTTTTGGGAGATCCCCACTTAGATGTGCATTATAAGCTAGGGCAGGACACCCAAGGTAGTTTGCACTTGATTAGGACCTTGAATTCCAAGATTGAAGTACTTTGCCCATAAATCTTTATGTAACAATGGGTTGACAGGGGTAACCCTGGGGTGGACACCCTGAGTAACACCTAGGGTGTTACAGCCCTCCCCCCTTAAAGGAATCTCGTCTCGAGATTTCAGGTAGAGTCCCTTGGAGGGATGCTTGAAGGTGTGTTGGTGCTACTCTCCCCTTATACTCAAGTTTCACTTTCTTAACTGTTCTTCGAATGTCATCCTCTTTGCAACTTCAGAAGGAAGCCCTTCTTAAGTTAAATCCACAACTTAGACTATCCTTGTTATCTAAGTTTTTCTTATAATTGACTTCAAAGGGCAGGTGGGGGTGGGGTTTTTGGGGTTACATACCGACTCCTTTGGGCAGAAAGTCGGGGAAGCGAGAACGTAGAAAATCCTCCGTCTCCCATGTAGCTACTTCTGCTGAATGATGACTCCACTGAACCTTATACATTTTGATTGATCTTGCCCAAGTTGATCTCTCCTTTTGATCCAATACCTTGACGGGGTACTCTTGGTAGGACAAGTCTGGTTCTATCTCAATGTCCGGTTCCGGTAGCACTTCCATGGGTAGACGAACACATTTCCGCAGCTGGGATACATGGAACACACTGTGAACTGCTGACATACGGGGTGGCAATTCCAATTGGTAAGCTACGGGTCCACAACTTGCCTTGATTTTATAGGGTCCAATGTAACGAGGGGCTAACTTGCCCTTGATCCCGAATCTCTGGACACCCTTGGTTGGTGATATCTTAAGATAGACATGATCTCCCACCTCAAACTGTAGAGGCTTCCGCCTCTTGTCATGATAACTCTTTTGCCTGGCCTGAGCAGCTTCTAAGTTCTTCCTGATGACTCTGACCTTTTCCTCTGCTTCAAGTACCAAATCTATCCCAAATATTTCCCTCTCTCCTGCTTGAGACCAATTCAGCGGGGTCCTACATCTTCTCCCATACAAAGCCTCAAAAGGTGCCATCTTTAGACTGGATTGATAGCTGTTATTGTAAGAAAACTCTGCCAAGGAAAGACACTTGTCCCAATCCTTCCCATAATGTAGTGCACACGCCCTTAACATATCTTCTAAAATTTGGTTCACCCTTTCTGTCTGACCATCTGTTTGAGGGTGATATGCTGAGCTTCGGATTACGTGGGTCCCGAGGGCTTCTTGCAATTTCTCCCAAAAGCGTGCCACAAACAGTGCTCCTCTGTCAGATATAATGGTCTTTGGAATACCATGCAATCTTACTATCTGATCAACATAAATTTCTGCGTACTTCTCTGTCTTGTGGGTGGTGTGCACTGGCAAGAAATGAGCAGTCTTGGTCAATCTGTCCACAATGACCCAAATAGAATCATGGTGCCTGGAGGTATTGGGGAATCCTACTATGAAGTCCATGCAAATGTCCTCCCATTTCCAAGATGGTATGGGAAGGGGTTGCAAAGGACCTGCTGCCTGCAAGTGGCTGGCCTTGATTCTCTGGCAAGTGTCACACTCTGATACGTACTTGGCAATTTCCCTCTTCATCCTAGTCCACCAATACAAAGATCTGAGATCATGGTACATCTTGTTGCTACCAGGGTGCATGGAGAACTTGGAGAGGTGAGCTTCATCCAATATCTTCTTTCGGAGCTCAGGGTCCTTGGGAACAACCAATCGATCTCCAAACCATAAAATTCCCTTGCTGTCCTGACGGAAACACTTGTATTTCTCTGCCTTCTGCTTGATCATTTCTTTAATAACCTGAACACCCTTATCCCCAACCTGTGCCCTGACTATCTGTTCTTGCAATGTGGGCTCCACTAAAATATAACTCAACTCACCGGAAGGAACCACTTCTAGGCTCAGCTTGCACAACTCGTCACACAAGGTGGTAACTCTCACATCCATGTTCAAACAATTGCACAGGGCCTTTCTGCTCAAGGCATCTGCCACAACATTGGCCTTCCCTGGGTGGTAATGCACTTCCAAATCATAGTCCTTGATCAACTCTAACCATCTCCTTTGCCTCATGTTCAGATCAGCCTGAGTGAAAATGTACTTGAGGCTCTTGTGATCAGTGTAAATGTTACAGTGAGCTCCCATCAATTAGTGTCTTCATATCTTGAGGGCATGAACTACTGCTGCCAATTCCAGATCATGTGTCGGGTAGTTCTGCTCATGGGGTCTGAGAGCTCGAGAAGCATAAGCAATAACTCGGTTATCTTGCATCAAGACACAACCCAATCCGGTACCTGAAGCATCACAATAAACTTCAAATGGTCTGGTATTGTCGGGTTGGGCTAGCACTGGGGCTATTGTCAAATGTTGCCTCAAGGTATGAAAAGCATCTTCACACTTTTGGCTCCACTCAAATTTGACTCCCTTCTTCAACAGTTTAGTCATCGGCTTGGCAATTCTGGAGAAATCCGGAATAAATCGTCGATAATATCCTGCCAATCCCAGAAAACTCCGAATCTGCCTCACTGTAGTCGGGGGTTTCCAATCCATCACCTCCTGTACCTTTTCAGGGTCAACCGATATCCCATCCTGAGAAATTGTGTGACCCAAGAATTTAATTTCCTTCAGCCAAAATTCACACTTAGACAACTTTGCATAAAGACGGTGATCGCGCAGTCGCTGAAGTACGATGTGCAGATGCTCAGTATGCTCGTCTTCATTCTTGGAATAGACCAGAATATCATCAATGAAAACGACCACGAACTTGTCCAACTCTGGCATAAACACTGAATTCATCAAGTACATAAAATAAGTCGGGGCATTGGTGAGCCCAAAGGACATCACCAAAAACTCATAGAGCCCATATCTGGTAGAGAAGGCCGTCTTGGGAATGTCGCTGGCACGGATCTTGATCTGATGGTAACCTGAGCGAAGGTCTATCTTGGAGAATACCTTGGCTCCTACCAACTGATCAAACAGAACATCAATGCGGGGTAACGGGTATTTGTTCTTGATAGTCACCGCATTGAGAGGGCGGTAGTCAACACACATCCTCAAACTCTCATCCTTTTTCTTCACGAATAAGGCGGGACATCCCCATGGTGAAGTACTTGGACGAATAAACCCCTTGTCCAACAATTCTTGCAATTGTTTCTTCAATTCTGCCAATTCCGCGGGAGGCATCCTATAGGGTCTCTTGGAGATAGGAGCAGTCCCGGGTTGCAATTCGATGGCGAACTCAATATCTCGGTCAGGTGGCATCCCTGGCAATTCATCCGGAAAAACATCCGGATAGTCACAGACCACTGGATCTTTTCCACTGGGGATTCTACCATAACAAAGGCACAAGATCGGGTACAACCCTGGTTGGGTAAATATAGTGTGATTTCACCACAGGTTGGTGAGTGCACTTCGATGGCCCTAGCTGCAATGTCAATCACTACCTGATGTTTGGTCAACCAATCAGTTCCCAGTATGATATCCACACTATCCAGTCCCAAGATAAGAAGGTTGGTTTTAATTATCAAACTACCAAACTTTAGAGGCACATTCTTGTTGATTTGATAAGTGGCAACTCTGCCTCCGGGTGTTGAAATTGTAATACCCCCATCGGTATGGTGAAAGGGCAACTGGCATTTGGCACTAAACTTGGCACTGATAAAACTATGTGAAGCACCGGAATCAAAAAGAATAATAGCGGGAAAATTCAAAACTGTAAAGATACCAGTCATGACGGGTGCTCCCTCTGGAATGTCAGCCATGGTAGTGAAGTTCAGCTTGCCCTGCCTCACTTGCACCTTCTGTCTCTTGCCTTGGTTCTGATTGACATTCTGCCCCTGCCTCTGCTGGTTTCTGGGGCAATTCTTGGCATAATGCCCAGTGCTGCCACAAGTGAAGCACCTGTTGTCATTGGCCTGACGGTACTGCTGCTGCTGCTGGTTGCTCCTCTGAGCAGGAAATTGGGTGCGGTTGGGTGCCTGCTGCTGCTGTGGTGGTCTGATCACCCATCTCCCTTGCTGCTGCTGAGGTCCCTTGTTCTGCGAGTCAGACACAATCCTGAAGCGCTGTGGCTGAGCTGAGGGTCCTGCCACAGGGGTCTTCCTCTTCTTCTCCGCCTGTCGAGCTAAAATGCAGTCCTCCTGGGAGATAGCCATGTTGACCAACTCATTGTAACTGTTGGCCCTGACGGTGTTGAGACGATCATGGAGCTTGGTGCTGAGCCCCCGTCTGAACCTGTCCCTCTTCTTATCATCCGTGTCTGCATGGTATCCGGCATACTGGCACAAGTCATTAAAGGCCTGGGCATACTGCAACACTGTCCTGTTGCCCTGAGTGAGTGCCAGAAACTCATTGAGCTTCCGGTCCATGATGCCCGCTGGAATATGGTGCCCTCTGAAAGCTGCCTTGAACTCCCTCCACTCCACCTCTCTACCTTCTTGCTGCATGGCAAGAAAATGGTCCCACCAAGTCCTCGCGGGTCCGCGAAGCTGCTGGGTGGCAAACCTGACTTTGGTGACCTCTGAGCAAGCTCCATGGAGCAGTGGGAATTTGGATTCCACCACCCGCAACCATACATCTGCATCCAGTGGGTCCTCTGCCCTTGTGAACAATGGAGGCTGGGTGCTGAGGAACTCCTGATAGGTAGCCGCCGCGGGGTGACGCTGATGGTCTCCACCACCATAGTGCTGAGGTGGTGGCTGACGCTGAGCCAGCTGCCTCAAGATCTCATTCTGCTGAGCCATGAGCTCCTGCAGAGTGGGAGGCGGTGGCGGTGGAGGAACGTGCTCATTCTGACCACGGCGCGCTCTCTCAGCCATCTGAAAAATCACATGGTTGCTTAATAACACATCTCCAAGCTTAAGGTTCAAACACGGTAGGGGAGTTAAAGCAATTTGATAGATTCCACATAAAACAAAAAGAAACATAAACCTTTCGTTTTAAACTGCCATTTAATCATCCCCAAACCTCCAAAAGAGTTTAACACGGTTACATCAATGATCCAAAATACTCAACTCTACCTAGCCTAGTACCCTAAGGGTGCAAAAGCTAAGCTAGTGGCGAGGAGTCCAACTATCATCAGCCTCTAGGATTAGCCTGGCATCTAGTGAGCGAACGAGGCAATGCTGGACTCGGGGGAAGGGGGTCTCTCTGAGCCAGCGGTGTCTACACTGGAAGCAGGCTCCTCCCCTCCCTCGATGTCAACGTCCTCGTCAGCCTCCTCATCATGGATCTCTTGGTGATGCATGTCCAGGTGCTCATTTGCCTCTGCTAGCTGCTGCTGAGTGTTGAGGAGCTGATCCTCGAGAACCTCGATGGTGTTCTCCCTGGTGCCCACTAGCTCCTCCAACTCATGAATCTCATCAGACAACTGCTCCACTTGCAAATCTTTTTCCACCAGCTCCTGGGACAAGTCCACCACGAGCTCCTCCCTGTTGTCCAGGGTGATCTTGGTTGCCTCTAGTAGTGCCATCAAATGAGACATGGCCTCCCCACGCATCACTTGCAGACGATACAGAGCGTTCATGCATCGTACCGACAAGTGAGCGGTGTGGCCTGGATAGAGAGCCCAGATGTCCTTGGCATGCTCCACCCGATCCTTCCACATCGGGTCGTCCTCCTTTTCCGCGGGGAACAACCCAATGGGGTGGGTAGCTAGCTCCAAGGGATGAAATCCGCAGAAAGTAGTCAATCCATGCAGAGCGATTGCCTCGATCGTGTCCTCCGCTCGGTATCCGAAAGACTCGGAGTCCAAGGAGCGCCAGCCTAGCTGCAGGGGATGAGGCTCCAAGGTCATCCTCACCCTACAGCGAGGCACCCGGTGCTTCTCGAACTGCTGCACCGCGTACTGAGGGGGTGTCAAGTATCCTGCCCCCTGAAGTACCTCCCACAAGATGCGGGGAAAACCCTCTCGTGCAAGTCCGTCAGTGTGGGTCAGTGCATTTCCGTCATCGGAGGATCCGTGGGAAGTCATCTGTGCACGGTTAAGCGTAAGTAAAAGAAAAAGAATTACAAAAAGAACAAGGAAAATAAAACTCAGCCTGTCTCTAGCTAAAAAGAAAAAGGCATTGGGGTCCTAGTTGGCTGTTATCTCATTTTTAAGTACTTTTACTTAGTTATCCATTTGCTTAATTAAGAATGCATGCATGCGCGTCCTGAACGACCTCTCCAGAAGATAAAAAGGACTAGGGAAGAACTCCCATCCTTTAAAAAGTGGCCTGTAGGGCCTAGTCACTTAGCCACCTAGCTACCCTTCTATTATCCTAAGGCTTCACGTCCTAGGTCTATCCTGCTCGTCCTACGATCTATCCAACATTGTTTCTATCAAATTTTACTTTAGAAAAGGGATGGCATTTATGTTTTATTGATTCCTCTGTGGTGGTACAAGCTCCGATACCAGCTGTGGCGGAACTGCCCGAATTATTCCAACTTAAGTGCCTAAGCCCTGCCTTAGAGGCTAGACCACACTTAAATGGGAATAACCCGTCAATCCCTCGGATCTAGTCCGACACGGCCACTGACAGGATCAAGTACCACAGTCTCACTCGATGGTGAGTCACAGAGCAAATACAATAAAGCATAAAACCATACATGCCAGAGTATTAAGTTATTACATCATCATCATCATCGGAGTTTTTGCAAAAGTGACCATCATTGTTTTGAAGTGCAGCGGAAATAAACTAACGGTAAATAAATAGAGAGATGGGGAAGCCTGTCCCATCACTCCTCATGCTCCTCCTCAGCCGAGGCAGGGTCCCACTCGACAGTCCAACCCGGTGGCAGGGTGGATGGCCAAGTCACTCCAGCAGCCATTTCCTCCAGAGAACCTGTAAAAATTGTGCCACAAGCAAGGCTGAGTATACTAATACTCAGCTAGACTTACCCGGTGTGAGGAGTCTATACTCCTCTACCTCTAGACATGCAGCTGTTTGGCTGTGGGGTTTGGTTGCCAAAAGCACTAGCTGAGTTTCTAAATCAAGATTTTAACTTAGTCAAAGTTAAGTGTGACTCTCTTAAGGCTAAAAGTGTACTATCTACTCATACATAGTAGCAAGCATTTTTAGCAATCAACATCTTGTATCATCTCATCACAGTTCCACTTGTTACTCAATGCAGTACAATGGATCAAGCAGTCTCATTAGCTGCGAGAAGCAGACGATTCGAATCGAGTTTTTATCCTTGCAAGGTAAACCTAAACACACGACATGGCGAGGCACTCCGTCCCCACACATATCAACCGTCCCCATCGATTCCCCGTCAGCAGATCAGGGCTCACCGCCTTGGCGTACAATGCCTCACTGACCCCGACTGGCCGTCGTGCAGTGATCGCACTTGTACCCACCATAACCGGAATGGGAGACTACGTCTCAGGTCACGTGAGGGGATATGTCCACTGCCAGGTTCACTCAGGTACTAGGCTTACCGATTTACCATATTTCTCGGTATGTGTTTAGTACGTTCAAACGCTTGACACAGGTATCCGCACGTTAATCCTTATTCCATTTTCCATCTCGTGGGCAACCAATCCCCATGGATTGTTGTCCACCAACTAATATCATGACAGTGTGAAAGTGGGTACAATCAATTTCCTGATCTCGCGCGAGTGCTAGAAAAATCACTCGTCTTCTACCGAGGTCCTAATTAAATAAGGCAACTACTCGACCTGTTACTCTAGTATTCATCTCAAAAGGATTTCCTGAGATCATGCAACTAGGGTTTTAAACAATGCCTACACCTAAGTGCACAATCAATCCTACAATCATTAAGTGAAGTAAAATAGCATAAATAACAGGTTATGCATAAAACCGGGGCTTGCCTTCCAAAGCAGTGGCAGGCAGGTCCTCTGGTGCAGGCTCTGGTGATGGGTCTGGGGCAACCTCCTGGGCAGCTCCTTGCTCCGGCACGAGGATGTACTCTCCGTCAGCAAGATTACAGTCTATCGAAATGCAATGAACATGTATGTCATGATTATGCAAGATTTAAGAACATTAAGCTACAGAAACTAGGTCAAGAATTAACTTAGGGTTCCCTGGCTATGTGGGTCTTCTAGTGGTATATATATAGACTTATTACCTTTTAGGTTTAGGTTTTCTTTTAGGATAACATAGTGGTTTGCATTGTCTTTCTAGATTTCAGTGGACAAATTTACAAAGATCTTAGGAGGACATTAATTTCCATTATCCATTTTCCTTTCTTTAATGTTTATTTATGAATTCTAGTGGGGTTTGAACTACCAAGGTGAATTAACTATTTTCAATAATTCCACAAAATATACAGTGGCTTGCCCTTGGTCAATAGGGCCTGCCTTAGGAATATGGGATTCAAAATAAAAAGGCTAGGCTGTATACAAAAATAACAAAAAGTGGGGCAATTAAGCCACTTTGCACTACAAGTCCTTTATTAAAGTGGATCCTGACCTAAGGGTTATTTTTGTTGGCCTCTAACAGTGATAATAAGCTCTTGTACCAAAAATGACAGAGAGCCACAGGATGGTTATTTAATGGTGGATTTCTAAAGTTTGGTGCAAAAAGGGTGTTTAGAACTAACTTGTCATTTGAAAAATATCAAACAACAGATTTCAGATTTTTCCTAAGTTCTTATTATCAAAACATTAGTTATCCTAAGGTTTGGGGAGGTTTCACCTTAGGGTTATTTTTGTAGGGTTTTTCTAAGTTATCCTTATTTTATTAATTTAAAAGGTATCCTTCTCATTTTACACTACAACAGGGTATGATATATTTTTCCAGTGAACTACATTGGATAAGTATCTTGACAAAAATAGGGGTGCCCTCTGGTTCATTATTTATGTCACCTTTTCTATTTTTCTTAACCTTAAGCATATTATGGAATAAGGGGTAAAAACTAACTTAATGTAGTGGACAGAGGGGTTTAACATTTTTAACTAGGTCAGTAGGTAGATATAAACTTCTCCAAATTTTTCTAACCCTAGTTAAATAGTACAACCATTTTTCTTGCTATTATTAAGCTTTTGGTCAAAACTAAAATTAAATCAGAACCTTATATTTTTCTCTAGTACTTATGGGGTTTTATATTTTTCTTAGATAGGTTACATTATTTAGAGTCTGGCAAAATTAGTTTGACCAAATTCGGATAAACCAAACAGAAGTTATGGGTTTTTAAAGTTTCTGTTTGAATTTAAATCAGGTTTTAATAAAGTTTTTCTGAAAAAGCAGTTTGCGCCGAGGTCCCTGGGTTTAAACCGAATCAAACCTCGCAGATCTACCCTTGCGCCACTATTCACTTGGGTCTCTGACATTTCACTTAACCCCCTGGCTTTCTCTCCCTCTCACCCGCAGTCCTTCCCCCAACTGAAATAGTAGCCGCGGAAGAGAAAAGGATGGCGCGGCTTACCGGCGGCGAGGGAGGTCCGGCGAGGTGGTCAGTGACGTTCAGGAGGTCGCGACGGTCACGTCGATGTGCGGGTCGGCGTCAGAGGTGGTCGGAGTTCCCCTGGCCACGAACACAGGCGGCGGGGATCGTCGGTGGCGCCTGCTCCGGCCAAACCACGGCGGTATAGTTCAATTAGGGTGCACGAGGAGCTTCACAGGATGACACAGGGGCCATGCGCGCAACGAATTGGAAAATGGTGAAGGGGTTTACCCGGTCTACGTGTGCCGGCGGGTTCTCGAACTCCGGTGAGCACGATTGGGCTATTCCGGTGACGCGGGTCCTCGGGTCAAGCTTGAGCAAGTCTCACGGCCTCACCAGGAAGCTATCTGGGGGCTTGGATCGAACGGAGGAGGACGGGAGAGGGGTTGGCCACGGTGGTTGCTCTTGGGCGGCACTGGCGGGTCGCGGGGAGGTCGCCGGAGGCAATGGCTGGCTCGGACAAGTCAGGCGAGGTACGGAGGAGGCAATGGGGAAGGCAGCCAAGCACTGGGGCGGGTTTTATAGCCGTGGCGCGGGCGTGGTCACGGGCGGCCGCGGGCGCGCGGGGGTTCGCGCACGGGCGTGCTCTGAGCGCGCTCCCGGATGCCAGCTCGCGTCGAACACGTGGAAGGTTGCTTCTGCCAAGGTTCAACGGCCGATTTGAGCGCCATAGCGTGCGTATCTTGGCAAAGTCACTATGTACGGTCACTTCTCTGCTCCAAATCCTATCCTTTTGCTATGAGTTCCAAGTCGAGATATGGTCAGGGCAGGGAGATAGAGAGGGAAGAAGTTTGCTGTGTCAGCTGGGTCCAAACCGAGACAAAAGGGGTGTCAAGTCGTGTCTAGCGCCCTAGGGTAGGTGTCATCTCTTGCCAGGGTGTTCTAGGGTTAATTTGGCGCCATTTTGTCAATTGGGTCGACAGGTTTTGAAAAGGGGATCAAGGTGAACATGTGGAGTCTTTGCTCAAGGGTTAGTTTTTATACTTAGGCAAAATCTGAATTCTCCCTTGAGCTGAACCTTAGGTGATCTTTTTAGGGCCTTTCTGAAAACTTTTTGGGGGTACTTCCTTACTATTAATTGTAGGTTATTAAGTATATTACAACTTTTATATTTGGCCCAAACCATGATCATGGGGTTTACATGATCTTTTGATCATGGCTTCAATTAGGGTTCCCATTGCCTATGGGGGTTTTGCTCTAGGGTTTTGGGAGATCCCCACTTAGATGTGCATTATAAGCTAGGGTAGGACACCCAAGGTAGTTTGCACTTGATTAGGACCTTGAATTCCAAGATTGAAGTACTTTGCCCATAAATCTTTATGTAACAATGGGTTGACAGGGGTAACCCTGGGGTGGACACCCTGAGTAACACCTAGGGTGTTACACTGAGGACTTGTTAAAGACTCTATATGCCCTTGTGTTTGAGTCATATCCTAGTAAAAAGCCTTCTACAGTTTTAGGAGCAAACTTAGATTTTCTACCTCTCTTAACAAGAATAAAGCATTTGCTACCAAAAACTCTAAAATATGAAATGTTTGGCTTTTTACCGGTGAGGAGTTCATAGGATGTCTTCTTGAGGATTCGGTGTAGATATAACCGGTTGATGGCGTAGCAAGCGGTGTTGACCGCCTCGGCCCAAAACCGATCCGGTGTCTTGTACTCATCAAGCATGGTTCTTGCCATGTCCAATAGAGTTCGATTCTTTCTCTCCACTACACCATTTTGTTGTGGAGTGTAGGGAGAAGAGAACTCATGCTTGATGCCCTCCTCCTCAAGGAAGCCTTCAATTTGAGAGTTCTTGAACTCCGTCCCATTGTCGCTTCTAATTTTCTTGATCCTTAAGCCGAACTCATTTTGAGCCCGTCTCAAGAATCCCTTTAAGGTCTCTTGGGTATGAGATTTTTCCTGCAAAAAGAACACCCAAGTGAAGCGAGAATAATCATCCACAATAACTAGACAGTACTTACTCCCGTCGATGCTTATGTAAGCAATCGGGCCGAATAAATCCATGTGTAGGAGCTCCAGTGGCCTGTCACTCGTCATGATGTTCTTGTGTGGATGATGAGTGCCAACTTGCTTCCCGGCTTGGCATGCGCTACAAATCCTGTCTTTCTCAAAATGAACATTTGTTAGTCCTAAAATGTGCTCTCCCTTTAGAAGCTTATGAAGATTCTTCGTTCCAACATGGGCTAGTCGGCGGTGCCAGAGCCAACCCAAGTTAGTCTTAGCAACCAAGCAAGTGTCGAGTTCAGCTCTATCAAAATCTACCAAGTATAGCTGACCCTCTAAGGCTCTAACACTCCCTTAAATGTTATTGAATCATCACTCCTTCTAAAGACAGTGACACCTACATCAGTAAATAGACAGTTGTAGCCCATTTGACATAATTGGGATATGGAAAGCAAATTGTAATCTAAAGAATCTACAAGAAAAACATTGGAAATAGTATGGTCAGGTGATATAGCAATTTTACCCAATCCTTTGATCAAACCTTGATTTCCATCCCCGAATGTGATGGCTCGTTGGGGATCTTGGTTTTTCTCATATGAGGAGAACATCTTTTTCTCCCCTGTCATGTGGTTTGTGCACCCGCTGTCGAGTATCCAACTTGAGCCCCCGGATGCATAAACCTACAAAACAATTTTAGTTTTTGATTTTAGGTACCCAAACGGTTTTGGGTCCTTTGGCATTAGAAACAAGAACTTTGGGTACCCAAACACAAGTCTTAGAGCCCTTGTGTTTGCCCCCAACAAACTTGGCAACTACCTTGCCGGATTTGTTAGTAAGCACATATGATGCATCAAAAGTTTTGAATGAAATAGCATGATCATTTGATGCACTAGGAGTTTTCTTTCTAGGCAACTTAGCATGGGTTGGTTGCCTAGAGCTAGATGTCTCACCCTTATACATAAAAGCATAGTTAGGGCCAGAGTGAGACTTCCTAGAATGAGTTCTCCTAATTTTGCTCTTGGGATAACCGGCAAGGTACAAAATGTAACCCTCGTTATCCTGAGGCATGGGAGCCTTGCCCTTAACAAAGTTAGATAAATTCTTTGGAGGGACATTAAGTTTGACATTGTCTCCCCTTTGGAAGCCAATGCCATCCTTGATGCCAGGGCGTCTCCCATTGTAGAGCATACTTCTAGCAAATTTAAACTTTTCATTCTCTAGGTTATGCTCGGCAATTTTAGCATCTAATAATGCTATATGATCATTTTGTTGTTTAATTAAAGCCATGTGATCATGAATAGCATTGATATCAACATCTCTACATCTAGTACAAATAGAAGTGTGCTCAACGGTAGATGTAGAGGGTTTGCAAGATTTTAATTCCACAACCTTAGCATGTAGTATATCATTCTCATTTCTAAGGTTAGAAATAGTAACATTGCAAACATCAAAATCTTTAGCCTTAGCAATTAATTTTTCATTTTCAGTCCTAAGGCTAGTGTTGGGGGCTTGTTCTCAAATGCTAAGAGTTAAGAACAAGGCAACACATAAAATGTTAAACATTAAGGTCCTTCGTCCTCCACTTCATTATATCCCTTCGGGACATAAGGAATTTCGGACGAAGGTTACGAAGGACGCACCTTCGTAAGCATAATAACATAGGGTGAAGCATTCATATAAACCATGAGATATAAAATGGACATTCAAATGTTAACATAGAATCATTTCCATTTCAATTAATACGAACGAATATAAATGACAAATGTACCTTCGGTCCTGAGGAAGGCAGGAATACAAGTGTGATGCGAAGGCAAATGACAGGTTCGCGTGAACAGTACAGAGGTACTGTTCATCTATTTATAGGCACAGGTCGCAGCCTGTGACAAATTACAATTATGCCCCTTACAAATGCTTACAACATTGACTCAGACCTATATGAATAAAAAGGTCATTCTATCTCTATGTCGGTTTAAAACGCCGAAGCTCCATGAAAAGGAACCTTCGGCCATCTCTTGGAGACGACTCCAGCCGAAGCTGCTTCTTCGTGTGAGACCTTCGGCGCACCGAAGCACGACCCCAACAGTAGCCCCTTTCGCGGTGCTAGATCGTTTTTCGTAACGAGCTTGACCCGTGAAAAAAAACCTCTTCAGCTTCGGGAAGCCGAAGGTCCAAAAAACACCTTCCCTGAGCTCGTTGCGGAGAAACGATCCGGTTTCCGAGCACGTGCCAGGCCCACCTTGCAGAGTTACTGTTTGATCTTTGCGGTCCACTGCACAGCGAGTACGAGTGACCGCCCGTCTGGTGTAAAAATCTTGCCGCTTCGCCTTCTTACCTGCAGTACTATATAAACAAACGGGTAGGTGTGAAGTTACCACAGCATTCATTGCTATTTGCACTGTTTTGCTGACAAAATTTTCCACGATAGCCGAAGCTTGACTCTCAAAATCGAACGAAGGTCCGTCTCGACGCTTGCTTCGTCAGAAAGGAGAGCTTCGGAGAAAAGAGAAAAGAAAAAAGAAAAAAGTTTCTGACTTCCCCAAACTCAGAATCACATGGCACGAGTGCGATCTACTGCGAAAGTTGCACGTGAGGGAGACGAAGCCGAAGGTTCAGACACTATGCCGATCTCCGAAGCGATGCAGCGCTCCGGTCTAGTGACTGCGGAAGAAAGACCTGCTGCCGAAGCAAACCCGACAACAGCCGAAGAAGAAGAAAACATTGATGGGACTGACTCCGAAGATGACTACCACATTGCTACGCCCAGCAAGCCCAGTCACCTGGATTTTGGAAAATCAACTGTTTCAAAAGCTGATCTTTCGAAGATGGTGAAAGCGGGTTATTTCAATGAAGATCAGAAGAAGCTACTCCGCTTCGGGGGAGAAGAAACCACCCCGAAGCCAGGGAAGGATGAGATTGTTATTTTCAAAAGCTTTTTAAAGGCTGGGCTGAGATTTCCTCTACACAATATTATTGCAGAGATATTGAGGAGGTTTGGTATCTATTTTCATCAATTGACTCCTAACGCCATCGTTAGGCTCAATGTTTATATCTGGGCCCTCCGAAGCCAAGCTGTGGAACCGTTTGCCGACAGCTTCTGCCGAGTTCACGAATTACATTACCAAACAAAGGCCAGAAAAGATGGACTACATGATAATTTCGGCTGCTATAATTTTGCCTACCGAAAGACAACAAAATGTCCTGTCATCAGCTACCGAAGCAAATGGCCAGCAGGCTGGAAATCCGAGTGGTTCTATGTGAAAGTTGACGAAGATATAGAAAAATTGGTACAAAGCCCTTTGGAGTTAATCTTCGGAGAGACGAGGCCACGATGCCGCATCGGCGATCTAAAAGGTCCCACCTGGGCTGCTCTGGGTGAATTTGAAATCATTTCAAAACATATTGGCACCAGGGATCTAGTTCAGGAATTTTTGGCATTCAGAGTCTTCCCTACTCTAAAAGAGTGGGAAATGCCGAAGCTGAAGGGAGAAAAGAAGAAGGGGGAGCTGGTCCGTCTGCCCTATCACTTTAAATTCAAGAAGTACTTTAAGAAGCCCTGCAAAGAGTGGTTAGACACAGTTGAGACAATGTGCAATGAAATCTTGGGAAATTACTCCAAAAAAGAGGATCAATTAATGACAGCGGCCTTCGGCGCCCGACCGAAGCGAAGGCTGAACCGAGTATTCGATGCCCTGGGCTTCGAGTACCCAGACTACGAGCAGTTGAACAAGGGTGCCGAGGGCCTCAAAAGGAAAAGAGTAACTGAAATTCTGACAAAGGATGAAGAGCAACCAGCAGCAGAGAAGAAAATCCCGAAGAAAAGGAAAATATCAAGTCCGAAACGGAAAATATCCGAAGAAGAGAGGACCCCCACACCGCCTTCTACCAGCGACGTGGAAGAAATTTTAAAGGTAATGACTGAACCTATGCCCATGAAGCTAAGTCCATTAGGGCTCCAACTGACGAAGCTTTTTCAAAAGGTGGACGAGCCGGATCAGGCGAAGATGAGCAAACCCAAACGGCAAAGAATCATTGCGGTAACTGAAGTTATCGATAAGACACCTCCAAGAGCTTCAGTTCAGAAAACAGCAGCTGCCGAAGGCACCAAGAACATTGAAGTCGCCCCTTCGGAGGTCGCGGCTAGCGAAGCCGCTACAGCCGAAGAGGTTAATTTAGAAACAACCATTGAGGATATTAACAAAATTTTGGAAGACATAGATGCAGAAGAAGCCGGTGCTGCTACTGAAAAATCCATGGCCACAGTGCCTGAAAAGGGAAAAGAAATAGCCGAAGATACTTCGGATGACGAAGCTTACTCCTTTCAGAATTTAATTGGGCAAAAACTGACAAAGGACGAAATAGAAGAACTTAAAGAATATGCCAAATCCTGCGGCTACAAGTCAGGTGCCCTCCTATTTGGAGGTGTAGATGATGAAAAACTAGGCTGCATTCGAGACCAGACTGGTGCTAAGGTAATCGGTACTCTATCAAAGAGTATCGGTTTTCCGAAGCTAGAGTCAGACATCAGCCGCTACCGACGACAACATGTCGTTGGTAGTTTATTTTACTCCAACTTCAAGGTGAACAACTTGCCACCTAACTTTTGTCGCTTCTAATAAAAACATGTCTGACGAAGGTTGTGTTCGTACAGAGTATGCTGCTGAGCAAAGCCTTGCAAATGCAACAAGATCTTGAAGATAAAAAGCATGAAGTTATAATTGGAAATTTGGAAAACAAAATAAAGGAGCAATCAGATGCTTTCGAGAAAAAGAACTTTGAGCTCCAGGCAACCGAAGGTTTATTGGCGGAAGCTGAAGCAAAAATATCAGAACTGAATACGAAGCTTCTCCGCCAATCTGAGCAATTCGAACGAGAAAAACAAGATCTTACTGCAAAACTTGAAGTCGAAGCTCAGCAAAATTCAGATTTGAGAAAACTACTGACAAATCTTCAAGAAAACTGCTTGAAATTTAGCAACAAGTGCATTGAACGACTAAGAAAGATTTTTTACTCAGTTGGAGCCAGTAGTGAAAAATTCACCCCCTCAGCTGAAGATCTGCCGAAGACCTTCGAACATATTGAGGGGGAGATTGACGAGCTCGACGAAGTCATAGCTGGGCATGGTGACTTCTGTGCCTGGGTGGCTTCTCGGGGTACCGCTGCTGCATTTCTGAAGGCCGGCTGCGAACACGGAAAAATTGTCAACAGGCCCAACTTCACCTTATCTCCATCAATCCTGGATGATATGCCTGACCTCGCCCGAAGTATCTCCAATAGATTTATAAAAATGATATGGACAAAAGGCGGGCGGGAGAAAGCTGGAGACGAAGCACGAAGTCATCTTGAACCAGTAAGAAATGATACTTCGGAGTTACCTTTTCCTTTGCTCTTGATTTTTACTTATAATTCCTTGATTTATGTAGGATGACGAAGGTGAAGATGACGCCTAAGTTATGTCGCCGAAGCTGTTGCCGAAGCTGAAACTTGATGAGGATCAGTAGAAATATGCTATAGAAAAACTCAGGATATTTTTGTAACAATTCTTGTAAATACAATTAGACTGTCTTCAAGGAACCTTGTACATACCTTGTAATATATTCTTACCCTTCGCTTGAGGCGCTTTGGTGTGGACGAAATCAGTATTTTGAGCCGAAGGCGAAAAAACACCTTCCCTTCTTTTCGTACACAACGAAGCATAAAAGACCAATTCTCTTTTGTATACAACGAAGCTGAGCAACGAAGCTTTTCTCTTTCGTACATAACATAGCATAACGAATCATAAAAACCTCTTCTCCAAAACTTTTTCTTTTACACAACGATTCATAAAAAGCCAATTCTCCCTTCTGCCGAAGCAACCACTTTGGTACACAGATGCTATGAATGAATGCTTATGCATGCAAATGTTATGATGTAATGCAATGCGCGAATGAATGTCCGAAGCATATGTCCGAAGCCACATTGTCAGCCATTACTTAGAAACAACCACACACTAGCTCTGCATTCCCTTAGGAACGACTTTGGAGCTTCTTCGCCTTTCACTTAGGCAATATCAGCGTTGACTTTTCGCTGTAAGCTCTGCATCCCCTTAGGGACGACTTTGGAGCTTCTTCGTCTTTTACTTAGACGGTATAAGCTCTGCATTCCCTTGGGAACGTCTTTGGAGCTTCTTCGCCTTTTACTTTCGGCGGAATCAGCGTTGACTTTTCGCTGTAAGCTCTGCATCCCCTTAGGGACGTCTTCGGAGCTTTTTCTTTCTCTTTTTCAGTTTCGGCACTCGATGGTGCGCTCTCAGCTTTTACATTTACATCTTTTGGGGGATTTTGCTCTTATAAAACTAAAAAGGAAAATTACATATGATGGCCCCATTAAAAACCTTTCTCCCCCTTTAGAAAGGAAAAGGGTGCCATAAAAAAGAAAAGAAAAGATAAAATTACATCAAGTTATACATAGAACCGCCGAAGCTCATCCGCATTCCAAGATCTTGGAATTTCATTGCCATCCATGTCCTTTAGTCTGTACGAACCAGGCCTTGACGAAGATGCTACTAAGAAAGGCCCTTCCCATTTCAGTTGCAACTTGCCCACTGTATCCGGGTTGGCCACTCTTCGAAGCACGAAATGTCCTGGCTCAATATTTTTTAGCCGGACTTTTCTATCTCGCCATTTGATTGTTTCAGCCTGGTATTTGTTGATATTTTCCACGGCCTGAAGCCTGATCCCTTCTAAGGCATCTTTTTCCACAAGGCAAGTATCTTCGGCACCTGATTCTGCCGAAGCTACCACTCTTATTGATCCAGCTTTAGCTTCTTCTGGAGTTATTGCTTCGTCTCCAAATAATAACTTGAATGGGGTAAAGCCTGTAGACCTTGATGTTGTGGTATTGTGGCTCCACACCACTTTGGTCAACTGATCTGGCCATTTTCCCCTTGGTTGATTAAAAATTAGCTTCATTATCCCTGTCATTATGATGTCGTTGGCCCTTTCAACAAGCCCATTCGACTCCGGATGCCTGACTGATGCAAAATGGATCTTCGTGCCAATTTGATCACAAAAATTTCTGAAATCTTCGGAGTCGAACTGTGTTCCATTATCTACAGTGATAGCCTTCGGCACTCCGAAGCGACAGACAATATTCTGCCAGAAAAATTTTTGGACAGTGGCCGAAGTTATTGTGGCTAATGGCTTCGCCTCAATCCACTTGGAAAAATATTCCACAGCTACTATAACATATTTTAGGTTGCCTTGGGCCGGTGGCAATGGACCCAACAAGTCAAGGCCCCACCTTTGCAATGGCCAGATGGGTTGTATCAGCTGCGTTAATGACGAAGGTTGTTTTTGATCTCTTGCACATTTTTGACAACCTTCGCACTTTTGGACTAACTCCGCTGCATCCGAAGCTGCCTTCGGCCAATAAAATCCTTGGCGGAACACTTTTCCAAGTAACGGCCTGGATCCAATGTGGGATCCGCACAAGCCTGCATGTATCTCCTTCATCAACTCTATACCTTCGGCCCTAGACAAGCACTTGAGCAGCGGGGCACAAACTCCATGTTTGTATAACTCCCCTTCTATCATGACATAGGGACGAGCTCTTGCCTCTATCCTCTTATTATAAGCTTCGTCATCTGATAGAAAGTTTCCCTGAAGGTAAGAGATTATTTCTGTTCTCCAATCTTCACTGTAGACAGGAGAAATGTTAAGGACTGCTCTTTCAAGTAGCTCCACTGAAGGTGCCTTTATTGTTTCGAAGAACACGTCCGAAGGTAGCGGCAGCCCCTGTGCTGCAGACTTGGCTAATAAATCAGCATGCTCATTTTGTCCTCGAGGGATATTCTTAACAGAAAATCCTTCGAAGGAAGCTTCGATCCTTCGGACCGTGTCTAGGTATTTTTCAAGCTTCGGGTCCTTAGCCTTGCAACTTTTATCAACATGACCCGAAACAACCTGGGAATCAGTTTTAAGAATTGCCCTTCTGATCCCCATTGCCCTTAGTTTCCGAAGACCCAGGAGCAAAGCTTCGTACTCAGCGATATTATTTGTGCAGCTGAAGTCAAGTCTTGCTGCATAGCAAGTTTTAACCTTGGACGGAGAGACCAACACAGCAGCTGCACCTGCTCCGAAGGTTCCCCAAGAGCCATCACAAAACACTGTCCATGCTTCGGCATCTTTATTTGCTTCTTCGTCCTGAGCCCCTGGCGTCCAGTCGGCAATGAAATCTGCCAATGCTTGAGACTGAATTGAGGATCTATGCACATAATCAATGTAAAATTCATTGAGTTCCGCAGCCCATTTTCCAATACGCCCAGTAGCTTCTCTATTCCTCATGATATCCTTCAACGGCTGCGAAGAAGGAACAATAATGTTGAATGCCTGAAAGTAATGCCGAAGCTTCCTGGATGCCATTAAAACGGCATACAACACCTTCTCCAACTCTATATAATTTTTCTTTGAGACACTGAGGACCTCAGACACAAAATATACTGGGACCTGCTTCTTAACTTGTCCATCAAACTTCTCCTGAACAAGTGCCGCACTTACCGCTGAGTGCGAAGCTGCCACATACAACAACAGAGGAGCCCCTGGCGTTGGTGGAGTTAATGTTGTGAGATCTATTAAATATTGCTTCAGCTCTTCGAAGGCTTTTTGTTGACTTGGGCCCCATTGAAAGACTTCAGCTGACTTCAGCACTTCGAAGAATGGTAAGTTTCTTTCTGCTGATCTGGATATAAATCTGTTGAGAGATGCCAGCCTTCCTGTCAATCGTTGGGCCCCCTTTCTTGTGGTTGGTGGCTCCATTCGAAGTATAGCTTCGATTTTATTTGGATTAGCTTCGATTCCCTTTGTTGAAACCAAGCATCCAAGAAATTTGCCCTTCTTCACTCCGAAGACGCATTTCTCTGGATTTAGCTTCAGACCAGCCTGTCTGAAGCTGGCGAAGGTCTCCTGCAAATCAGCAATATGATTTTCTTGCTTCATGCTTTTTACAATGATGTCATCGACATAAGTCAGCACATTTCTGCCTATCTGAGATTGGAGAACCTTCGCAGTCATTCTGCTGAAACTCCCTCCAGCATTCTTGAGCCCCTCAGGCATCCGAAGATAGCAATATGTACCACTTGGAGTTATGAAGCTAGTCTTCGGCTCATCTTCCTTCTTCATCCAGATTTGATGATAGCCTGAGTAGCAGTCCAGGAGACTCATGAGCTCCGAAGAAGCTGCTGCATCAACTAAAGAATCTATCCTTGGCAGCGGGAATTCATCCTTCGGACAAGCCTTGTTGAGATCTGTGAAATCAATACACATTCTCCATTTGCCATTGGCCTTCTTTACCATAACAGTGTTAGCTAGCCACTCTGGGTACTTCACTTCTCTGATAACTCCTGCACTGAGGAGTCTTTTCACTTCATTGCGAGCCCCTTCGGCCTTATCATCAGACATTTTCCGAAGCCTCTGCTTTCGGGGTCTGAAGGATGGATCAACATTAAGCGAATGTTCAATAACATCCCGATTTACTCCGCAGAGATCATTAGCTGACCATGCAAAGACATCTTTGTTGTTGAATAAAAACCTTATCAAGGTTTTCTCCTGGTCTTCAGATAATTGCGAGCCCAACAACACCTTCTGCTCTGCTACATCCTCACACAATAACATGGGCTTCGGCTGATCTGCTGAAGCTGCCTTCTCCCTCCTGAATTTATACTGTTCACAAGCTTCAGCTCCATCTATATTATGGATTGCCTTGGAATCAGTCCAGCTTCCTTCGGCCCTTCTAGCAGCTTCCTGGCTTCCATGAATAGCAATAGGTCCTTGGTCCGAAGGTATCTTCATGCAGAGATAAGCTGGGTGAAGAATTGCTTCGAAAGCATTAAGAGTTCCACGACCAATGATAGCATTATAAGGATACTCCATGTCAACAATGTCAAACACAATTTGCTCAGTCCTTGTGTTGTTGACAAATCCGAAGGTTACCGGCATGGTAATCTTCCCAAGGGCCACAATCTGCCGCCCCCCGAAGCCACAAAGAGGGTGCGTAGCATCATGGATCTTGTCTTCAGGCTCTTGCATTTGTCTGAAGGCTTTAGCAAATATAATGTCAGCTGCACTGCCTGTATCAACTAGGACATTGTGGACCAGAAATCCTTTAATCACGCAAGAAATAACCATAGCATCATTGTGAGGATAATCCTTAAGCTGAAGGTCTTCCTGAGAGAAGGTAATTGGAATATGAGACCATTTTGACTTGATGAAAGGTCCCTGCACTCCAACATGCTGCACCCTTCTCTGAGCCTCCTTCTTCTGCTTCTTGTTAGCCGGCTCTGAGCAAGAACCGCCTGTTATCGGGAGCACCAGCTTCGAAGCCGAAGCAGCTCCAGCTTGGTTGTTGAACGAAGCCATCAGCTCAGAAAAGTGGAAGTGAGTTCACCGGAGGTGGGCGCCAATGTTGGGGGCTTGTTCTCAAATGCTAAGAGTTAAGAACAAGGCAACACATAAAATGTTAAACATTAAGGTCCTTCGTCCTCCACTTCATTATATCCCTTCGGGACATAAGGAATTTCGGACGAAGGTTACGAAGGACGCACCTTCGTAAGCATAATAACATAGGGTGAAGCATTCATATAAACCATGAGATATAAAATGGACATTCAAATGTTAACATAGAATCATTTCCATTTCAATTAATACGAACGAATATAAATGACAAATGTACCTTCGGTCCTGAGGAAGGCAGGAATACAAGTGTGATGCGAAGGCAAATGACAGGTTCGCGTGAACAGTACAGAGGTACTGTTCATCTATTTATAGGCACAGGTCGCAGCCTGTGACAAATTACAATTATGCCCCTTACAAATGCTTACAACATTGACTCAGACCTATATGAATAAAAAGGTCATTCTATCTCTATGTCGGTTTAAAACGCCGAAGCTCCATGAAAAGGAACCTTCGGCCATCTCTTGGAGACGACTCCAGCCGAAGCTGCTTCTTCGTGTGAGACCTTCGGCGCACCGAAGCACGACCCCAACAGCTAGCAAGAGAATCATTCAATTCCTTAATCTTAGCAAGCAAATCATCATTATCATTTCTAAGATTGGGAATTGGAGCATCACAAACATGAGAATCAACCTTAGCAATTAATCTAGCATTTTCATTTCTAAGATTGTCTATAGTCTCATGGCAAGTGCTTAGCTCACTAGACAATTTTTCACATTTTTCAACTTGTAGAGCATAAGCATTTTTTACCTTAACATGCTTTTTGTTTTCCTTAATAAGGAAGTCCTCTTGAGAGTCCAAGAGATCATCCTTCTCATGAATAGCACTAATCAATTCATTTATTTTTTCCTTTTGTTGCATGTTTAGGTCGGCAAAAAGGGTACGCAAATTATTTTCCTCATTACTAGCATTATCATCACTAGAGGATTCATATTTAGTGGAGGATTTAGATTTAACCTTCTTCCTTTTGCCGTCCTTTGCCATGAGGCACTTGTGGCCGACGTTGGGGAAGAGGAGTCCCTTGGTGACGGCGATGTTGGCGGCGTCCTCGTCGGAGGAGGACTCAGTGGAGCTCTCGTCGGAGTCCCACTCCCGGAAAACATGGGCATCGCCGCCCTTCTTCTTGTAGTACTTCTTCTTTTCTCTCCTCTTTCCCTTCTTGTCGTCGCCCCTGTCACTGTCACTAGATATATGACATTTTGCAATAAAATGACCGGGCTTACCACATTTGTAGCACACTTTCTTGGAGCGGGGTTTGTAGTCCTTCCCCCTCCGTTGCTTGAGGATTTAGCGAAAGCTTTTGATGATTAAAGCCATCTCCTCATTGTCGAGCTTGGAGGCATCAATTGGTTGTCCACTCGATGTAGACTCCTCCTTCTTCTCCTCCGTCGCCTTGAATGCCACCGGTTGTGCTTCGGACGTGGAGGGTTCATCAAGCTCGTTGATCTTCTTTGAGCCCTTGATCATACATTCAAAGCTCACAAAATTCCTGATTACTTCCTCGGGAGTCATTAGTGTATATCTTGGGTTACCACGAATTAATTGAACTTGAGTAGGGTTAAGGAAAATAAGTGATCTCAAAATAACTTTAACCACTTCGTGGTCATCCCATTTCTTGCTCCCGAGGTTGCGCACTTGGTTCACCAAGGTTTTGAGCCGGTTGTACATATCTTGTGGCTCCTCCCCTTGGTGAAGACGAAAACGACCGAGCTCCCCCTCGATCGTTTCCCGCTTGGTGATCTTGGTGAGTTCATCACCTTCGTGCGCGGTCTTGAGAAGGTCCCAAATTTCCTTTGCATTCTTCAACCCTTGCACCTTGTTGTATTCCTCCTTGCTTAGAGAGGCGAGGAGTATGGTTGTAGCTTGGGAGTTGAAGTGCTCGATTTGGGCCACTTCGTCCGTATCATAATCCTCATCCCCTATGGATGGTACCTGTGCTCCAAACTCAACAACATTCCATATACTTTTGTGGAGTGAGGTTAGATGAAATTTCATTAAATCACTCCACCTAGCATAATCTTCGCCATCAAAAGTTGGTGGTTTGCCTAATGGAACGGAAAGTAATGGAGTATGTCTAGATGTACAAGGATAGTGTAAGGGGATCTTACTAAACTTCTTGCGCTCTTGGCGCTTAGAAGTTACGGACGGCGCATCGGAGTCGGAGGTCGATGTTGATGAGGTGTCGGTCTCGTAGTAGACCACCTTCCTCATCCTCTTGTGCTTGTCGCCTTTCCGATGCGACTTGTGGGAAGAAGATTTCTCCTTCTTCTCTTTGTGGTGAGAAGAAGAAGATCTTTTCTCCTTCCATTTGGAGGAGTCCTTCTTCTTCTCCTTCCTCTTGGTGCGGGACTCTTCCGATGAAGTGCTCCCTTGGCTTGTAGTGGGCTTGTCGCCGGTCTCCATCTCCCTCTTGGTGTGATCTCCCGACATCACTTTGAGCAGTTAGGCTCTAATGAAGCACCGGGTTCTGATACCAATTGAAAGTCGCCTAGAGGGGGGGTGAATAGGGCGAAACTGAAATTCTCAAAAATAATCACAACTACAAGCCGGGTTAGCGTTAGAAATATAATAGAGTCCGCGAGAGAGGGTGCAAAACAAATTGCAAGCGAAATAAGAAGTGTGACACGCGGATTTGTTTTACCGAGGTTCGGTTCTCGCAAACCTACTCCCCGTTGAGGAGGCCACAAAGGTCGGGTCTCTTT
Source organism: Zea luxurians (assembly GCA_029449295.1). Classification (NCBI taxonomy): domain Eukaryota; kingdom Viridiplantae; phylum Streptophyta; class Magnoliopsida; order Poales; family Poaceae; genus Zea; species Zea luxurians. The sequence continues at coordinate 29,843,032 of JAOPSE010000008.1, read as the reverse complement.
CAACCCTTACCCTCTCTCAAACGGTCCCTCGGACCGAGTGAGCTTTCTCTTCTCAATCACTTGGAACACTAAGTTCCCACAAGGACCACCACAAGTTTGGTGTCTCTTGCCTCAATTACAAGTGAGTTTGATCGCAATGAAAGAATCAAGAAAAAAGAAAGCAATCCAAGCGCAAGAGCTCGAAAGAACACAAGCAAATCTCTCTCTCTAATCACTAGGGCGTTGTGTGGAATTTGGAGAGGATTTGATCTCTTTGGTGTGTCTAGAATTGAATGCTAGAGCTCTTGTAAGCAGTTGAGAAGTCGAAAACTTGGATGACTTGAATGAGGGGGTGGTTGGGGGTATTTATAGCCCCAACGACCAAACTAGCCGTTTGGTGAGGCTGTCAGTTCGATGGCGCACCGGACAGTCCGGTGCGACAGCCACGTCACCAATGCCGTTGGGTTCCGACCGTTGGAGCTCTGACTTCTGGGCCCGCCTAGATGTCCGGTGGCGCACCGGACATGCACTGTAGATTGTCCGGTGCGCCAGTATGGGCGTGCCTGACCTCTGCGCGCGCAGCGCGCGCATTTAATGCGTTGCAGGTAGCCGTTGGCGCCGAAATAGCCGTTGCCCCGCTGTTACACCGGACAGTCCGGTGTACACCGGACAGTCCGGTGAATTATAGCGGAGCAGCTGCAGTGAATTCCCGAGGCTGGCGAGTTCCGGAGGCCGCTCATCCTTGGAGCACCGGACATGTCCGGTGTACACCAGACAGTCCGGTGAATTATAGCGGAGTCGCCTCTGGAATTTCCCGAAGGTGACGAGTTTGGAGTTGGAGTCCTCTGGTGCACCGGACATGTCCGGTGGCACACCGGACAGTCCGGTGCGCCATACCAGAGGTGTCTTCGGTTGTCCCTTGCTCCTTTGTTTGAACCCAATACTTGGTCTTTTTATTGGCTAAGTGTGAACCTTTGACACCTGTATAACTTGTACACTAGAGCAAACTAGTTAGTCCAATATTTGTGTTGGGCAATTCAACCACCAAAATTAATTAGGGACTAGGTGTAAGCCTAATTCCCTTTCACCATCCACACCGGTCATCCATGCGCGGGATCCGGGGGCACCATCCACGATGGACATCCATGCGCGGGCATGGGAGGGAGCTATGGGAATGAGTGGGAGGCAGAACCGTGCACCACACCGTGTGGACGCCTACACTATCTTCTTAAGAGTAGTACATATTTAGCAATAAAGTGACCGAACTTACCACACCGGTAGCACACCCTCTTGGAACGGGGCTTGTAGTCCTTCCCCTTCCTTTGTTTGAGGATTTGATGAAAGCTCTTAATGATAAGAGCTATCTCCTCGTTGTCAATCTTGGAGGCGTCAATTGGTAGTCTACATGGTATAGACTCTTCCTTCTTTTCTTTCGTTGCTTTGAATGCAACGGGTTGCACCTCGAGTGTAGAGGTGGCGCCTTGCTCCAAGTTGACAATGTGTTTGGAGTCTTCGATCATAAGTTCAAAGCTCACAAACTTGTCAATCACCTCCTCGGGAGACATCTGTTTATATCTAGGATCCACACGAATTAATTGAACTTGAGTGGGATTACGAAAAACAAGGGATCTTAGAATAACCTTGACCATTTCATGGTCATCCCACTTGGTGCTCCCGAGGTTGCGCACTTGGTTCACCATTATTTTGAGTCGGTTGTACATTGCTTGCGGCTCTTCTCCCTTGTTGAGGACGAATCGACCAAGTTCTCCCTCGATCGTCTCCCGCTTGGTGATCTTGGTCACCTTGTCCCCTTCGTGTGCCATTTTGAGGACGTCCCAAATTACTTTGGCATTTTTCAACCCTTGCACCTTATTATACTCCTCTCGACACAAGGAGGCGAGGAGTATAGAAGTTGCTTGGGAGTTAAAATGCCTAATTTAGGCGGCCTCGTCCGAGTCGTAGTCCTCGTCACCTACTTGTGGTGCCTGCGCTCCAAACTCAACAATATCTCATATGCTTTCGTGGAGTGAGGTTAGATGGTGCCTCATTTTATCACTCCACATACAATAATCTTCACCATCAAAATATGCTGGTTTGCCTAGGGGTAACGAAAGTAGAGGAGCGCGTTTAGGAATGCGAGGATAGCGTAGAGGCATCTTACTATACTTCTTGCGCTCGTGGCGCTTTGAAGTTGTAAGCTCGACGCCGGATGTGGAGGGTGATGAAGAGTCGGTCTCGTAGCAGACCACCTTCTTCATTTTCTTTTTCTTCTTGTCACCCCTCCTATGTGACTTGATGGAGGAAGAGGATTCCTCCTTGTATTTGTCACCGGACTCCCTCGATAGAGTCCTCCCCGAGCCTACGGGCTTGTCGCCGGTGACGATTTCCCTCTTGGCGTGATCTCCAGACATCACTTCAAGTTTGTTAGACTCTTAATGAAGCACTGGCTCTGATACCAATTGAAAGTCGCCTAGGGGGTGAATAGGTGAAACCTGAAATTTATAAACTTAAACACACACTAAGGGTGGGGTTATCATTAGAATTAAATTCGAGTGTGGAAGATTGTTTCTCTTGCAAAGAATTGCTCAATTAATGCGGATGACGTTTGGGAGCAAACTCAAATCAATATTAGCAAGGAAACTTTAGAGAGAGGAAAGAGGACAAACAAATCAAGCAAAGATCAAGCAAGTGAGCACGATGATTTGTTTTACCGAGGTTCGATTCCAAAGAACCTAGTCCCCATTGAGGAGGCCACAAAGGCCGGGTCTATTTCAACCCTTTCTCTCTCTCAAACGGTCACTTAGACTGGGTGAGCTTTCTCCTTAATCACTTGGATCACTAAGACCCCGCAAGGACCACCACACACTTAGGTGTCTCTTGCTAGCTTTACAAAGCACTTATGAGAATAAGAATGGAGGAAGGAGAAAGCAATCCAAGCAACAAGAGCAACAAAAGAACACAAATAATCCTCTCACAAGTCTCTAAGCACTAGAGTTGGTTTTGGGAGCTTGGAGTGGATTGAATGCTTTGAATGTGTCTTGGAGTGTTTGTCTTTGCTCTTGCAATGAATATGGAGTTCAAAAAACTTGGATGCCATTGAAGGAGGTGGTTGGGGGGTATTTATAGCCTTCGGCCACTTTCTAGCCGTTAGTTGATTTTGCTGGCGATGGGCACATCGGACAGTCCGGTAGTGCACTGGGCAGTCACTGTTCACTGTCCGGTTCGTGCCATGTCAGCACGCTCGTTGGGGTTTGGAGCGAGTTGACCATTGGAACCCTTGTCCTGTAGTTGCACCAGACAGTCTGATGCCACATTGGACTTGTCTGGTGCGCTCTGACTTCTCTGCTCTGAACTTTGCCGCGCACTGTTCACCACTGTTCACTTTTGGCAGACGACCGTTGGTGCCAGTTAGTCGTTACTCCGCTGGCTCACCGGACATGTCCGGTGCACACCGGAAAGTCCGATGAATTATAGCGGAGCGTGCTTCAGAGAAACACGAGAGTGGCTGGTTCGAGTGGAACTCAGCCTGGTGCACCGGACACTGTCTGGTGCACCATTTGCAGCACACTCTCAAGTCCCTTGCTCCAAATTAAATTGAGTCCCCAACTGAATTTCTTTTTCGGTTTGTGTTGAACCTTATGCACCTGAGATAAATGACATCTAGGTAAACTAGTTAGTCCACGTGGTTTGTGATGGACGTCAACCACCAAAATTGATTATAGGAAATGATTAAGCCCATTCCCTTTCACTTCCTATTTTAGACCAAAAGTACTTGAAAGATAAACATTTAAAAATTTAAATTGGGTGGTGTTTGATATATTTTTCATGTTTTGGTCCCTAAAACTTCTCCCTCTTTGGCATCAACCACCGAAAAGGAAACATTAAACACATATTGGAAGCAAATAAAAGTCTTGCCCTCTAAAAAGATTACTCCCTCTAAAAGAGTATTCTCCCTTTTGAAAGAATATTCTTCCACTTTGTCATAGACAAAGAAATACTCCCCCTGACGGAGATCCTCTACTTAGGAAAAGCACATCAGAAAGAGAGGTGCAAAATGTAGTTTGATTAGACTAACTCCCCCTATGCATAGGAAAAAGATATATTTTGACAACATATGCATTTATAGCAACATGGGAAGTATAATATATGAAATATAGTCTAATCAAAGTCTAGATAAGACATGTAAATGATACCAATTGTTGAATGGAACCACTTGTCGAACCAAATGAATATTTTGTAGCTTTGTAGGGAAAGTTTATTGTCTTTCTTCGGGGACTTCATTCTCCTTCTATGAGACTACTACACATAATAGACTTAAAAACAAGTATTAGTCTCAAAGACTTAGATTATAGAATAACCTCCCCTAAAAGTGTGCATACAAGTTTTGAATACTTGCAAGAGACTTGCATTTTAACTTTGATATCGAGCGGGGTTAATTATCTATAATCCGAACTTTGGCACATATAAGTTAAATGATACCAATTGACGCATTGAAGGTTATGTCATATGAAAATACCAACTGGAGTATCATTTACTTAGGAATATTGAATAAGCTATGTGTCGTGCTAAACTTAATATTTTTAATCATGTAGGTTTGCTTCAAGAATATAAATTGAAAATGAGCATTCCTACCATATGATTGACCTTGTATGCATGCAATTTAATCAAGAGAAAATACATCATATAAAACTAGGCATGTAAGGTAAAAACTAAATACATGAGAATAGATATGAATATCTAAAAATAAGAAATATAATAAATTTAGTTACCTTAGTCATGGATGGGAAATTTGGGTTCAAAGTGTTCACTAACCTGCTTGGCAATAGACTTGATCCAATATGATGCATCCCATGATATACATCCCAATTTTGCCAAGTCTCCAAATTTCCCGTTGTCCTTTGGACTTCTCACTTCCCTCTTGGGATCCAAACCTTCTTGGTGCTTTTCATGGTTGAGATAATCTCCTTTGGCACCCAGATGCGTTTGGCCCCTTTTCCTTTGTTGACTTGCTTGTTGGCCTTGATTGCTACCACCTTTCAATTTTTTCTTTTTGATTAAATATGGTGTAGCAGCCTTTTTGTCCACCTTGTTGATGTAGGTGTTAGAGAGTTTGCTTGTTGGCTTTTGCTTATCCCCGTTCTTTGCCTTGCATTGGTAAGACTTGTGGCCTTCCTTGTGGCATAGTCTACAAATCATAGTTTCTCCCTCCACAGGCTTGTTCACTCCCGCAGTGGTGTTATCCTGAGGAGGTTGGATTTGTTTGGCTTTGCCTTTCTTGTCATACGGAGCCATGCCAAGGCGAGCCACTTCTTGCCTTAATTGCTCATTCTCCTTTGCAACCTCATTCGAACATGTTTCTATAACAACATTCTCAACAAGAACTTAGTTGAAGGGGTTAGAATCATCAATTAAATCAAAGCAAGAAGTTAAAGCATCTTCCTTAATAATTTCAAGTATTTCAACTAAAGACACTTCTAGGGCGCTACCGATGTTTTCTAGCTTAGTAGTTAGCTCATTATTATGTATGCTAAGAATTTCCATTTTCCCTAGCAAGTTTTCAATTGCTTCTTGAGAGCTAGCTAACTTAGCCTTAAGTTTTTTATTCTTTTTAATAAGGCTATCATCGGTAGCTGAGGATGGAGCATTAGACTCTAATGGCTCAATTTTAGTTGTTAGCTCACAATTCAAATTTGCAAATGTTTCAAATTTTTCTAGCAAACATTTATAATCATGTTGAGAGCTAACCAACTTATTTTTCAAAGTTTTAAGTTGAGCCTTTTGTTTAGTGCATACATCCTCAAAAAATTTAACGGCTTCCGCAAGTTCATCTAAGGAGGGCTTTCTCTCACCTTCATCATTATCACTACCATAGTCATCACTAGAGGATGGGATACTCATTACCCCTTGCCATAAGGCACTTGAGTGATGAACGTGATGAGTGTGATGATGATCGGTGGTTGCGTGTCCTTGGAGGTTCATCTTCGCTTGAAGAGTCACCCCAAGTTTTAACACTTGTAAGCGCCTTGCCTTTGCTCCTCCCCTTTGTGGGTTCAGCCATGTTTGGACAACTATCCCTGAAGTGGCCCTTCTCTTCGCATGTGAAGCATCCTCTCTTTCATTGCTTTTTCCTGTCAATGTTAAAGAGAAGATCCTCGACCTACAAAGGCACACCCATTAGATTAATCTTGCGGATCATCCCCATTACCTTTCCGATGCGTTGGATTGTTTCTTCATCCTTGGAGGATGATATTGATGGTCGATTACCTTCATTATCGTCACTTTTTTCTTCCTCCTCTTCTTCACTTGAGGAACTTGGAGTGGGAGCCTTCTTCTTTCCTTTGCTCTTTTCATCACATGCAAAATCATATGGCATTAAAGAAGTTGGATCCTCTTGTTGACCCATTTTTTGCGACATCTCAAATGCCGCAATTTTTCCAATCACAATGGTCAGAGTCATTTGACTCAAGTCCTCCATGTTGTGAAGAATAGTGATGATGCTCCCATATTTTAGTCGTGGTATTAGGGAGATAATCTTCCTCACAATGTCTGCATCACCTAGCTTATTAATGCCAATAGAATTGAGCTTATTGATGGTTAGATTCAAACAAGAGTACATGCCTTTAACATGCTCATTTTCTTTCATGGCAAAAGAATTATAATCATTGAAAGCTGGACAATGTTTTTGCTCACAGACATTGGATGTGCTATCATGGAGCTCATGCAATTTTAGTCAAATCTCATTAGCAGTTTTTAATGTAAAAACTTGATTGAAAATTTCCATGCTAAGAGATTCATATAAGCAATTTTTTGCTCTAGCATTCAAATGAATTTCTTTTTCCATACTCGTGGTGGGGTTCTCGGGATTTTTAGGTGGTTTCATCCCATCACGAGTGACTCTCCAAACACCTAGATCAATGGTCTCTAGTTAACAAGCCATTCTAGCAACATAATATGAGAAGTTAGTGCCATCGAAGTGTGGTGGCCTATGGGTATCCATCCCTTTTCTCTAAAAGGCGTCGACTCGATTAGCGGTGAAGCTAAAATGTTTCAAATGAGCCAAACCATGCTTTGATACCAATTGAAGAAAACAGTGACGCCTAAGAGGGGGGTTAATTAGGACTTCTAAAAAGTCTCTCTAAACTCGACACAATTAAATCCCTAGAGCAAAACCTATGCAAATAAACAATCTAGAATGTGCAAACAAGGTTTTGGCTAAGTGTTGTTATCTCTACCGCAAAGCCTAAGTTTCAATCTAAATAATCTAACCAACAAGACAAGATTGAAACTTAAATACTTAATATAAATGTAGAAGGTAAAGAGCAAGGTAGAGATGCAAACTCTCGTGGATGGTGCCGGTATTTTTGTCGATGTATCTAGAACCACGCAAGGTTCCGACTAATCCTGGTTGGTGCCCCTACGCAAAGGGTAGCCCACGCGAGGGCCAAGCATCTCGGTCGAGTAACTCCGTAGAGAGTCACGAGCAAGTGGTGCTCCGCTTACGGCTCCTCCCGGACGCTCCCTGCCGTCTCCACTATCGAGCTTCTGGCCAAAACATCGTGGGCCTCATTCCCTCCGGTACACGGTGGCGGTTGTGACACAAACGCGGTTGTCACGGTCTTGCAAGACTCTCGCCCCACTCGGTACAATTAAAACGGTTCGCACAAGAACCGAGGGGTTGTGTGGTTTTTCTAAACTCACTCAACTAACTAGGGATTCACCTAGAGCAAGCGCTAATGCAGTCTAACTAACTAAAGCACTTCGCAAAGCACCTACACTAATCACTGAGTGATTCTATTAAGCACTTGGGTGTTTTAGCACTTGGAAATTTCTACAATATGTCTTGGTATGTTGCTTGGGCTCCAACACCTTCAAATGATCAGTTGGGTGAAGTATATATAGGCCCCAACTCAATTATAGCCATTGGAGGAAAGGTTGTAGCTCTCTGTGGCACACTGGATAGTTCGGTGTCCTGTCTGGTGCGCCACTAGCCGTGGGATCTATCAGGTGAACGTTGGCACTGTCAGCCTTGCACCAGACAGTCCAGTGTCACACTGGACAGTCTGGGCTCTCCTCCACAGTGCCACCAGGAACTAGCCGTTGGGCTACTGTTTCCTGGTGCACCGGATAGTTTGACGGTGTGGCACTAGATAGTCCGATGCTCTCAGACGGACGGTCCGCCAGTGGCAACACTTTTCTTCATTTCTTGGACTTTGCTTGATACTTGTTGATCTTCACTTATGGTTTTATTAATGTATTCTTTTGAGGTGTTGCTTCCTCAATGCCTTAGTACAAGTTAATTTAGCATCTTGTGAACTACAAACATAGGCACTAGCAAACACATTAGTCCACGGGTTATGTTGATCATCAAACACCAAAATCACTTCGCCAAATAACCTGGGGTCCTTTTTCCTTACACATTGGTAAATTTGTGGTGGTTTATTTTGATGATATTCTTATCTACAGCAAGTCTCATGATGATCATATTGAACACATATGTGTTATTTTTATGTCTTGTGTAATGCACGTTTATTTGGTAACCTTGAGAAGTGCATCTTTAGCATTGATCGTGTGTCTTTTCTTGGATATGTTGTGACATCGTAGGGCATTGAGATAGATGAGGCAAAGATTGTTGCTATCACGAGTTGGCCACTTCCGACCACGGTTACACATGTTCGATGTTTTCTTGGTCTTGCAGGATTCTACATGCGATTTGTGCGGGATTTCAGCACCATTTCAGCACCTCTCCACGAGTTGACAAAGAATGGAGTGTCATTTTGTTGGGGACCAGCATAACAACAAGCTTTTATGCCCTCAAGTCGAAGCTCACACAAGCAACGTTGTTGTAACTTCCTGATTTTGACAAGACATTTGAGCTTGAGTGTGATGCGAGAGGCATTGGGATTGGAGGAGTGCTCATCCAAGGAGGTAAACTTGTTGCTTTATTCAGTGAAAAATTGCATGGTCCAACTCTGAATTATTCTACATATGATAAAGAACTATATGCTTTAGTACTAGTTTTACAAACTTCACAACATTATCTATGGTCTAAAGAATTTGTCGTACATTCGGATCATGAATCTTTGAAGTATCTTAAGGGACAATCTAATCTAAACAAACAGCATGCTAAATGGATTGAATTCATAGAATCATTTCCTTACATTATTAAGCATAAAAAGGAAAGGATAATGTGATTGCTGATGCTTTGTCTAGACGTTATACTATGTTATCTCAACTTAATCATAAAATATTTGGTTTGGTGACTATAAAGGGATTATATGCAACTGATTTGAACTTCAAAGACGCTTTTTGAAAATTGCAGAGAGGGAAGAACGTGGAAAAATTTTGTGTTGTGTGAAGGCCTTCTCTACCGTGCTAACAAGCTGTGTGTTCCAGCTAGCTCTATTCGTCTTCTACTCTTGCAGGAAATGCATGGGGTGGCTTGATGAGGCATTATGATTTTAAGATGACTAAGGATGTGCACCGTGATGTTGAGCCTCGGATGCACCGTGATGTTGAGTGCTACGTCTTGCACCACGTGCAACAAAGCTAAGTCTCGACTTAACCGACATAGTCTTTATATGCCTCTTCCTATTCCTAGTGCACCTTGGGAGGATATTCCTAAGGAATTTGTTTTAGTCTTGCCTAGAACAAAGAGGGGAGTGATAGCATTTTTGTGGTTGTCGATCGTTTCTCCAAGATGATACTACATTTTATACCCTATCACAAAACTGATAATGCTTCGCATGTTGCTAATTTGTTCTTCATTGAGATTGTGCGTTTGCATGGTGTGCAAAATACTATTGTTTCTAATAGGGATGCTAAGTTTTTAAGTCATTTTTGGAGAACTTTGTGGTTTAAATTGGGAACAAAGTTGTTGTTTTCTACTACTTGTCATCCCCAAACTAATGGGCAAACTGAGGTTGTTAATCGCACTTTATCTACTATGTTGCGGGCCATTTTGAAAGATAATTTAAGGTTGTGGGAGGAATGTTTGCCACATATTGAGTTTGTTTATAACAGATCCATTCATTCCACAACAAGCTTAGTCCATTTATGGTAGTATATGGTAGTATAGTGAACTTGGATGCTACACAATGTTCTGAATTCATTCTTAAGTTGCATGAAACAACTGAGTTGCAAATTGAAAAGATGAATTAAAAGTATCGTATTGCTGCTAGTAAAGGTGGGAAGGAAATAAAATTAGAACTAGGTGACTTGGTGTGGGTTCATCTGAGAAAGGATAGGTTTCCTGATTTGAGAAAGTCTAAACTCATGCCACGTGTTGTTGGGCCTTATAAAGTTCTTGCAAAAATTCATGATAATGCATACATAATTGAGTTACCTCTAGATTTTGGGGTTAATCCCACCTTTAACATTTCAGATTTGAAGCCATACATGGGTGAGGAAGATGAGATCGAGTCGAGGACGACTCCAATTCAAGAGGGGGAGGATGATGAGGACATCACTTCTATACATACATTGTATGGACAGATAACACGATCATGTGCATGACAGCTAAATCTTTAGGTACATTTTACCCTAGTCAATTGTGTTTCAGAGCTTACGCTTGGAGCAATGGATGTTTTGACGATTAGGAACCTTGCAAAGGACCAGCAAGGACTTGGGAAGGGCCAAGGTGTCGAGGAGGAGCAGCAAGGGTGTCCACAATAGAAAGTAGATCAACTCCGACTCGGCTGCGACTCCATCTTGGGTTCCAGGACCAGTCTGTACTAAAATGAATGTGCATGATGCATCTAGACTTGAATTGTGACAAACTTGATATGGTTGGAATGATAAAGAGATTATCTAACCAACCCAACTGGTCCCACCTTAAAATTCATCTAGAGTCAATGGGAATCATCGAAAACAATTCAGCATTTAGATTCTATTTTGATAACCAACGAAGCAGTGGTGTAGTGATTGCGAGGAGCCGTTTGCTCGGAGCCTTGGACCATCAACGTCGAGATCTCCACTCAATCAAGTTATCGTACCTCACGGAAGACGGGCCTCGTCCTCTATCACACACCCCAAGCATTGGCCTTTGGTATCCCAAAGGAGTTACTTTTGAATTAGTTTGGTTATTCCAATTCGGATTACGTCGATTGTAAAATTGATAGGAAAAATACATCCGAAGGGTGCCATTTGCTTGGGAGATCACTAGTTTCATGGACTTTAAAAAAACTGTGTTGCCTTGTCAACCGCAGAATATATTGTTGCGAGTGCTTGTTGCACACAAATTCTTTATATGAAACAAAACCTTTTAGACTATGGTGTAGTTCTAGAAAAAGTACCTTTGGTGTGTGATAATGAGAGTGCTATTAAAATTGCTAATAATCATGTACAACACTCGCGCACCAAGCACATTGACATCCGTCATCATTTCCTTAAAGACCATGTTGCTAAAGGATATATTGTGCAAGAAAGAGTGAGGACGGATGATAAACTAGCAAACATTTTCACGAAACCTTTAGATAAAACCCGCTTTTGTATGTTGAGGAGTGAGCTCAGCATTCTTGATCTCAGAAATTTCACATAATCCTAAAATGGCGGTGTCAAGCTTGGATTGCATATTTAAATTTATGTATTGCATTTAGGACTTGTCTAGCTTAGTTAAGATAACTGCCCACAAAGCGAGTGAAAAAGCTTAACTCGGGCTCAAACTTGACAAGTTCTAGCTTTTAAGCTTTTTAGTACTTAAATTCCCTTTATTGTGCAAATATTGGTTCTTAAGATATGCATGTGTTATTGCACTTAGGGGGAGTATTCACAACTCAATTCATATTTGAAACTCCTAGTGCAACTCTCAAATGCAAACCCTCACCATTTGCCTATTTTTCTAAAAACTACATAGCCTACCCACTCGCCAGTCGTCTGCGCCCTGGCACTAGGCCCAACTAGTTAACTTGCCCTCACCTCGAGACGTTGACCGCCCTCGCCCACCTGTCAGCGCTCGCTCGCGCCCGCACACACGTGCTCACCCACAGATCTGGTCTCAGCCGTTGATCTGTGATCGGATGGCCTAGAGCGCCTGATACCCCTTCGCTTGGTCTTTTGTTAAAGAACCCCTCCAGTTTTTGAGAATCAACCCGCATTCCATTTTTCTTGCGCCTGAGTCACTGGTTTATTGCACAGAGACCCCTGGACTTTATTTTAATCACTTAGATAGGTTTAATTTAGGGTTTAGAATTCTAAAACTTGTAAATTTCATAACTTTTGCATACGTACTCCAAATTGGGTGGTTCAAATTGCAAAATGTTCATAATGTTATTATCTATCTGTTTAAATTGTGTGCATTCACTATTTCTATGTCTCAATTTTGTGGTTAGCCTCTAAGTTAATTAAGGGTTACATAATATTTATTAAAGGTAAAATAAAAGATAAAACCCTAGTGAATATTCATATGCCAAAATTTGTTGACCTAACCTCATTTAATGTATAATCCCATCCCTGGAATAAGTTCATTTAAGTAAGTAATTTACTGAGATAGACTTAGTTGGAGAACCATAGACCACTAGGCATATTAATCTACCCCAAAACCTTTAATGCACATGTGTGTCTTTACCTTTTTATTGAACATGTGTTCACTCTGTTGCATATGTTTGGTGTACTGTTCTTTTTTCATTCCCCAAGTGTGTTGAATGAATGATTGCTTTGCGTAGACAACGAGCAGTTCGAGGCTTCCGAGTGTGTTTGCAGGAGACTCCCCTGAGCAGCAACCTGGTGAAGGCAAGTGTCCTCTGACATAATTGTCCTACTTACTTTATAATTCATTGTCCCACATACCATGATCAACCTAAGGATTGACTAGTGTTCTATTTTCCTGGCCTTGGTTACCCCTTTGGAATTGGTTATTATGATTAGTATCATGCTACTGCTTTACTTTAATCAATGAACATGATGAGAATATTTATGATACGATGATGATATCTTGATTATGATAATGATCATGTGATATTTTAGGGGACTCAGGCTGTTTCCCGAGTACCTCTCCGTAAGGACCTGTTCACTGGATGACCACTCAGGAAAACAGTACAACCATGAGGGTGGAATGGGACGCACTTAGCTGATTAATTGGAGGAACTTGGGGGTGTAGTTTGCTTCACCGCTGTGCCGTCAATGGGGGTTGCGGCATGGTGCTTGCTCTGCTAAGGGTGAGTACCGAGGTTCATTCGATTTGGTTTTGTTGGTCACCCACCTTAGGGAGGAGTATTGTGTTTGTACGACTGGCGAAACCTAACGGGAAACTAGAAACCAGAAGAATCTTTGTAAAGGCTACGTAGTGAAACCTTGCCGACTCACCTTGGTGGTGTTTGAGGGTTTGATCGACCCGAGGCAAAAAAGGGATCACGACTCGTGGGTAAAGTGTGCAACCTCTGCGGAGTGTTAGAAACTAGTATATCAATCGTGCTCACGGTTATGAGCGGCCTTGGAAGCTCCTTTGATTAGAGTTACTCTGGATACTTTTATGATGATGATTATATTTATGTTATTTGGTATTTCCTCTTGGAGGGAGTACTATCTGGGTTAATAACTTGGGATTATTGCTAAAACTTGGCTCTCTACTAGTAATAAATACCTGACCAACTAAAAACGACTGCTTTAGTCTGAACCCCAAATACAGCTAGTCCACTTTAGCCAAACGGGACATTTGCTAACTACGTTGATGTGTACTCTCCTTTGCTTAAAAACCCCAAACCCCAGGTTGTCCCCATTGCTACTAGTGGTTAGGAGAAGATGAAGGGAACATGGAGAATTTGTAGGAGTTTCAATACTATGATGAGTTCTAGATTAGATTAGTGGCAAACCCTCAGTCAGTTGCCTGTGAAGGTCGTATCGTACTGTGTTTCGTTCAGCACTTTGATGATAGTTTAACTTAATGACTCTATGGATGTCTTGGACATCGTGATGTAATAAAGTACTTATTTTCGCTATTATCTTGATCAATATGTGATGATGTCCAATTATGTAATCGTTGTGTACATGAATTTCTGATCCTGGCACGTACATGGTTCGCATTCGGTTTACCTTCTAAAACCGGGTGTGACAGCCACGCTTAGGTTATCTTAACGATAAGGAGTCTAGGTCTGAGATATTGGACAACTAAGGCCCATAGCGTGGCAACAATCGGCATATGCTATGGAGTTGGTGGTTGTGTTGTGTCGCCTCGGCGAGTCCAGGGCTGGGAAGGCACTCACATTCTCTCGCCCTTCTCGGGCTGACGCGTGGTGTGGGTGCCTCTAAGTTTGGAGCTACTCCGGCTAGGCTTCTTTCTCCGCTTGTTTGCTCTCTCCCTATATGTATCTAGCGGTATACTACCTATGTCGCCTCCAGATGCCCAGGTCTTTGTCGTGTCCTTCTCTGGCAACGAACATGTATGCCCGCCTCTTTTCTTCCCTTCCTGCTCTACGAAACCTTGAAAGTGGGTGGCGAGGGATGGGGTCCCTGATTTGCTGCCTATGGTACCCGTTTGGTGGCTCGGCATCGCCTGTCTACATGGCCTTTCTCTTACCACGGTGTCAGGTGTCAACTTGGTATGTTTCTACCACTTCTATGTACCTGTCACCCATCCTTCCATCATTGCAAAAAATTATTGTGTTATTCCTCTGCTGTTTTGGGTGTTAGTTTTTTTGTTGTGCTAAGGACTAGACATAATTTGGGTGTGTTAATACTTTATTTATTGTTTGTACATGGTTTGTGCTCTTCTGATGATGGCTCATGGATACTGCAAAATATGTGTTAGGATTTGGAGATCATGCGAGCACTACCACAGGATGCTCGTCCCTTGTGTTCTTGGCTCTTGCATGCATTAGATCGTTTCTGAAACCACGTTAGCGCAATGGACTCCATGGTGTTTGAGCTTGCTGAATTGGATGGAGCAGCAATGATTTGTCACACTAACAGTAAAAGAAAAGGTTATTTGTTGGTTTTAAATGTTAGTAATTGCTATGGAGTACCATAATTTTTATGGAGCGCATCCAGTTTTTATTGATGCCTCACTTTAGCAACCACTCCATATTTTGATGTTCTTTTTTATAAGTTTGAGTTCATGTGACTTATTTTAGAAACTTAAACTCACAAACTTCCCCTTATTTGGTCTCTATATGATGAAATTATACCATTCTATAATCTATGTTCGTTCAGTCAGTCGTTGTGAACTCTGTTCTAATCACTTCTTTCATAGGTCGTGTTATACCAAGGCGTATTGGATGAAGTAAACAACAACATCAGTTAGTCAAATAAAAAAAATATTATGCGGAGAGCGGAGACAATCAATAAAAAATCTTGAGATCTTTTTGGTGGATAGTTTACGTGGGTAGTGTTGTGAGCTGTCGCAACGCACAGGCAACCGACTAGTAGCTCTTGTATAAGAGTTTGCATCCCGACTTTTAATGTCTCTCATCTACATATACCAAAATATCATGTAAGCAAGCTTAGAACCTATTATTATACTTACTCTTAGGGTGAAGTGGTGCTCAAAAGACAAGCCACCAAAATAAATTTAGGCTACTACTTCCTCTGACGTTGTCTTTTCAAAAATACATTACCTTTTGTTATGTAACTAAAAAATATAAATATATAGCAAAGCTATGTAAGAGCAACTCTAATATATTAACAAAATATAGCTAAAGTTACTTAGTTACCCTGTAAAATAGTTTTTTTAATAAACTAGTCCAACGTACTATGTAAATTCTTTGAATAGCCACTTTTAATGAACAATTTTACTGGTCCAAGGTCTCTTACTCTCTTATCTCTTGGAGTTGCTCTATATAATCAATAGTTACGCACCAAAATATGTTATAATTTGTGAAACTCTGTATCGCCTTTGTTATCGAGTGTAGGAATCAAGGTGCCCAAAGAAAATTTGGTTACCCGATCCTATGAACGATTTTTTGTTTCTGTTCAGCTTTCGGTTTTTTATGCCCTCGCATGAGATGAACTTCTCTCCCGGTTTTCACCAGAAACCTGTAAAATTTACAGTTCCCGGTACTAACCAGGAAACAAAAGCCGGTCCGAATTTTGTTTGTTCTGGTCTAGAATTTAAAAATATTAAATTCAACAACAAAACTGTTTTCGAAAAATGCAATTTTATTGTAATCCCTGCACCCACATACAATTTTATTGTGACGTGGTCACATGGAAGTTGCAACCATGGTGACGATACAGTACTCAAAACGTAGTAATCAGCCGTCACAATGATGTGGTCGGAATCTCAGCAGAAACAAGCCACCACAATACAGAGGCATCTTCAGATTACATGACAATCACAAACATAAGATGCAGTACAATTCAAGTATGATCGACTTAACAGTGTTCAAATATAGTTTGAAAAGCGCAAAGTAAACAAGACACCATAACCAGTCCAAGCCTCTGAAAAACGTGTCGCTGAGGCCCATCACACTGAAAGGTCTTCGGCAGATCAGATGAGAAGCTTCTCAATCGAGTCCTGCAATACATTAAATTTGATTAATCTACAAGAACATGATAAGAAAGACTATTAAATAGCGTACAAATTTTACAGACCAAAGATATAAGGTAAAATATCAAGTATCAACAACTACTATGGCAGAATATTAAGTACCTTGAGACCCTGTATCTGTAGTTTCAGCTGGCTACCCTCATTGCTGGTCACTGAGCAAGCAATGACTGGTCTTGTCACACCACAAGCACGACCAAGAGCTTGCTTCGATGGAACAAACACATATGGCACGTTCTGCACACAGCATAGGGCAAATTTATTAGTGAATGGTGATTTTTTGGACAAAGTCCAGTGGTTAATTTTGCTATATTCATCAAGTATGCTAACAGGAGTGCTGTATACAAATAGTTCATGTCATCAACCATGCAGGAGTGCAGGATGAAGAGAGCACAAAGAAGCATGTAGAACTAATTAAACACAAGCTATATCAAAACCACTCCACCGCACATTGATTGAGGTCACATTATTATGTTACCAAAAGCAGACATGAGAAAGTGTTTATGAATACAGAGCTAATAATACAAATCTGGCGGCACAAAAAATATATACTAATAGAAAAAATGTTGGTTGAAGGTGATGTAAAATGAGCATTGTATTTCCCAACACTTGGCAGCCAGAAACATCGAACATGGCCACTTCCTCGTTCTGGGAACATCCACCTTGGAAGATTTATGTTACCACGTTATAAATAACATCCCAAGTTCCCATGTTCCGTTCCCGTTCTTTTGTGGGAACATGGATGCTAAGTTCCAAAATAGGGAATACCATTTACAGACAATTAACTAAGAAACGAAGTTGAAGTAACAAAGTAAGACACTGAGTATGTGACAACATATGTTGCAAGTATCCATGATGTTTAGCATCAAAAGATTAACTTCATTTCAATCAAAGCAAATAAGAAATCCTCTACAACTTAAGGCTATCCCCAGCAGCTTTATCTATCACACATCCTATTTCAAACTCAATTCTGTAAACAGTGCAGTTTGAAGTGCAAAACAGCGTTTTGAACAGTTAAACAGCCTGCTGGCCAGTCTTAACTCTTAAGCATTTAATGGTTTCTGGTTTTCCATGTACCACTAAATAAAGGGGAGGCCAGCAAACTTCACACCTAGCACATGACAATATGATGTATTCAACCAACGTCACATCTAGATGACATCCAAACGAACTACCTTATCATACAGAAAAAGAACTATTCAATAACCAAAAATACTAGAGTGAACCCAGCAAAACAACAATCACAAACACCTTATCCTCAGCTAACAAGGGGAGGTGGAGCAGGATCTCGAGAGGCTCTGTGTCCGCCGCCATCACTACAAACTCCGATATCCCCCTATTCAGGGTCTTCGTCGCTGCGCGCAAACACAAAAGACACAAATTGAATAGGAAAGCCCCAGAATCAACATATTACAGAACAGGACGTGCAAGGGATTGGTTCGGTACCTTCATTCGCTCCCTTCTTAAGCTGTTTGTAGTTGGCGGCCTGCTGGATGATATCGAGGATACCCATCGTCAGCTGCGCATCAGCCAGCGGGTATGCCTTCGGGTTCACCGCGGACTCCATCGCAGTTGCGGGATCTAGTAAAGAGAAATGTGTGAACACATGTACACCATATAGTTTTTGCAAAAAGTTCAAAAATTTAGAAGTTAAATAGGCATCAAATAGTTGAGGCTAGAGTTTGAAAACTCGGTTTCGCACAGCAGACATGGAAGAGAAGGGGGTGGAAATACCTGGTGGGCGCTGTTCGCCGCTGAAGATATCGGCGAAGGGCGGCGGCGGTAGTCCAGGCTCGGTGGTGGTGGCGTACTGGCGGAGTCGCAGGCTAGCGGCTGGAGTACCGTGGGGGAGCCGGGAGCAGAGGCCGAGGCTGGAGGCGGTTAGGGTTCCTTCGCGCTATATATATCCGGCTGGTTTAGGTTGGGCCTTTAATGGGCCTTCTCTTTCCAAACTGAGACGAATGTGAAGCGGCCTAGCGGGGAACGGCCTTTAATCGCTCTTGACCGATTTCTTTCAACCATGGCCCCAACACTTTCGAGCGTCTGTAGGCCGCATCTGATCGGAGTCAAGATGGGCATGGAATTACAGCATTTCAGTTTCTGTTCACCGAGGTCAGGCTGCATTCATCCATCTATTCGTTACAGGGATGTGAAGAGAGAGGAGCTGTGAAGGGGTAGAATGGTGAAGAGACTGCCCGCTTCTCTTCACATCCTCCAGGATGAGACGACAATAAACACCCGACCCTCGATTTTCAGTGGGAATTCATCATGACGAGAAATAAAACTTCTCCTGTGGATATGTAAACAGAGAAAATTCATCATTCAACGGTTAAATGGGGACGGGGATATGGAAACATTCTTTATCCCCGTTTTTCTCGGGACCCGTTAAACTTGCACGTGACAATGTTTTTTTACTAGTTAATGATAAAAATGAATAATTAACTTATCAAAAGACCATTTATTGTACAAATGTGTTCATTTTGATGTATACATAATAATTTCTTATACCTGACAATGTGTATAAGTGACAATGTTTTACATTAATAACAAAGTACGTATGTCCTAATTATAATTTAAGCAGTGACCGGGATCCCTGTCTGGATTTATTCCTGCGGGGAACAGGGATGTGGAAGAAATGTTCCCCGCAAGCGTTCGTGGCCTCGTGAGTATCCCGCAGGGAATTTTTTTCATCACGAGGATGGGCATAAGGAGCTATTCTCCGATGGGAAATTCCTCATTGCCATCCATAATACTGAGGTAGTTGAATAGCATGAGTGCAAGTGAAGTACAACGCATTGGCGGTTCTTAGGGTGCTAGGGGCAGAGTAGGACTAAAATATAAGGAGGGAAACAATCTCTCGCCCTGTTCGCTGCGGCTTTAATCCGGCTGCGGCTGCGGCTTCTACAGTATTTTTCTCTCTATGGATTGCAGCTGCAGCAGTCCAAACGGCTTTAATCCAGCCGCAGCGAACAGCCTGTCTATTTATCTGATTTTCTAGTTTCTACGTCAGTGATAATTATCATTAACGGTTGTTAAATTCTATAAAATAAATTTTGTAGGCATATGACATGTATAATATTGTAACTGAAGCCTCATGATGCTTCTTTCTCGTTCTAAAAAATCAACATAGTAAACTTTAGAATTCAAAGAAGTATATAATGTTAGAAGCTTTATGGCTTATTCACTGAACCTGTAATTCAGATCTTTGCTTTTGATCAATGAAAATATAATATCTAAAGTGTTGTTGGACCATAATTTCCATGATATCTAATATAGTCGCATATAAGTGAAAGGAAAATGTGCCCTTGGACCATTTCTATAATGTTTTGGTGATTAAATGTCCAACACGTTTGATTAAGTTCTTATGTGTCAAATAAAGTGAGAAGTGCAAATCAAGGCACAAGGTATGTTTCTAGATTTAGTACATTGTTTTTGAACGCTAATGTGTTTGTCTAAGTGCTAGAAATAGTGACAAAAGAAGGAGAAAATAAATGGAAAGGACTTGGCTCTGTGCAGCCAAACTTCAGCTCGGTCTGGCACACCGGACTATCCGATGGTGCACCAGATCGTGTCCGGTGCGCCAGACTGGTCAACGGTGAAGTGGCCGCCCTCGGGAATCGACGGAGTCGTACGGCTAAAATTCACCGGACTGTCCGGTGAGTCATCCGCGGCGAACTCGTCGCTCTCGGTAAAAAGATCAGCGGCGTACGGCTAAAATTCACCGGACTGTCCGGTGGCGCACCGGACTATCCGGTGAGCCAACGGTCGCCAGCGCCAACGGTCAGCCGCGTAATCTTCGCACGACACATGGTCGCACCAACGGTCGATTAGGCACACCGGACTGTCCGGTGCGCCAACCGATCACGTGGACCAACGGTCGGCTGCTCTCCGTATGGAAAGAAATCAAGCACCGGACATGAACAGTAGCTGTCCGGTGCACCACTCGATAGAAGGCAAGATTGGCCTTCCAAGTTGGTCTCCAACGGCTCCTAGCTGCCTTGAGGCTATAAAAGGGACCCCTAGACGCATGGAGGAGTACACCAAGCATTCTCTAAGTATTCTAAAGCATCCAGACTCCGCTCCCGCGCATTCGCTTCATTGTGTTAGTGATTTGAGCTCCATTTGAGTTGCAAATTCCGTGTGTTGTGTTTCGAGCTCAAGTCTAGACTTGTGTGCGTGGTTGTGCTGCGGATTTGAGTATTGCGTGTGTTGCTCTCCCCAACCTTACTCTGTGCTTTCTTTGTGATCTCTATTGTAAGGGCGAGACGCTCCAAATTGTGGAGATTCCTCGCAAACGGGAAAACACTCGAAAGGAAAAGACCGTGGTATTCAAGTTGATCATCGGATCATTTGAAAGGGGTTGAGTGCAACCCTCGTCCATTAGGACGCCACAACGTGGAAGTAGGCAAGTGTTACTTGGCCGAACCACGGGATAAAACTGCGTGTCACTTGTGTTGCTTTCTCTGTGATTGTGTTTGTTCACAAGAACTCGCTTAAAAGCTACTTAGTCGCACTAACACTTTAATAACTAAGTTTTGTGGCTATTTAGTGTTTGATTTTACAGGATCACCTATTCACCCCTCCCCCTCTAGGTGCTCTAAATTGGTATCAGAGTCGTACTCTTCATCTAAGGGACTAACCGCTCGAAGAAATGGATCCTAAGAGTAAGGGGATGGTGGTCAACAACAAGAAAAAGGAGTCCCTCTTCAACGAGCCAAGGGACGACAAGCCCACTGACTCAGGATCGAGTCACAAGAAGAGGGACGGGAAGAAGAAGAGGCGCATCAAAAAGATCATTTACTACGACAGCGATGCCTCCTCTTCTTCACCAAGAGACGACAACGTCTCTTTGTTGAAAAAGAGAACGGTTAATCAAAACTACTCTTTTGACTATTCTCGCCCATACAACTCAAATGCGCATTTACTATCAATTCCTCTTGGAAAACCTCCACACTTTGATGGAGAAGACTATTCATTTTGGAGCCATAAAATGCATAATCATCTATTTTCTCTCTATCCTAGCATTTGGGAAATTGTGGAAAATAGAATGCACTTCGGTAGTACGGATAACCCAGTGATAATTAATGAATAGATTCATAAAAATGCCCAAGCTACTACTGTTTTGCTAGCTTCACTTTGCAGGGATGAATATAATAAGGTGAGCGGCTTGGACAACGCCAAACAAATCTGGGACACCCTCAAGATATCTCATGAGGGAAACGATGCCACCATGATTACCAAAATGGAGCTAGTGGAAGGCGAGCTGGGGAGATTCACGATGATCAGGGGAGAGGAGCCAACTCAGACTTACAACAGGCTCAAGACCCTGGTCAACAAGATCTGAAGCTATGGAAGCACAAGATGGACGGATCATGATGTCGTCTGACTCATGCTAAGGTCATTTACTGTAATTAACCCCCCATCTTGTCAATCTTATTCGTGAAAACCCTAGGTACACCAAGATGACGCCCGAGGAGATCCTTGGAAAATTTGTGAGCGGGCGCATGATGGTGAAGGAGGCTCGATACGTGGATGATGCTCTAAACGGTCCACTACCCGTCTACGAGCCTCAACCTGTTGCTCTTAAGGCAATGTCACACCCGGTTTTTAGAAGGCAAACCGAATGTGAACCATGTACGTGCCAGGATCAGTTATTCACGTACACAGCAGTTACATAACATGGACATCATCACACAGTGCTCAAATAGTATTAAAAGGGAAATAATAGTCTATTACATCATACGTCTGAGACGTCCATATAGTTCTTACAATAAATCAAAGTGCGGAAAAGAAACGTAGATAACGCGGCCTTCACAGGCAGCCGACTGGGGGTTGCCGCTAACCCACGCCTAGAACTCGTCGTAGTCTTGGAACTCCTGGAAGTCTCTTTCCACAGCTTCATCTTCTCCTGAGCAGTGGTTGCAATGCTGACAACCTGGGGGGGTTTGGTGTGTAGAGCAAGGGTGAGTACACATCAACATACTCAGCAAGTATCCTGTTTGGCTGTAGTGGACTAGCTTTATGTGGGGATAAGTCAAGCAGTTGCTTTTAGTTGGTCAGGTTATTACTTACTAGTAGAGAGCCAGGTTTTAACATCAACCCAAGTTATTAGCCCAATGTATCCTTTCCAAACGGAAAGAATACCACTTACCAATACCATAATCATGATCAGAACCATCAATCTCATTGCCACCTGTACCAAAGTATCTCTGATCAAGTATCACTAATCTCTGGAGCTCCCTTGGCCGCTCATAACCGCGAGCACGGCTGATATATCAGTTTCATAACACTCTGCAGAGGTTGCGCACTTTACCCACAAGCCGTGATTCCCTCTTGCCTCGGGCCGATCAAACCCTTAAACACTACCAAGGTGAATAGGCAGGGTCTCACTACGTAGCCTTTACAAAGATTCCCCGGGGCTGTAGCCACCCGTTAGGTTTCCTAAATGTACCGCACTCCTCCCCAAGGGACAAATCAACCTTGGCAGAGCGAGCCGCATACACCGAGCCCCATTGACGGCACAACGGCTAAGCGAACTACACCCCGGTTCCTCCAATTATTCAGCTAAGGGCGTCCCATTCCACCCTCATGGTTGCACTGTTTTCCCGGGCGGTCATCCATTGAACAGGTCCTTACGGAGAGGCACTCGAGAAACCGCTCGAGTCCCCTTGAAGGTCACAAATATAATCATAAATAAGAAGGGAAAACAGCGTATCATAGATAATCACATCATGTTCATTGATTAGAGTTGAGCAGTAGCATCAGACTAAGCAGTAATAATCCGACCCAAATAGGTAAACAAGGACATGGATAACAAAAGCTAGTCAATCCTTAGGTATAAATGTGTAATGCGGGAGGTGAATTAAAGAATGAATAGGACAGAGATAGGTCAAAGGACACTTGCCTCCACCAACCGACTACTGCTCAGGGGCTTCTCCTGCGAATTCCTCGGGCTCTTCGACCAGATCGTTCTCTATGCGAGCGCAAACATACATACATCCACATATTTAATACAAAAGAACAGTACACCATACAAGGGAACAAATAAAGTGAGTATGCATCAAGTATGACATTCGATATCGCAATTTGTTATAGTTAGAAAGAAACGGGGAAAGGTCTCGCAGGGGGTTAAAGTTTTATGCACTAATGATTAGTTACAATTGGTTCTTAACAAAAGGATTCTGTTATATACACTAATGGAAACCTGGTCATTTTAGGTTGATCAACATTGAACGAGATAAACAGTTAATTACAAGAATCAATTAGCGTAACGGAATTCTAAATTAAGCTTCATATTTCAATAACATTAACAATGATTAGCCTACCTAAAATAAAATAACTATGATCACAGAAAGTAAAATAAAATAAAAAATAAAAAAATAAAAAAAAAACAGGGGGGGCGGTTGAACCGGCCCTAGGGGCGGTTGAACCGGCCGGGGGCAGGGCGGCCGAGTAGGGGCGGCCGAGCGCGGGGGGGGGCGGCGGCTGAGCCGGGGCGGTTGAACCGGCCCGGGGGCGGTTGAACCGGCCGGCTGGGCGGCCGAGCACGTAGGGGCGGGGGCGCGGCCGGGCGGCTGCCAGGGCGCGGCCAGCGGCTGGCCAGGGGCGGGCGGGGCTGGCTGGGCGCGGCCAGGCGGGCGGGCTGGGGGCGGCCGGCCGCGGCCAGCGGCCGGCTGGGGCGCGGCCGGGCGGGGCTGGGGGCTGGCCGGGCGGGGCTGGGGCCAGGGCGGCGCGGCCAGGGGCGGCCGGGCCATGGCCGGACGGGGAGGGGGGGAGGAGGGGGGGAGGGGAGGGGGAGGGAGAGAGGGGGCTCACGGAGACGGGCGGCCGAGGGCGGCGGCCGAGCAGGGGGCGGGGCTAGGGCAGGGGAGGGCGGCGGCTAGGGAGAGAATGGGAGAGAGGGAGGGAGAGGGAGAGGGGGTTTGGGGAAAAGGGGAGGGGGTGGGGGCGGTTGGGCCTACCAAGGCCCAAGAGGGGGCGCGCAGGGGGCGGCTGGGCCGGCTAGGGGGCCCACGGCGCGGGAGAGAGAGAAGGGAAGAGGGAGAGAGAAAGAAAAAAAAAAGAAAAAGAAAAAGAAAAAAGTTATCTCCTTTTCGAAATTCGATCTTTCTAGATGAATGCATTTGCACTTTCAAACAATCAAAGAATGCATAGTTCGGCATGGTGCATCAAACAACATAAAACAGTTTAGAGTTTTTCTTACACGGGAGTTCCAAACCGAATCCCGCTAAAACTTTGGAAAAAGTCAAGGTCTAGCGAGGGGAAAAAGAAAAAGAAAAGGTAACGCCCGAATTTGGCGAGTGAAGAAAAGAAAAAAATTCAACTGCAAAATTCGGGGCGTTACAAACCTATCCCCCTTAAAAGAATCTCGCCCTCGAGATTCAGGGCTGGCTAGCAAAGAGCTCTGGGTACTTGGCCATCAGATCATCTTCACGCTCCCAGGTTGCTTCTTCCTCAGAGTGGTGATTCCATCTGACTTTTCACATTCTGATGGTCTTCCTTCCGGTGACTCTGTCTGCAATCTCAAGAATCTGAGCTGGCTTCTCAACATAGGTCAAGTCCTCCTGGACTTCCAGACCTTCCACTGGCAACTGCTCTTCTGGCACACGCAAGCACTTCTTCAACTGAGACACATGAAAGACATCATGCACAGCGGACAAATTCTCTGGCAGACTGAGCTGATAGGCCACTTCTCCACGCTTTGAGAGGATTTGATACGGACCAATGTAGTGGGGTGCTAGCTTGCCTTTCACTCCGAATCTTCTGACTCCTCTGATCGGTGACACTTTCAGATAGACAAAGTCTCCGACTTCAAAACTCAGCTCTCTTCTTCTTGTGTCTGCATAGCTTCGCTGCCTTGATTGCGCTATCTTCAGATTCTCTCGGACCATCTTGATGTTCTCTTCGGCTTCAAGCAGAATGTCTGGCCCAAACACTTGCTTCTCTCCAGGCTGATCCCATTGCAACGGAGTTCTACAACTCCTTCCGTAAAGCGCTTGAAATGGTGACATCTTCAAACTGGCCTGGTAACTGTTGTTATAGGAAAACTCTGCATAAGGCAATCGCTTGTCCCATCCGGACTGATCTTGCAACGCACAGGCTCTCAACATATCTTCGAGAATTTGATTGGTCCTTTCAGTCTGGCCATCTGTCTGCGGATGATAAGCTGAACTGAAATTCAGATGTGTGCCCAAGGCTTCATGCAACTGCTGCCAGAAATGAGAGGTGAACTGCGTTCCTCTGTCTGACACTATCTTCTTTGGCACACCATGAAGACAAACGATCTGAGACATGTACAACTCTGCCAATATTGCACTGTTGTAGCTGGTCTTGACAGGTATGAAGTGGGCTGACTTGGACAAACGGTCCACTACTACCCAAATGGAATCGTAGCCGGCTCGAGTGCGAGGCAATCCGACTATGAAATCCATACCGATTTCATCCCATTTCCACTGAGGGATCTGCAACGGTTGCAACAATCCAGCAGGTCTCTGATGTTCGGCCTTGATTCTTCGGCAACTATTGCACTTAGCCACGTGCTCTGCGATTTCCCTCTTCATTCCGTACCACCAGAATTTCTTCTTCAGATCCTGATACATCCTCTCACTGCCAGGGTGAATCGAATAAGCTGTCTCATGAGCTTCCTTGAGAATCAACTCCCGAATGGACTGGACATTGGGAACACATAAGCGGTCTTTGAACCATATCACGCCTTCTGCATCTTCTCGAAAATCTTTGCCTCTGCCATCTAGAATCAGTCGCCGAATCTCACTGATCTTTTCATCATTTTTCTGCGCTTCTTTGATTTCTCGCTCCAAGGTAGGTTCCAACTCAACTGTGACTCCTCGCGAATTGTTCAGAAATCCGAGACTCAACCTGTCGAACTCCTTGGCCAACTCATAAGGCATCGGACGAGCGACCATCAGATTGACTTGACTCTTTCTGCTCAAAGCATCTGCCACTACGTTCGCTTTGCCTGGATGGTAATGGATCTCCAACTCATAGTCTTTGATCAATTCTAACCATCTTCTTTGCCTCATGTTCAATTCTGACTGAGTGAATATGTACTTCAGACTCTTGTGGTCTGTGTAAACATCGCATTTCTGTCCATACAGATAGTGCCTCCATGTCTTCAGTGCGTGAACCACTGCTGCCAACTCTAGATCATGGATTGGGTAATTCTTCTCATGAACCTTCAGCTGTCGGGACGAGTAAGCCACAACTCTTCCCTCTTGCATCAACACGCATCCCAAACCTGTGTAACAAGCATCACAATACACAGAGAAGGGCTTGTGCACATCAGGCAAGACTAGGACAGGCGCTGTTGTCAACTTCTCTTTCAGCGCTTCAAAGGCCTCTTGGCATTTCTGGGTCCACTTGAACTCAACCTTGTTGCCTAGCAACGCTGTCATTGGTTTCGCAATCTTCGAAAACCCTTCAATGAATCACCGATAATATCCGGCCATTCCAATGAAGCTCTTGATTTCTCGAGCATCCGTTGGCGCTTTCCAGTTCAGAATGTCTGCCACTTTCTTCGGATCCACAGCCAATCCTTCTTTGTTGATTATGTGACCCAAGAACAGGACTTCACTAAACCAGAATTCACACTTGCTCAACTTTGCATACAACTGGTGCTCTCGCAATCTCTGCAATACCATCCTCAAATGATCTGCATGCTCTTCTTCACTTTGAGAATAAATCAGAATGTCATCAATGAATACCACCACAAACTTATCGAGATAATCCATGAATACACTGTTCATCAAGTTCATAAAGAACGCTGGTGCATTGGTCAAACCAAAAGACATCACTGTGAACTCATACAAACCATACTTGGTAATGAATGCCGTCTTCGGAATGTCCGAAGGTCGGATCCTGAGCTGATGATAACCTGACCTCAGATCAATCTTGGAGAACACATTGGCTCCTCTCAACTGGTCAAACAGATCTTCTATTCTGGGCAAGGGATACTTGTTCTTGATCGTGACTTCATTCAAAGCTCGATAATCGATACACATCCTCTTTGTGCCATCTTTCTTTTCCACAAACAAGACAGGGGCGGCCCAAGGCGAGGTGCTTGGCCGGATGTAACCTTTCTCTGACAGCTCATCAATCTGCTTCTTAAGCTCAACCAACTCTGGTCCGGATATTCTGTAAGCTCTCTTAAAGATGGGGGCGGTTCCAGGAAGAAGCTCTATGGCAAACTCAACTTTCCGCTTTGGTGGCATACCCGGTAAATCCTTTGGAAACACATCTGGGAACTCGGACACAACCTTGATACTCTCAATTGGGTCTGCTTCACTGCTATCGACAGCCATCTGATAACAACTTCCTCTCTTTGGCTCAGGCGGGACTAACTCGGTCACCACTTCCTCTCCTAGTGGGGACACCAACTTGATTGTCCTTTTATCACAACTGATAACTGCCTGATACTTATCTAGCCAATTCATCCCTAGGATGACATCTATTCCCTGAGTACCCATTACTATAAGGTTAGCGGGAAACGCTATCCCCCTTATTTTCACACTTACATTCAAACATATGCTATCAGCTCGAATTCTACCACCAGCTGAGTCAATTTGAATGGGGGTTGACATGGTAGTAATTGGAAGATTATGTGCTTCTACCCATGACGCAGTAATAAAAGAATGCGTTGCTCCAGTATCAAATAACACTTCTGCAATATGGGAGTCGACTGGGAACATACCTACTATCATGCCGGGGGTCTCCTGAACTGCTTCAGCCTCCAAGTGGTTCAGTCTCCCATGATTATAGCGCTGCTGAGAGCGGTTGCCTGCTCCGGGCTGGGACACATTCTGCTTTGCTGGGGCATCGGGGCCTGACTGCTGCTGGGCTGCCTTCTTCGGACATTGCATTACCCAGTGGCCTTGCTCTCCACAGTGGAAACATGCCCTGTTTCCAACCTGAGCTGGTGCTGCCTGATTGCTCTGCTGGTTTGCGGGGGCAGGAAGACGAGGTGCCTGCTGATTCTGCCTCTGAAACTGACCTCCTGACTGATTGCTCTGACGGTTCTGGTACTGATGCTGAGGGTACTGCCTTTGGGACTGCTGATACTGCTGACGCTGCTGATGCTGCTGAGGTGGACGCTGGTTCTGCCTGAACTGCTGAGGTTGATTGCCTGAAAAACGAGGGCGGCTGCTGCTTCTAGGCTGGGGTCCACTGATCTTGCGCTTACGATCCTCCATCTCCTTACGCTTCCTTTCTATCATGATTGCTCTGTCAATCAGGTGCTGGAATGTTGGGAAGGTGTGATTCATCAGCTGATACTGCAGAGGGTCAACCAAGCCTCTCAAGAAACGGTACTGTCGCTTGGCGTCAGTGTTGACATCTTCAGGAGCGTAGCGGGACAACTGCAGAAACCTGTCTCGATACTCACTGACAGATAATGACCCTTGCTTAAGGGCCAGGAACTCCTCCTTCTTCACTGTCATCAGACCTGCAGGCACATGGTACTGACGAAAGCTACCTCTGAATTCTTCCCAGGTGATGGTGTCGGGGTCGGCATGAGTGGCGAGGTAAGACTCCCACCATGATTGGGCTGCTCCTCTCAACAGACGGGGACCATACAAGACTTTCTCCCTGTCATCACACTGAGCGGTATGCAACTCCCGCTCCACAGTGCGTAGCCAATCTTCAGCATCCATGGGGTCAGAAGAGTGAGCGAACGTTGGGGGATGACCTCTCATGAATTCAGCACGCTTGTCTCTAGGCATCTGAGGCATCTGAGGCTGGGGTGGTGCTTGCTGCTGCTGCTGCTGAATGGCGGCCAGAGTCTGACCGATGGCTTGAACTGCCTGAGTCTGCATCAGAAACATCTGCTCGATGGACATCGGGGGCGGGGGTGGCAGCTGCTGCTGCTGGGGCGCCTCATCTTGCTGACCGGCTTGCTCCTGCTGAGCACGCCTTCCTCCTCTGCGCCTGTTCTCTGACATCTGCAGAATGCGACCACACATCAGAACTGATCTAGCAAATCTTGCAGCATAAGAAAAGAGTATAGAATTCTCCAACAGCACTGAACAGATGAGCATCTTCACTGATCTCCAACACAGACCACACAGCTTCTCAGATAAAGAGGAAAGTAGAATAAAGGGTTTCCCAACTATATAACTAACTCCATTAACATAATAGGTAAGCCAAAATGCAGGGGATACCCACACTCTGGTGGCAATCATTACAAAGATCCAAACCAAACATAGTTCATCATGACAAACATAAATGCACAGGATATAGCAAACTACCCTGTCTAACTAAGACTAACTAAGACCGAGATTAACGCTAAGACTGAAGCTTCTATGTATATATATTTCGTATTAATTACAAGATCCAACTCTAACGAGCTATGGTTCTAGATTTATCTTGGTCTTGCAGTCGGGATTGCCATAAGACTGGAGTCCACGCCGAGGTGAGCGGTACGGGTGCTGAGTCCCGACGGGAGCAGGGGAACCATCATCCAGGTGACGACGCTCCGCGCGCTCAGCCCGCAGCAGGGCGATCTCAGCACGAGCCCTACTCAGCTCGTCTAATGCATGGTCCAGCTCCGTGTTTAGCACGGCGGCTAGGTTGACTGTGCTGCTCAACCTAGGATTGTCCTCACCAGCAGGTGAAACAATCACGCCTCCTGTGCTGCCAGATGGACGGCGGGGGTAATACTTCAGGTCGAGACCGTCAGCTACCCCACCGAGAACCGAGCAGTAGTGCGAAAGCGCACGCCGTGCAGCATCCTGCATGGCTGCCTCAGCTGAGTCCCGCTCAGAGATAGAATAGTGCTCTGAGCAAGCCTCCGCGCCCTGGAGACTGTTCTCCGGATGGCGCACCAAGCAGGTCGCCTCCCAGCGGTCCGGGTAGACCCCGCGACTATGCTGGTAGACCACACAGCGATACTCGATGGACCAAGTACGCCGGTCAAGTGCCCGACGTAGCAGGGTGTCGAGCGCGTCGTGGAAGTGACACCCGCGAGCAGCATCGCGAGTGATGGGTCGAGCAACCCATCCTTCCGGCTCATGGTCAGCAGAGAAGTCGATGTCGTGGCTCAAGCTGTCGTCGCCACCTCCGTCGTCTGGGTCTCCTCCAACAGCTACTCCAGAAGCTAGGGCGCCCAGTGGTGGTGCAGGGGGCGCCTCTAGGGGAAGCACAGGAGAGTAGCTCCTCACAGACTCTATCTCCTGCTGGAGCGAGAAGGAAGAGCCCTGCTGCTCCTGTCGTCGACGTTCCTGCTCCTCATGCAGGCAGTGGTGCAGTCTCTCCAAGTGGCTGGACTGTCCGGCCACGGGACGGCGAAGCGGACGCTCAGCAAGGCGGGAGGGTAAGAAGGGGATGACGGACTTTCGTGCAGTGTGTCTAAGTCGAGCCATCTACAAAAGACATCGCAAGCAAAAGGGTGAGAACAGAATTAATATGACCAGCAAGTAATGAATCATAAATAAATGAAGGATCAGAATAAAACAAAATTTTCAGCAAGGTATAATATATAGTAGAACATAGGTTTGGTCAGTAGGACCAACTTTTGAAGGGATACCAAAGTCAAGGCAAGGACAGAGGTCTATAATCCTTAGAACGACCATTCTACTCTAGGTTAGCGGTCCTACAGTCAGCACGGCTTTGATACCACTTATGTCACACCCGGTTTTTAGAAGGCAAACCGAATGCGAACCATGTACGTGCCAGGATCAGTTATTCACGTACACAGCAGTTACATAACATGGACATCATCACACAGTGCTCAAATAGTATTAAAAGGGAAATAATAGTCTATTACATCATACGTCTGAGACGTCCATATAGTTCTTACAATAAATCAAAGTGCGGAAAAGAAACGTAGATAACGCGGCCTTCACAGGCAGCCGACTGGGGGTTGCCGCTAACCCACGCCTAGAACTCGTCGTAGTCTTGGAACTCCTGGAAGTCTCTTTCCACAGCTTCATCTTCTCCTGAGCAGTGGTTGCAATGCTGACAACCTGGGGGGGTTTGGTGTGTAGAGCAAGGGTGAGTACACATCAACATACTCAGCAAGTATCCTGTTTGGCTGTAGTGGACTAGCTTTATGTGGGGATAAGTCAAGCAGTTGCTTTTAGTTGGTCAGGTTATTACTTACTAGTAGAGAGCCAGGTTTTAACATCAACCCAAGTTATTAGCCCAATGTATCCTTTCCAAACGGAAAGAATACCACTTACCAATACCATAATCATGATCAGAACCATCAATCTCATTGCCACCTGTACCAAAGTATCTCTGATCAAGTATCACTAATCTCTGGAGCTCCCTTGGCCGCTCATAACCGCGAGCACGGCTGATATATCAGTTTCATAACACTCTGCAGAGGTTGCGCACTTTACCCACAAGCCGTGATTCCCTCTTGCCTCAGGCCGATCAAACCCTTAAACACTACCAAGGTGAATAGGCAGGGTCTCACTACGTAGCCTTTACAAAGATTCTGAGAGCACCTAGAGGGGGGGGGGGTGAATAGGTGATCCTGTGAAACTTGAAACTTAAGCCACAAAAACTTGTTAAGTGTTAGCACAATAATTGCCAAGTGGCTAAAGAGAAGTCTCAACAAAACACAATACCACAAGAGATCAAGCACAGAGGTGACACAGTGGTTTATCCCGTGGTTCGGCCAAGACCAATGCTTGCCTACTCCACGTTGTGGCGTCCCAACGGACGAGGGTTGCAATCAACCCCTCTCAAGCGGTCCAAAGACCCACTTGAATACCACGGTGTTTTGTTTTGCCTTTCACTATCCCGTTTGCAAGGAATCTCCACAAATTGGAGTCTCTTGCCCTTACAAGTATATGATCACAACGAAGCACAGAGTAAGGGAGGGAAGCAACACACACAAATCCACAGCGAAACGCGCACACACACGGCCAAGAATCGAGCTCACAAGAGTATCACAAAGTTCTCACTAGAACGGAGCTCGAAACACTTAGAATGACAAACGAATGCGCAAAGACTGAGTGTGGATGATCAAGAATGCTCAAAGGTTGCTTGTGTGTCTCCTCCATGCGCCTAGGGGCCCCTTTTATAGCCCCAAGGCAGCTAGGAGCCGTTGAGAGCAAATCCGGAAGGCCATCCTTGCCTTCTGTCGTCGGGGGCACCGGACAGTCCGGTGCACACCGGACACTGTCCGGTGCCCGATTTGTTTCCTTAAACAGCGAAGCCGACCGTTGCAGACCGTTGGCAGATCTGGAGCCGTTGGCGCACCGGACATGTCCGGTGCACACCGGACAGTCCGGTGACATCTTCCGACCGTTGGCTCCGCCACGTGTCCCGCGCAGATTGCGCGGCCGACCGTTGGCCCGGCTGACCGTTGGCTCACCGGACAGTCCGGTGCACACCGGACAGTCCGGTGAATTTTAGCCGTACGTCGTCGGTGAATTCCCGAGAGCGGCCACTTCGCGCGGAGTCAGCCTGGCGCACCGGACACTGTTCGGTGCACACCGGACAGTCCGGTGCTCCAGACCGAGCTGGGTCTTGGCTGCACACAGCCAAGTCTTTTTCCCACTTTTCTTTTCTTCTTCTTTCTGTTTCTAACACTTAGACAAGTATATTAGTATACCAAACCAATGTACTAAAGCTTAGAAACATACCTTTACTTCATGATTTGCACCTTGTTCATCCAGGGACATAAATCCACAATTAAGCACATGTGTTGGCACTCAATCACCAAAATACTTAGAAATGGCCCAAGGGCACATTTCCCTTTCAATCTCCCCCTTTTTGGTGATTTATGCCAACACAACATAAAGCAACTAGAACAAGTGCAAACTCACTTCAAATAAAACTTAAATTTATTTTGAATCAATTTTTGGCATATATGGATCATCCTTTGCCACCACTTGGTTTGTTTTTGTAAATCAAACTCAAATCTCTATCTCTAAGTTAAACACACATACTGAAGCATAAAGAGAGTCATTCCAAAAGAGATTGATCAAAGATTTCAAAAACTCCCCCTTTTCCCATAATCAATACTTCTCCCCACAAGAAACCAACTTTTGAGAAGAGAGACAACAAACAACAAAAAGAGTTTTGACAAAACAAACTCTATTCTACTATTTTCAAAATCTCTCAAGTGGTAGCTGATCCATTTATTGCTTTGGCCTTTATTTTCTCCCCCTTTGGCATTAAGCACCAAAACGGGATAAATCTTGGCCCTTTAACCCCATTGCCTCACCAAAATCTTCAATTTAGAGCAAATGGCAATAAGAGTTCATGAGATGGACTTGGAATAAGTTACCCTCTCATCGGAGTGCAGTGGAAGTCTTGCATGATCCAAGTCCACCTTTTCCCTTTCAATTCTCCTTTGAGACTAAATCAAACAAACTCAAGCATATGGTTAGTCTCAAGGGATCAAGTTGTAACACATCTCCCCCTAAACATGTGCATCACTTTGCAACGGACTTGTGAGGTCCAGGGAGTGTTTGTACAACTTGAGCACTATAATAAGCAACAAAATGCAGAATGAACATGATCAAAGGCATAAGCACATGTATGCTATAATTCAATCCAAGTTCCGCGAATCTAAGATATTTAGCTCACTACGCAGCCTGCAAAAGGTCTTCTCATCTAGAGGCTTGGTGAAGATATCGGCTAGCTGGTTCTCGGTGCTAACATAAAACACTTCGATATCTCCCTTTTGCTGGTGGTCTCTCAAAAAGTGATGCCGGATGTCTATGTGCTTTGTGCGGCTGTGCTCAACAGGATTTTCCGCTATTCGGATAGCACTCTCATTGTCACATAGGAGTGGGACTTTGCTCAGATTGTAGCCAAAGTCCCGGAGGGTTTGCCTCATCCAAAGTAGTTGCGCGCAACACTGTCCTGCGGCAACGTACTCGGCCTCAGCGGTGGATAGGGCAACGGATGTTTGTTTCTTAGAGTTCCACGACACCAGGGACCTTCCTAAGAATTGGCACGTCCCCGATGTGCTCTTCCTATCGACCTTACATCCAGCATAGTCGGAATCTGAGTACCCAATCAAGTCAAAGTTAGACCCCTTTGGATACCAGATCCCGAAGCAAGGCGTAGCGACTAAATATCTAAGAATTCGCTTCACGGCCACTAAGTGACACTCCTTAGGATCGGATTGAAATCTAGCACACATGCATACGCTAAGCATAATATCCGGTCTACTAGCACATAAATAAAGTAGAGACCCTATCATTGACCGGTATGCTTTTTGATCAACGGACTTACCTCCTTTGTTGAGGTCGGTGTGTCCGTCGGTTCCCATCGGAGTCTTTGCGGGCTTGGCATCCTTCATCCCAAACCGCTTTAGCAGATCTTGCGTGTACTTTGTTTGGGAGATGAAGGTGCCGTCCTTGAGTTGCTTCACTTGGAACCCAAGGAAGTAGTTCAACTCGCCCATCATCGACATGTCGAATTTCTGTGTCATCACCCTGCTAAACTCTTCACAAGACTTTTGATTAGTAGAACCAAATATTATGTCATCGACATAAATTTGGCATACAAACAAATCACCATCACATGTCTTTGTAAAAAGAGTTGGATCGGCTTTCCCAACCTTGAAAGCATTAGCAAGTAAGAAATCTCTAAGGCATTCATACCATGCTCTTGGGGCTTGTTTAAGTCCATAGAGCGCCTTAGAGAGCTTACACACGTGGTCGGGGAACCGCTCATCCTCGAAGCCAGGGGGTTGCTCCACGTACACCTCCTCCTTTATTGGCCCGTTGAGGAAAGCGCTCTTCACATCCATTTGGTACAACCTGAAAGAATGGTGAGCGGCATATGCTAGCAAGATACGAATGGACTCTAGCCTAGCCACAGGAGCAAAAGTCTCCTCAAAGTCCAAACCTGCGACTTGGGCATAACCTTTTGCCACAAGTCGAGCCTTGTTCCTTGTCACCACTCCGTGCTCGTCTTGTTTGTTGCGGAACACCCACTTGGTTCCCACAACATTTTGCTTGGGACGAGGCACCAGCGTCCAAACTTCATTGCGCTTGAAGTTGTTAAGTTCCTCCTGCATGGCCAACACCCAATCCGGATCTAGCAAGGCCTCCTCTACCCTAAAAGGCTCAATAGAGGAGACAAAGGAGTAATGTTCACAAAAATTAACTAATCGAGACCGAGTAGTTACTCCCTTGCTAATGTCACCCAGAATTTGGTCGACGGGATGATCCCTTTGAATCATTGCTCGAACTTGGGTTGGAGGTGCCGGTTGCGCTTCTTCCTCCATCACATGATCATCTTGTGTTCCCCCTTGATCACACGCCTCCTTTTGATGAACCTGTTCATCGTCTTGAGTTGGGGGATGCACCGTTGTTGAGGAAGAAGGTTGATCTCGTTCATCTTGTTCCTGTGGCCGAACGTCTCCAATCGCCATGGTTCGTATAGCG
This sequence comes from Zea luxurians, assembly GCA_029449295.1. NCBI lineage: Eukaryota > Viridiplantae > Streptophyta > Magnoliopsida > Poales > Poaceae > Zea > Zea luxurians. Next base: position 29,807,209 of record JAOPSE010000008.1, on the reverse strand, counting down.
GCCGTTGGAACATCTTCTTCATCTACATCATCACAATCAACAACTTGCTCTCTTGGAGAGCCATTAGTCTCATCAAATACAACGTCGCTAGAGACTTCAACCAAACCCGATGATTTGTTGAAGACTCTATACGCCTTTGTATTTGAATCATAACCTAATAAAAACCCTTCTACAGCTTTGGGAGCAAACTTAGAATTTCTACCCTTCTTCACTAGAATGTAACATTTGCTCCCAAATACACGAAAGTACGATACATTGGGTTTGTTACCGGTTAGTAGCTCATACGAAGTCTTCTTGAGGAGGCGATGAAGATAGACCCTGTTGATGGCGTGGCAAGCTGTGTTCACAGCTTCCGACCAAAAGCACTCAGGGGTCTTGAACTCACCAAGCATCGTCCTCGCCATATCGATTAGCGTCCTGTTCTTCCTCTCTACCACACCATTTTGCTGAGGTGTGTAGGGAGCGGAGAACTCGTGCTTGATCCCTTCCTCCTCAAGAAACTCCTCCACTTGAAGGTTCTTGAACTCGGACCCGTTGTCGCTCCTTATCTTCTTCACCTTGAGCTCAAACTCATTTTGAGCTCTCCTGAGGAAGCGCTTGAGGGTCCCTTGGGTTTCAGACTTATCCTGCAAAAAGAATAACCAAGTGAAGCGGGAAAAGTCATCAACAATAACTAAACCATACTTACTCCCTCCTATGCTTAGATAGGCGATGGGTCCGAAGAGGTCCATATGCAGCAGCTCCAGAGGTCTTGACGTGGTCATCACATTCTTGCTGTGATGCGCTCCTCCCACTTGTTTACCTGCTTGACAAGCTGCACAAGGTCTATCTTTTTCGAAATAAACATTTGTTAGACCTATCACGTGTTCTCCCTTTAGAAGCTTGTGGAGGTTCTTCATCCCCATATGTGCTAAGCGGCGATGCCACAGCCAGCCCATGCAAGTCTTAGCCATTAAGCATGCATCTAGACCGGCCTCTTCTTTTGCAAAATCAACTAAGTAAAGCTTGCCGTCTAGTACACCCTTAAAAGCTAGTGAACCATCACATCTTCTAAAGACAGACACATCTACATTAGTAAAAAGACAATTATATCCCATGTTGCATAGTTGACTAACTGATAGCAAATTGTAACCAAGAGACTCAACTAAAAATACATTTGAAATTGAGTGCTCATTAGAAATTGCAATTTTACCTAACCCTTTTACCTTGCCTTGATTCCCATCACCGAATATAATTGAATCTTGGGAATCCTTATTTTTGACGTAGGAGGTGAACATCTTCTTCTCCCCCGTCATATGGTTTGTGCATCCGCTGTCGATAATCCAGCTTGAACCCCCGGATGCATAAACCTGCAAGGCAAATTTAGGCTTGGGTCTTAGGTACCCAACTCATGTTGGGTCCTGCAAGGTTAGCACATATGTCCTTAGGGACCCAAATGCAAGTTTTATCTCCCTTGCATCTTGCCCCTAACTTCCTAGCAATTACCTTCTTACCCTTTCTACAAATAGCAAAGGGAGCGTTGCATGCATAATAAATGGTGGATGGTTTGTTCACAACTTTTCTAGGAACATGAGCAAAATTTCTCCTAGGCATATGCACAACATTTCTCCTACACATATCTCTATCATGCTTATAGGAAGAACTAGAAGCAAACATGGCATGAGAATCATAAACATGTGAATCAAAATCATTATTAGCATTTCTAGCATGTCTCCTATCATGGTACAAGAAAGCATGGTTCTTTTTAGCACTACTAGCCATAGGGGCCTTCCCTTTCTCCTTAACGAAGATGGGAGCCTTATGGCTTGTTAAGTTCTTGGCCTCTCTCTTGAAGCCAAGACCATCCTTAATTGAGGGGTGTCTACCAACCGTGTAGGCATCCCTTGCAAATTTTATCTTATCAACTTCACTTTTGCTAGTCTTAAGTTGGGCATTAAGACTAGCCAATTCCTCATTTAATTTGGAAATTAAAACTAGGTGTTCACTGCAGGCATCAATATCGAAATCCTTACACCTAGTGCAAATCATAACATGTTCTACACACGAATTAGATTTATTTGCTACTTCTAATTTAGCACTTAAATCATTGTTAACACCTTGTAAGGTAAAAATGGTTTCATGACAAGTAGATAGTTCACTAGAAAGCATTTCATTTCTTTTAATTTCTAGAGCAAGAGAATTTTGTGCACTAACAAATTTATCATGCTCCTCATATAAAAGATCCTCTTGTTTTTCTAGTAATCTATTTTTATCATTCAAAGCATCAATCAACTCATTAATTTTATCTATCTTAGATCTATCTAAGCCTTTGAACAAGCATGAATAATCTATGTCATCATCATCACTAGACTCATTATCACTAGAAGAAGCATAAGTGGAGTCTTGAGTACTCACCTTCTTCTCCCTTGCCATAAGGCATGTGAGACGCTCGTTGGGGAAGAGGGAAGACTTGTTGAAGGCAGTGGTAGCGAGTCCTTCATTGTCGGAGTCGGAGGAGGAGCAATCCGAGTCCCACTCCTTTCCTAGATGCGCCTCGCCCTTTGCCTTCTTGTATTGCTTCTTCTTCTCTCTTTTGTTCCCTTTTTCCTGGTCACTTTCATTATCGGGACAGTTAGCGATTAAATGACCAAGCTTACCGCATTTGAAGCATGAGCGCTTCCCCTTTGTCTTGGTCTTGCTTGGCTGCCCCTTGCGACCATTTAGCGCCGTCTTGAATCTCTTGATGATGAGAGCCATCTCTTCATCATTGAGTCCAGCCGCCTCAATCTGTGCCACCTTGCTAGGTAGCGCCTCCTTGCTTTGTGTTGCCTTGAGAGCAAGGGGTTGCGGCTCGTTGATCGGACCATTCAAGGCGTCGTCCACATACCTCGCCTCCTTGATCATCATTCGCCCGCTAACAAATTTCCCAAGAACTTCTTCGGGCGACATCTTGGTGTACCTGGGATTTTCACGTATATTGTTTACCAAATGAGGATCAAGAACGGTAAATGACCTTAGCATTAGGCGGACGACGTCGTGGTCCGTCCATCGCGTGCTCCCGTAACTCCTTATCTTGTTGATAAGAGTCTTGAGCCGGTTGTATGTTTGCGTCGGCTCCTCGCCTCTTATCATTGCGAACCGTCCGAGCTCTCCCTCCACCAACTCCATCTTGGTGAGCAAGGTGACGTCGTTCCCCTCATGAGAAATCTTGAGGGTGTCCCAGATTTGCTTGGCGTTATCCAAGCCGCTTACTTTATGGTATTCATCCCTGCACAAGGAAGCTAGAAGAACAGTAGTAGCTTGTGCATTCTTATGAATTTGTTCATTAATGAACATGGGACTATCCGAACTATCAAAGTGCATTCCACTCTCCACAATCTCCCAAATACTAGGATGGAGAGAGAATAGGTGACTACGCATTTTGTGGCTCCAAAATCCGTAGTCCTCTCCATCAAAGTGTGGGGGCTTGCCGAGTGGAATGGAGAGCAAATGTGAATTTGAACTTTGCGGAATACGAGAGTAGTCAAAAGAAAAGTTCGAATTAACCGGTTTCCTTCTCTCGTAGTCGCTGTGGTCGTCCTTTTGGGAAGAAGTAGACTCATCGCTGTCGTAGTAGACGATCTCCTTGATGCGCCTTGTCTTCTTCTTCCTCCCTTCCTTCCGTCTATGGCCCGAGCCGGAGTCGGTAGGCTTGTCGTCCTTCGGCTCGTTGACGAAGGGTTCCTTCTCTTTGTCGTTGATCACTATACCCTTCCCCTTAGGATCCATCTCTTCGGGCGGTTAGTCCCTTGTGAAGAGAACGGCTCCGATACCAATTGAGAGCACCTAGAGGGGGGGGGGGGTGAATAGGTGATCCTGTGAAACTTGAAACTTAAGCCACAAAAACTTGTTAAGTGTTAGCACAATAATTGCCAAGTGGCTAAAGAGAAGTCTCAACAAAACACAATACCACAAGAGATCAAGCACAGAGGTGACACAGTGGTTTATCCCGTGGTTCGGCCAAGACCAACGCTTGCCTACTCCACGTTGTGGCGTCCCAACGGACGAGGGTTGCAATCAACCCCTCTCAAGCGGTCCAAAGACCCACTTGAATACCACGGTGTTTTGTTTTGCCTTTCACTATCCCGTTTGCAAGGAATCTCCACAAATTGGAGTCTCTTGCCCTTACAAGTATATGATCACAACGAAGCACAGAGTAAGGGAGGGAAGCAACACACACAAATCCACAGCGAAACGCGCACACACACGGCCAAGAATCGAGCTCACAAGAGTATCACAAAGTTCTCACTAGAACGGAGCTCGAAACACTTAGAATGACAAACGAATGCGCAAAGACTGAGTGTGGATGATCAAGAATGCTCAAAGGTTGCTTGTGTGTCTCCTCCATGCGCCTAGGGGCCCCTTTTATAGCCCCAAGGCAGCTAGGAGCCGTTGAGAGCAAATCCGGAAGGCCATCCTTGCCTTCTGTCGTCGGGGGCACCGGACAGTCCGGTGCACACCGGACACTGTCCGGTGCCCGATTTGTTTCCTTAAACAGCGAAGCCGACCGTTGCAGACCGTTGGCAGATCTGGAGCCGTTGGCGCACCGGACATGTCCGGTGCACACCGGACAGTCCGGTGACATCTTCCGACCGTTGGCTCCGCCACGTGTCCCGCGCAGATTGCGCGGCCGACCGTTGGCCCGGCTGACCGTTGGCTCACCGGACAGTCCGGTGCACACCGGACAGTCCGGTGAATTTTAGCCGTACGTCGTCGGTGAATTCCCGAGAGCGGCCACTTCGCGCGGAGTCAGCCTGGCGCACCGGACACTGTCCGGTGCACACCGGACAGTCCGGTGCTCCAGACCGAGCTGGGTCTTGGCTGCACACAGCCAAGTCTTTTTCCCACTTTTCTTTTCTTCTTCTTTCTATTTCTAACACTTAGACAAGTATATTAGTATACCAAACCAATGTACTAAAGCTTAGAAACATACCTTTACTTCATGATTTGCACCTTGTTCATCCAGGGACATAAATCCACAATTAAGCACATGTGTTGGCACTCAATCACCAAAATACTTAGAAATGGCCCAAGGGCACATTTCCCTTTCAGATTCCCCGGGGCTATAGCCACCCGTTAGGTTTCCTAAATGTACCGCACTCCTCCCCAAGGGACAAATCAACCTTGGCAGAGCGAGCCGCATACACCGAGCCCCATTGACGGCACAACGGCTAAGCGAACTACACCCCGGTTCCTCCAATTATTCAGCTAAGGGCGTCCCATTCCACCCTCATGGTTGCACTGTTTTCCCGGGCGGTCATCCATTGAACAGGTCCTTACGGAGAGGCACTCGAGAAACCGCTCGAGTCCCCTTGAAGGTCACAAATATAATCATAAATAAGAAGGGAAAACAGCGTATCATAGATAATCACATCATGTTCATTGATTAGAGTTGAGCAGTAGCATCAGACTAAGCAGTAATAATCCGACCCAAATAGGTAAACAAGGACATGGATAACAAAAGCTAGTCAATCCTTAGGTATAAATGTGTAATGCAGGAGGTGAATTAATGAATGAATAGGACAGAGATAGGTCAAAGGACACTTGCCTCCACCAACCGACTGCTGCTCAGGGGCTTCTCCTGCGAATTCCTCGGGCTCTTCGACCAGATCGTTCTCTATGCGAGCGCAAACATACATACATCCACATATTTAATACAAAAGAACAGTACACCATACAAGGGAACAAATAAAGTGAGTATGCATCAAGTATGACATTCGATATCGCAATTTGTTATAGTTAGAAAGAAACGGGGAAAGGTCTCGTAGGGGGTTAAAGTTTTATGCACTAATGATTAGTTACAATTGGTTCTTAACAAAAGGATTCTGTTATATACACTAATGGAAACCTGGTCATTTTAGGTTGATCAACATTGAACGAGATAAACAGTTAATTACAAGAATCAATTAGCGTAACGGAATTCTAAATTAAGCTTCATATTTCAATAACATTAACAATGATTAGCCTACCTAAAATAAAATAACTATGATCACAGAAAGTAAAATAAAATAAAAAATAAAAAAATAAAAAAAAAACAGGGGGGGGCGGTTGAACCGGCCCTAGGGGCGGTTGAACCGGCCGGGGGCAGGGCGGCCGAGCAGGGGCGGCCGAGCGCGGGGGGGGGGGGGGGGGCTGAGCCGGGGCGGTTGAACCGGCCGGCTGGGCGGCCGAGCACGCAGGGGCGGGGGCGCGGCCGGGCGGCTGCCAGGGCGCGGCCAGCGGCTGGCCAGGGGCGGCCGGGGCTGGCTGGGCGCGGCCAGGCGAGCGGGCTGGTGGCGGCCGGGCGCGGCCAGCGGCCGGCTGGGGCGCGGCCGGGCGGGGCTGGGGGCTGGCCGGGCGGGGCTGGGGCCAGGGCGGCGCGGCCAGGGGCGGCCGGGCCATGGCCGGACGGGGAGGGGGGGAGGAGGGGGGGAGGGGAGGGGGAGGGAGAGAGGGGGTCACCGGAGACGGGCGGCCGAGGGCGGCGGCCGAGCAGGGGGCGGGGCTAGGGCAGGGGAGGGTGGCGGCTAGGGAGAGAATGGGAGAGAGGGAGGGAGAGGGAGAGGGGGTTTGGGGAAAAGGGGAGGGGGTGGGGGCGGTTGGGCCTACCAAGGCCCAAGAGGGGGCGCGCAAGGGGCGGCTGGGCCGGCCAGGGGGCCCACGGCGCGGGAGAGAGAGAAGGGAAGAGGGAGAGAGAAAGAAAAAAAAAGAAAAAAGTTATCTCCTTTTCGAAATTCGATCTTTCTAGATGAATGCATTTGCACTTTCAAACAATCAAAGAATGCATAGTTCGGCATGGTGCATCAAACAACATAAAACAGTTTAGAGTTTTTCTTACACGGGAGTTCCAAACCGAATCCCGCTAAAACTTTGGAAAAAGTCAAGGTCTAGCGAGGGGAAAAAGAAAAAGAAAAGGTAACGCCCGAATTTGGCGAGTGAAGAAAAGAAAAAAATTCAACTGCAAAATTCGGGGCGTTACAGGCAACCAGTAGCAGGGAGGCACTACCAAGCAAGGTGGCTCAAGTGGAGGCTGCTGGCCTCAACGAAGATGAGATGGCACTCATCATCAAACGTTTCAAGATCGCACTCAAGGGACGCAAAGAGTACCCCCAACAAGAATAAAACAAGGGGAAAGCGCTCCTGCTTCAAATGCGGTAAGACTGGTCACTTTATTGCTCAATGTCCCGATAATGATAATGACCAGGGACAAGAAAAGAGCGGGAAGGAGAAAAAGAAGAACTACAGGAAGGCTAAGGGCGAGGCGCACCTTGGAAAGGAATGGGACTCGGACTGCTCCTCTTCCGACTCCGATGACGAAGGACTTGCTGCCTCGGCCTTCGACAAATCCTCACTCTTCCTCAACAAACGCCATACATGTCTTATGGCCAAGGAGAAAAAGGTACGTATTTGGGACACACCCAAGTACACTTCATCTAGTGATGAAGAATATTCCGATGATGAAATAGACTACACTGATCTATTTAAAGGACTAGATAGAGCCAAGGTAGATAAAATTAATGAATTGATTGAGGCTCTAAATGAAAAGGATAAATTGTTAGAAAAGCAAGAGGACATTTTGTATGAGGAACATGACAAATTTGTTAGTGTGCAAAAATCTCTTGTTTTAGAAACTAAGAGAAATGAAATGCTATCTTCTGAGTTATCTGCTTGCCATGAATCTATCTCTAGTTTAAAAAGTTTAAATGATGAATTTAATGCTAAGCTAGAGGAAGCAAATAAAACTAGATCATGTGTTGAGCATGTCATTATTTGTAATAGATGTAAGGACTTTGATGTTGATGCCTGTAATGAACACCTTACTTCTATTGCTCAACTAAAACAATGAGTTAGCAAGTCTTAATGCTCAACTTAAGACCTGCAAAATTGATTTTGACAAATTAAAATTTGCTAGGGATGCCTACACTGTTGGTAGACACCCCTCAATTAAGGATGGACTTGGTTTTCGAAAGGAAACCAAGAACTTAACAAGCCAAAAGGCTCCCGTTCTCAACAAGGAGAAAGAGAAGGCCCGTATGGCTAGTAGTTCTCAAAAGTGTCATGCCTACTATTGGGGGTATGCTTCGTAGCCGAAGATCCTAAAGGAAGAAAACACCTTCGGAAGATCTTTCCAGCAGCGCCGAAGGTGTCACATATAAAGCTTCGGCACAACAACGGATCTCACGATGAAGGGGCGAACCGACTTGAAGATGAAATGACTTAAAAACCCATGATGTTCTGTGTCATTATTGTAGTTAATTGTAAAGGGCATATATGTAATTATACACAGACTACGTCCTGTGCCTATAAATAGGTGAACAGTACCCATGTACTGTTCACGCAATCTGGTAATCACGGGCGCATTACACTGGAATTATCGCTTTTTGCCAAGGCGAAGGTATAAATATAATAAAATATGTGAACAATGTTATCTGTTTTTTAACATATCTCTTTCTAATGTTTTACAATTTATACTTCACTTTTACATCATTTTATAAGTTTGATCACGAAGGTATGACCTTCGTGATATTCTGACCATGGCCTTCGTCCGAAGTTCATTAAACCCTTGGGAAGATAATGTTTCAGCGGATGAAGGACATTAACATTTAATATTCTATGTTGCCTTGTTCTTAATTTATAGCATTTGAGAACAAGTCCCCAACATTGGCGCCCACCTCCGGTGAACTCACTTCCACTTTTTGAGCTAATGGCTTCGTTCAACAACCAAGCTGGAATTGCTTCGGCTACGAAGCTGATGCTCCCGATAACAGGCGGTTCATGCTCAGAGCCGGCCAACAAGAAGCAAAAGAAGGAGGCACAAAGAAGGGTACAACATGTCAGGGTGCAGGGACCCTTCATCAAGTCAAGATGGTCTCACATCCCAATTACCTTCTCCCAAGAGGACTTTCAGCTCAAGGATTACCCTCACAATGATGCTATGGTTATTTCTTGTGTCATCAAAGGATTTTTGGTCCACAATGTTCTGGTCAATACAGGTAGTGCAGCGAATATTATATTTGCTAAGGCCTTCAGACAGATGCAAGAGCCAGAGGATAAGATTCATGATGCTACACACCCTCTTTGTGGCTTCGGAGGAAGACAGATTGTAGCACTTGGCAAGATCACGATGCCAGTGACCTTCGGATTTGTCAACAATACAATGACTAAACAAATTGTGTTTGATATTGTCGACATGGAGTACCCCTACAATGCAATCATTGGTCGTGGGACACTCAATGCTTTTGAAGCAATTCTTCATCCAGCATATCTTTGCATGAAGATACCTTCGGATCAAGGACCTATTGCTATTCATGGAAGTCAGGAAGCTGCCAGAAAGGCTGAAGGAAACTGGACAGATTCAAAAGCAATCCATAATATAGATAGAGCCGAAGCTTGTGAGCAATACAAGTATAGAAGGGAGAAGGCTGCTTCGGCCGATCAGCTGAAGCCCATGCTCTTATGTGAAGATATAGCAGAGCAGAAGGTGTTGCTGGGATCTCAATTGTCTGAGGAACAGGAGAAAAACCTAACAAGGTTTCTGTTCAACAACAAAGATGTTTTCGCATGGTCTGCCAACGATCTATGTGGTGTCAACAGGGATGTCATTGGACATTCGCTCAATGTTGATCCGTCCTTCAGACCCAGAAAGCAGAGGCTTCGGAAGATGTCTGATGACAAAGCCGAAGGTGCTCGGAATGAAGTGAAAAGACTTCTCAGCGCTGGAGTCATCAGAGAAGTGAAATATCCAGAATGGCTAGCTAACACTGTTATGGTGAAGAAGGCTAATGGTAAATGGAGGATGTGCATTGATTTTACTGATCTCAACAAGGCTTGTCCAAAGGATGAGTTTCCATTACCGAGGATAGATTCTCTAGTAGACGCAGCAGCTTCGTCAGAGCTCATGAGTCTACTAGATTGTTATTCAGGCTACCATCAAATCTGGATGAAGAAGGAAGATGAGCCAAAAACCATCTTCATAACCCCTAGTGGAACATATTGTTACCTTCGGATGCCTGAGGGGCTCAAGAATGCTGGAGAAAGCTTCAGCAGAATGACGGCCAAAGTCCTTCATTCTTAGATAGGCAGAAATGTGCTAACATATGTTGATGATATCATAGTAAAAAGCACGAAGCAAGAAAATCACATTGCTGATCTACAGGAAACATTTGCTAACTTTAGGCAAGCTGGCCTGAAGTTGAATCCAGAAAAATGTGTCTTCGGAGTAAAGAAGGGAAAATTCCTTGGTTGTCTGGTTTCGACAAAGGGAATCGAAGCTAATCCGAATAAAATTGAAGCTATTCTTAGGATGGAACCGCCGAGCACAAAGAAGGGGGCCCAACGGCTGACAGGAAGACTGACATCCTTGAACCGATTCATATTTAGATCAGCAGAGAGGAATTTACCATTCTTTGAAGTGCTGAAGTCAGCCGAAGTCTTTCAATGGGGACCAGCTCAGCAGAAAGCCTTCGAAGAGCTGAAGCAATATCTGATAGACCTAACGACGCTAACTCCACCCGCGCCAGGGGCTCCTCTGCTGTTGTATGTGGCAGCTTCGCACTCTGCAGTAAGTGCAGCACTTGTCCAGGAGAAGCTTGAAGGACAAACTAAAAAGCAAGCTCCAGTATACTTTGTTTCCGAAGTCCTCAGTTTATTAAAGAAAAATTATACAGAGTTGGAAAAGGTGCTATATGCTGTCTTAATGGCCTCTAGGAAGCTTCGGCATTACTTTCAAGCATTCCATATAATTGTTCCTTCATCACAGCCTTTGAAGGATATTATGAGAAACAGAGAAGCTACTGGAAGGATTGGAAAGTGGGTTGCGGAACTCAACGAGTTCACCATTGATTATGTACATAGATCCTCGATTCAGTCCCAGGCGTTAGCAGACTTCATCGCTGACTGGACGCCAGGGGCTCAGGAGGAAGAAGCAAGTAAAGATGCCGAAGCCTAGATAGTGTTCTGCGACGGTTCCTAGGGAACCTTCGGGGCAGGCACAGCTGCTGTTTTAGTTGCACCTTCCAAAGTCAGAACATGCTATGCAATGAAACTTGATTTCAGCTGCACAAATAATATTGCTGAATACGAAGCTTTGCTTTTGGGGCTTTGGAAGTTAAAGGCAATGGGGGTAAGAAGGGCGGTTCTCAAAACAGATTCCCAAGTTATTTCTGGTCATATTGACAAGAGTTGTAAAGCAAGAGATCTGAAGCTTGAAATATACTTAGATACAGTTCGAAGGCTTGAAGCTTCATTCGAAAGGTTTTCTGTCAAGAATATCCCACGAGGAGAAAATGAGCACGCTGATCTGCTAGCTAAGTCAGCGGCACAGGGGTGCCTTTACCTTCGGAGGTATTCTTCGAGACAATAAGAGCACCTTCGGTGGAACTTCTTGAAAGAGCAGTGCTCAATATATCCCCTGTTCATAGTGAAGGTTGGAGAACTGAGATTATATCCTTTCTCCAGGGCAATTACCTTTCAGATGACGAAACATATAATAAGAGAATAGAGGCAAGAGCCGGACCATATGTAATGATAGATGGGAGTTATACAAACATGGAGTCTCCTCTCCATTGCTTAAATGTTTATCTAGAGCTGAAGGTATAGAATTGATGAAGGAAATACACGCAGGCCTGTGTGGATCTCACATCGGATCTAGGCCCTTGCTGGGAAAAGTCTTTCGTCAAGGGTTTTATTGGCCGAAGGCAGCTTCGGATGCAGCGGAATTAGTCCAAAAGTGTGAAGGTTGTCAAAAATGTGCAAGAGATCAAAAACAACCTTCATCCCTGACTCAGTTAATACAGCCCACTTGGCCGTTGCAAAGGTGGGGCCTTGATTTGCTAGGCCCACTTCCACCAGCACAAGGAAATTTAAGATATGTTGTGGTGGCGGTAGAATATTTCTCCAGATGGATTGAAGCGAAGCCTTTAGCTACAATAACCTCAGTCACTGTTCAGAATTTTTTCTGGCAAAATATTGTTTGTCGCTTTGGAGTGCCGAAGGCCATTACTGTGGACAACGGAACAGAGTTTGATGTCGAAGCTTTTAAAGAGTTCTGTGAGCAAATTGGCATGAAGATTCATTTTGCATTAGTCAGGCATCTGGAGTCAAATGGACTTGTTGAAAGAGCTAATGGCATTATAATGACGGGAATAATGAAGTTAATCTTCAATCAGCCGAGGAGAAAGTGGCCAGATGAATTGATCAAAGTGGTGTGGAGCCACAATACAACAATATCAAGGTCAACAGGTTTTTCACCATTCAAATTACTGTTTGGTGATGAAGCAATAACTCCAGAAGAAGCTAAAGCAGGATCAATAAGAACAGTGGCTTCGACAGAGGACGAAGCTGATTGTTCTGTGGCAAAAGATGCCTTAGAAGGGATCAGGCTTTAGGCTGTGGAGAACATCAATAAATATCAAGTTGAAACAATAAAATAGCGTGACAGAAAAGTTCGGTTAAAAAATATCAGGCCAGGTCACTTGGTACTTCGGAGAGTTGCCAACTTAGATACAGTAGTCAAGCTACAGTTAAAATGGGAAGGACCTTTTCTGGTAGTATCTTCGTCAAGACCTGGTTCCTACAGATTAAAGGATATGGACGACAACGACATTCCTAGATCTTGGAATGCGGATGAGCTTCGGCGATATTATGTATAGCTTGATGTAATCTTTTTATTTTTTCCTATGGCACCCTTTTCCTTTCCGAAGGGGGAGAAAGGTTTTTAATGGGGCCATAGCATGTAATTTCCCTTTTTCTTATTTCAGCTCTACAAGAGCAATATCCCCCAAAGATGTAAATGTAAAAACTGAGCTCACACCATCGAGTGCAAAAGAAAAAAGAAGAAACAGGGAGAAGCTCGAAAGACGTCCCTAAGGCGATGCAGAGCACGGCGAAGCTACAAAAAGTCGTTCCTAAGGGAGCGCAGCGTAAGTTTTCTGCTCAAAAGTCGTTCCTAGTGGAATGCAGAGCTTACAGCGAAAAGTCAACACTGATTCCGCCGAAATATAAGGCAAAGCGCGAAAATTCAACGCGATACCGCCGAAATAGAAGGCGAAGAAGTTCAAAAGACGTTCCTAAGGGAATGCAGAACTTACAGCGAAAAGTCAGCGTTGATACACCGAAAAATAAATGGTGAAGCCGAAAAATAAACGGCAAAGAGACTTTGTTTATTCCTAAGGGAATGAAGGCTATGGTTGATGCTTCGTATATGTGTTTGGATATTCATTTGCACGGTACATTACATCATAACATTTGCATTCATAAACATTCATTTAGACATACGTAGGATCATCATTATCATAACATAGACAATTACTTCGGCTCTAAAGATCAGGCTTCGGCAAAAGAGAAAAAGAAGCAGTTTTATGCTTCGCTGTGTACGAAAAGAAGGGAAGGTGTTTTTCGCCTTCGGCTCAAAAATGCTAATTTCGTTCACACCAAAGCACTTCATACATTTATGGGAAGGTAGGAATATATTACAAGGTACGGACAAAGTTCATCAAGTAAAATTTAATTACATTTACAAAAGTTGTTACAAAAAGTTTTTAGAGCCTTTTCTACAGTCATCTATTCAAGCTTCATCAGTACTCATCAAGCTTCAACTTCGGTATAGTCATCTGTTAAAGCTTCGGCGTCATCTTTTTACTCTTCAAGCTTCGGTTTCGGCTTCATCATCCTACACGAATTAAAGCATTGTAAGCAAAATTCAAGTTCGAAGGAAGAGGTAAGCACAAGGTATGATTTTGATACCAGCTTAAGATGACTCCAAGCTTCGTCACCAGCTTTGTCTCGTCCACCCTTTGTCCATACTACCTTTATAAATTTATTTGCTATGCTTCGGGCAAGGTTAGGGATATCATCCAGATCTGCTGGTGATAAGCTAAAATTGGGTCTATTGACAATTTTTCCGTGCTCGCAGCCAGATTTCAAGAACGCAGCAGCAGTGTCCCGAGAAGCTACCAGGGCACAGAAATCACCATGTCCAGCGATAACATCATCAAGGTCATCAATTTCACCTTCGATGTGTTCGAAGGCTCCTGGTAAATCTTCAGCCGAAGGAGTAAATTTTTCGCTGCTGGCCCCGACCGAATAGAAGACCTTCTTCAGCCGTTGAACACATCGATTACTGAATTCCAAACATTTATTTTTGAAGGCTCGTTAATGATTTTTGCAAATCTGAAACCTTCTGGACTTCGGCCTCAAATTTTTCATTAAGCTTCTGTTTTTCTTGTTCGAAACTTTCTGACTGGCAGAGAAGCTTCGTATTCAGTTCTGCTACTTTAGCTTCAGCTTCTGCCAATAAGCCTTCGGTCGTCTGAAGCTCGAAGTCTTTCTTTTCAAGAGCAGCAGATTGGTCTTTTATTTTGCCTTCTAAATTCTCGATTATAACCTCGTGTTTTTTGTCTTCCAGATCTTGCTGCATTTTTAAAGCTTTGCTCAGCAACATACTTTGTACATAAACAACCTTCGTTAGAAAGCATCTTCGTTATTACAAACAATAAAAAGTTAGAGAAAAGTTGTTTACCTTGAAATTAGAATAAAACAAACTACTGACGATGTGCTGTCGTCGGTAGCGGCTGATGTCTGTTTCGAGCTTTGGGAAACTGATACTCTTTGATAGAGTACTGATAACCTTCGCTCCTGTCTGATCCCGGATACAGCCTAGCTTTTCATCATCGATACCACCAAAGAGAAATGCCCCCGGTCGATACCCGCAAGATATGGCATACTCTTTTAACTCTTCTTTTTCGGCCTTGGTCAGCTCTTGCCCAACTAAGTTTTGAAAATTGAAAATGTCATCTTCCGAAGTGTTTTCGGCTATTTCTTTCTTTTTCTCGGGCTCTAGGGCCGAAGTCTCTTCGGTAGCTGCTGCAGCTTCTTCTGTGGCCATGTCTTGCAGTATTTTATCAATACCTGCAATTATGGTTTCTAGCTCTATATCTTTGGTTGTGGTAGCTTCGGTAGCTGTAGTCTCCGAAGGTGCAGCTTCGGTAGCCGTTATGTCCTCAACAGCTGGTGCCTTCGAAGCTGAAGCTCTTGGTGGCGCCTTTTCAATGACTTCCGTCACTGTAATGATTCTTTGCTTTTTTGGCCTAGCTGCCTTCTTCGTTTTTGCGAGCTCCTTGTCCTTCTAAAAAAGCTTCGTCAGATGTGACCCTAATGGACTTAGCTTGACAGGCAAGGATTCAGTCATTACCTTTAAAATTTCCACCACGTCGGTGGTAGAAGGTGACGCAGCAATTTCTTCTTCTTTGCCAATTGTCTTTTACTTCGAAGCTATAGCTTTTCTCTTCTTCGAAGCATCTGTTTTTGGCTCGAGCTTTGGTTTTTTCTTTTTCAATTTATCTTCATCATCTTTATTCATAACATCAGCCACTCTCTTCCTTTTTTGCCCTTCGGCACCCTTGTCTAGCCGCTCGTAGTCGGGTATTCAAAGTCAATAGCATCCATTACTCGGTTCAGTCTTCGCTTCAGACGGGTGCCGAAGGCCGCAGTCATCAACTGATCTTCTTTTTTAGAGTAATTGCTGAGTATTTCATTGCACATTACTTTGATCGTCCAGCCATTCTTGGCAAGGCACTTTGAAATGTCTCTTGAATTTGTAATGGTAAGGCAACCGAACAAACTCCCCTTCCTTCTTTTTTCCTTCAAGCTTCGGCATGGCTCACTCTTTCATAGTTGGGAACACTCTGAAGGCCAAAAATTCTTGCACTAAGTCCCTAGTGCCGATGTGCTCCGCAATAACTCTAAATTCAGCCAAAACAATTTGGGTCGGACCCTCTGATGTCATGTTGCACGGGTAGGGGTGTAAACGGTACGGATATTATCCGACCATCCGACCGTCCGAAGAGGCTAATTATTCGGTTGGATAGTTTTTTTCGGATATCCGCAGAATTTTCGGATTTCGGTTTCGAATTCGGATAGTACAGTTCGGATATCGGATACGGATATGATATGACTGATATCCGTCGGATTTCGGATATTCGGATATCTTCTCGGATAACTGTCCAGATTTCATATTTCGGATATCCGGACATCTACCCAGATATCTTACCAGATTTTAGATTTCAGATATTCGGATAGTTACACGTGGAATCGCCCTAAATATCCAAGTTTCAACATAATCAATACTTCACTTTATCATTTTCATATGGGGATTTGAGGTTATGTTCTTACATAATGTTTATTGTTCCTGGTAACATATTTGCAATTTTCGGTCGATAGTGGAATATTTTATGAATTTAAATGCATTTTGATAATTTTCTGTAGAAAAAATTATAATAATACACAAATAGTCTCAAAAAATCATGAAATTTGACGGAGGAGCAATATATGCCCATATAGCATCCTCAAAAATGTTTGGGCCATAAAGTCCATAAGATGCCAGTGATTCTTTTCATTTTCTTACACTTGTTGTGTGAGTTACACGTGAAATCAGTTTAAGTATCCAAGTTTCAACATAACCTTTACTTCACTTTCTCATTTTCATGTAGGGACTTGAGGTTATCTTCTTATGGAATGTTTATTAGTCTTGATAACTTATTTGCAATTTTTGGTCGATACTATAATATTTTATGGATTTAAATGCATTTTGATGATTTTCTGCAAAAAGAAATTAATAATATACAAATAGTCTCAGAAATTCACGAAATTTAGGGTATGAGTAACATATGTCCATATAGCATCCTCAAAAATGTTTGAACCATAAAAACCACAAGATGTCACCAATTATTTTATTTCATTTCCACTTATTTGTGAAACCCGTAATGATTACAACCACCATAATCTCTACTACTTATTAAGTAAGCAATAGTAGTCTGCCGTTCTGCCCTCCCCCGTTCCGCGCGCAGAAAAAAATTAAACAGTACCTGCTCAGGAATCGAACCTTGGATCTATTGAGCAGAATATCTAGCCTTCCACCCTCTAGCCAACATGACTCATGTTGAATTGTGTACAACTTCAACTAAGACGTCTTTTGTGTTTAACCCGCCGTCCACTCTGTATGCTCACTGAGTCTAGAAAAACATTTATAGCTTAGCCCCTGATCTTTCTGAAATTTAGGACGCAGTCCAGTAAATAAAGAAAATAGAGAAAAGGAATTTAGAAATTGATTTTTAGTTTAAAAATAATTGCAGAAACCCATTTAATTCATGGAAATTTTATATTAAATCCAAATGAGTTCATTCCAATTTCTATAATTCTATAATATTATTTTTACCACATAATACCTCTGTTTTGTCATGAAAACAACAATAAAATTGATTTCCTAATTAATCCTATATCAAATACATAGAAACTTTGGAAATTCGTAACTTCCCCATTTTAATTCCAAATTGAACCGTTCCAGTTGTGTTAGTCTCGTATGAATATTTACTACACAGTAACAACATTGATTATATCATGTTTCATACTTTTATAATTAGATATTTATTTATCCTATGTTAATTGGGTTAATCTATGTCTATTGGATTAATTTATTTAATATATTAATATAGTATTCTAACTTTATGGTTATACGATGTTTGACCATTAGTCTTGCAAACACACACTTACCTTTTTGTTTAAGCAAAAGCGTATGGTGGTACGTGTCCGATGACTAACGATGTACGAGGGAATTTCTTCCGGTATGTGTGAAACGTGCTCTCCAATAATGAGACCATGCAAATTGTGACATATATCGAAGTCTGCATGATACTGATGCTTGCAATGTAGTGATGAAACAGATAGATTATAAATAATAAAATTTATGTATGGTCAGAATCATAAATTGATTATGAAACATTTTCTCATAACGGTATAACACATATTTTGTATATAAGTTATCGTAGTATACTGGTATTATATATTCCCGTTGCAACGCACGGGCATTCAACTATCATGTATAGAAGTCTCCACGGTACTGTTGGTTGCAATGTAGTGATGAAATAGTTAGATTGAAATAACAAAATTTATGTATGGCTAGGATCACAAATTAATTACGAAACATTTTCACATAACAGTATAACACACATTTGTTCATAAGTTATCATGATATTAAATGTTTCTGTTGCAACACACGGGCACCCACCTATATGTGTTTATGTCTACATCTATGACAGGAAACACATCTACTACATCTCTCTCCAAGCTCACTTGCTACCATTGCACAATGCGTAGTAGTAGATAAGTATCACCGAGATTCTTGAATTATATTTTTGGATGGAGGTAATATTATTTAAAGAAGAGCTTTGCATGCTATTTCTTTTGTTTGAATAATGCATTATACTTAAATTCTCTTTTTTGCATGTGTGACATTTTTCTTCGTAATATTTTTTCCATGGATCAGACTTGTGAGTCATTTTCATAAACCAACGCCAAGCATGAATCCATGTTTCCTACTTCAAACCCCGAACAAACTCCATGAGCAGGAGGCACTCGCGTTGTCGTCGCTCATCGATGACGAGAAGAAGCTTGGCGACTGTCAGTTCGACCTCTAAAAGCAGTCTTACGTGGTCGCATGCGCTGCTGTGTACGACAAGTTCCCGCGAAGCCGCCGCTTGGACGCGGTCCAGAGCAGCTGCACCGCGTTGTCCATCGTTAAGCAGGGGGGGCCTCATGGTTGTCGCCAACGTCGATGACTCTCGGGTTGTTCTGGACACCGCATCCGACGACGACGCCATCACACCGTCCAGCTCATCGTCCACCTGAAGCCCAACCTGCCACGTAAGTCGCTACTGACCGGACATGAATTCTTGTGCGCTGGGACGATGGACGTTGCTGACGTTGTGTGAGTGTCCTCGAACATAATGTATGTAGTGGAATAGCACATCCGGTGGTGCAACGGCCAGGGGTACTACCTCGCTGATAAGCCCGGGGTGCACTTCGTTTGGCAGCCCAACCAAGAGTCATCGGTACTCGTCATGTCGCGTGCGTTCGATGACTACTATATCGAGGATTGTGGCGTCATCTTGACGCTGGAGGTGACACAGAGGAGGATCGACAACAGTGACCAGTTCGTCATCCTCGCCACCGTTAGGGTAGCTTTTGTATCAGCCTGCCTTTAATTCTCTTCGCAAACACATACACACTTACCTTTTTGTTTAAGCAAGAGCATATGGTGGTGCGTGTCTGATGACTAATGATGTACGAGGGAATTTTTTCCGGCATGTGTGGAACGTGCTCTCCAATGATGAGACCATACAAATTGTGGCATATATCGAAGTCTGCATGATACTGATGGTTGCAATGTAGTGGTGAAATAACTAGATTAAAATAACAAAATTCATGTATGGCTAGGATCACAAATTGATTATGAAACATTTTCTCATAACAATATAACACACATTTTGTATATAAGTTATCGTAGTATATTGGTATTATATATTCCCGTTGCAACGCACGGGCATTCAGCTAGTAATAAGTGAAACCACATATCATAATAACACGTGAAACCACATATCATAGTTCTTAATATTTTATGAATTTAATTGTATTTTAATGATTTTCTACATAAAGAAATTAATAATACTCAAAATAGCCTTAGAAATTCATGGATTTTTATGGAGGTGTAGCATATGTGCACATATAATCCTCAAGAATGTTTGGACTAAAGGAGAGGCTAAATGATTACAACTATGATATGTGTGGAATGGTGTCTTACACGATATCCGACAAAAATATTCATTACCGACGCTATCCGTGTCCGATTAGCTCCGTATTCTATCCACGACTATCCGTATTTGTATTCGAGAACATCCGTATTTGTATTCATATTCGAAGCTATCCGTATCTGAATTCGAATCCGACTAAAAATATGAAAACAAATATGATTTCATTGATATCCGTCCGTATTCGATCCGATTACACCCCTATGCACGGGGGTCTGGTCTCTCCGAAGACTAATTCCAACGGACTCGAGACCAATTTCTCCTTATCTTCGTCAACTTTGACGTAAAACCACTCGGATTTCCAGCCAGCTGGCCACTTGCTACGGTAACTGATCATAGGAAATTTTGTAGTCTTGCAGTAGGCAAAATTGTAGCAGCCAAAGTTTTCATGTAGCCATCTCCTCTAGCCTTGGTCTGGTAATGAAGCTCGTGCACTCGGTAAAAACCATCGGCAAATGGTTCCACCCCTTGGCTTCGGAGGGCCCAAATATAAACGCTAAGCCTAACGATAGCGTTAGGAGTTAGCTGATGAAGGTAGATCCCAAACTTTTTCAGCACATCAGCAATCATCTTGTTCAAAGGGAATCTTAAACCAGCTTTAAAGAAACTTTTGAAGACCACTACTTCATCTTTTCCTGGCTTCGGAGTAGTTTCTTCCCCACCAAAGCGAATCAGCTCTTTCTTCGCTTCACTAAAATAGCCCAACTTCATCATCTTAGGCAAATCACCTTCAGAGATGGTAGATTTTCCGAAATCTAGGTGGCTGGGTTTACTCGGCATTGCACTGCTGTAATCATCTTCGGAATCAGTCTCCTCAACATCAGCCTGCTCTGCTTTAGCGGCAGGTGCATCTTCCGATGTTACCAGCCCAGACCGCTTCATCGCTTCGGAAATGGGAACAGTCTCAGTAGCTTCGGTTTCATCTCCCTCACGATCAACCCTGGCAGTGGAGCGCACTCTCGCCATTTGATTATGAATTTTTTGAAATTTTTTGAAGTTGTTGACTTTTTTGATTTTTCCGAAGCTCTTCCTCTTGTGACGAAGCAGAATCAAAAGCGGCGCTTAGTTTGAGCACAATGATCAAGCTTCGACTATGATTAAATTTTTGGCATCAAAACAGTGCAATAGCAATGAATGCTGTGGTAACTTCACACCTACCCGTCTGTTTATATAGTGTCGCAGGTGGGAAGGTGAATCGTCAAGGTCTTCTACACCGGATAAACAGCCACCTGCACTCGCTGAACGGTGGGCCACAGGGTCCGAGAAGGTGAATCGCTAGGGCGCGCGTAACTGCTGCAAGATGGGGCCACCTCGCGCGCGGATTATTTTAATCGTTTCTCGCCAATGAGCTCAGGGAAGGTGTTTTTCGGATCTTCGGCATCCCAAAGCCTAGAAGACTTTTTCACGGATCAAGCTCATTATGACAAACGATCTAGCACCGCGAAGGGGCTACTGTTGGGGGTATGCTTCGTAGCCGAAGATCCTAAAGGAAGAAAACACCTTCGGAAGATCTTTCCAGCAGCGCCGAAGCTGTCACATATAAAGCTTCGGCACAACGACGGATCTCACGACGAAGGGGCGAACCGACTTAAAGATGAAATGACTTAAAAACCCATGATGTTCTGTGTCATTATTGTAGTTAATTGTAAAGGGCATATATGTAATTATACACAAGCTGCGCCCTGTGCCTATAAATAGGTGAACAGTACCCTCTGTATTGTTCACGCAATCTGGTAATCACGAACGTATTACACTGGAATTATCGCTTTTTGCCAAGGCGAAGGTATAAATATAATAAAATATGTGAACAATGTTATCTGTTTTTTAACATATCTCTTTCTAATGTTTTACAATTTATACTTCACTTCTACATCATTTTATAAGTTTGATTATGAAGGTATGACCTTCGTGATATTTTGATCATGGCCTTCGTCCGAAGTTCATTAAACCCTTGGGAAGATAATGTTTCAGCGGACGAAGGACATTAACATTTAATATTCTATGTTGCCTTGTTCTTAATTTATAGCATTTGAGAACAAGTCCCCAACACCTACATTTATGATAGAAAATTTTCTAGGAATGCTTATAATAGAGACTATGATCATGCTATGATTGCTTCCAGCTCTACTTATGATTGTAGTAGAAATAAGCCTAGGCGCAATCATGTTGTGTCTCATGCGCCTAGGAGAAATCATGTTGTCACATGTGCCTAGGAAAATGTGTAATGAACCCACTACCGTTCTTCATGCTTGCAACACTTCTTTTGTTCTTTCATGTAAGAATGCAAAAGTAGTGGCTAGGAAGTTGGGATCTAAATGCAAGGGAGATAAAACTTGCATTTGGGTTCCAAAAACTATTTTGACTAACCTTGTAGGACCCAACAAGAGTTGGGTACCTAAAACCCAAGCTTAAATTCCTTGCAGGTTTATGCATTCGGGGGCTCTAACTAGATAATCGACAGCGGATGCACAAACCACATGACGGGGGAGAAGAAGATGTTCACCTCCTACGTCAAGAACAAGGATTCCTAGGATACGATTATTTTTGGAGATGGGAACCAAGGCAAGGTCAAAGGCTTGGGCAAGATAGCCATCACTAACGAGCACTCTATATCAAATGTATTTCTAGTTGAGTCGCTTGGGTACAACCTTCTGTCTGTAAGTCAAATGTGTCACATGGGTTACAATTGTCTTTTTACAAACGTTGATGTATCTATCTTTAGAATGAGTGATGGTTCATTAGCTTTTAAGGGTGTATTAGACGGCAAACTCTACTTAGTTGATTTTTTGAAAGAGGAGGCCGATCTGGATGCATGCTTAATAGATAAGACTAATTTGGGCTAGCTTTGGCATCACCATCTAGCACATGTTGGAATGAAGAACCTTCATAAGCTTCTAAAGGGAGATCATGTGTTAGGACTAACCGATGTCTGTTTTGAGAAAGACAGACCTTGTGCAGCATGTCAGGTAGGGAAACAGGTGGGAAGCACTCATCACATCAAGAATGTGATGACAACATCAAGACCACTAGAGCTTCTTCACATGGACCTCTTTGGACCCGTCGCCTACCTTAGCATCGGAGGAAGTAAGTATGGTCTTGTAATTGTTGATGATTTTTCCCGCTTCACTTGGGCATTCTTTTTGCAGGACAAATCAGAAACCTAAGGGACCCTAAAGCGCTTTCCAAGGAGGGCTCAAAATGAATTTGAGCTAAAGGTGAAAAATATTAGAAGCGACAATGGGTCCGAGTTCAAGAATCTACAAGTCGAAGAGTTTCTTAAGGAGGAAGGCATCAAGCACGAGTTCTTCGCTCCCTACACACCACAGCAAAATGGTGTAGTAGAGAGAAAGAACAGGATGCTAATCGACATGACGAGAACGATGCTTGGAGAATACAAGACGCCAGAGCGGTTTTGGTCAGAAGCTGTAAACACAGCTTGCCACGCCATAAACCGACTCTATCTGCATCGCCTTCTCAAGAAGACCTCCTACGAACTCCTTACCGGTAACAAACCCAACGTTTCTTACTTTCGTGTATCTAGGAGCAAATGCTACATTCTAGTGAAGAAAGGTAGACATTCTAAGTTTGCTCCCAAGGCAGTAGAAGGGTTTCTACTAGGGTATGAATCAAATATAAAAGCATATAGGGTCTTCAACAAATAATCAGGATTAGTTGAAGTCTCTAGCGATGTTGTATTTGATGAAACTAATGGCTCTCCAAGAGAGCAAGTTGATCTTAATGACATAGATGAGGAAGAAGTTACAACGGTCGCAATCCGCACGATGGCGATAGGTGATGTGCGTGTTAGTTTCTGCTCTTTTGTAATCTCGTTTGGAACTTTAGCTGTTTATGCTTTCAGTAGATATTTATTAGGCGTAGAATCAGAGGTGACTGGAGCCGTGCCCAGTTCATGCTTTGACCGCCAACTAAACCCACCCGTCGTGCCAACGGGCTACGCAGGCTCACGATCTTTGATCCGAAATTAGTGGGGATCATGGAGCACGCTGGACGATGGGGGATCCTGTGTAATCGTTCCAATAAATAGCGCAGAGAACTCTCCAAAACAGCTGAGGCAGTTGCCCAGCCCAAAACAACTCTGCGTTTATCTGCTTACCTGCGTGAGTGTTGATTTCCGCTCGCCACCGTCGATCCAAGAACCAGTTGCGCTGGCGTGGTTCTAACAACTGGTATCAGAGCCGGTTGATGTACTATGGCGGATCTATCAGCCCACCGCGACAACCACCGAGGAAGAAGCACGTCATTCCACGCCGGTCGTCGGAGAAGATGAGCGAGACGCATCAGAGCACCAGTGCTGCATCGTCAGGCATCAAGGAGAGTTCCCTGGTATGGCCTATGTTGACTTGTTCCAATTATGCGGAATGGGCAATGTTGATGCAGATTAACTATGAAGCTATGGAGATTTGGGAGGTGATTGATCCGGGAACGATCGTCAAACGTTCCCAGGACAGGCAAGCAATGGGCGTGTTAATGAGGTCTGTCCCCAAGGAGATGTGGGGAACCCTAGGTGCCAAGAAGACTGTCAAGGAGGCTTGGGAAACAGTCAAGACGATGAGGATCGGAGCTGATCGAGTGAAAGAGGTAAACATTCAGAAACTTTTGAAGGAATTTGAGAATATTGAGTTCAAGGAAGGTGAAAGTGTAGAGGATTTCGGTATGAGAATCATCAATCTTGTCACCAATATCAAATCTCTCGGAGAAGTCATAGATGACACGAGAGTAGTGAAAAAGTTTCTGCGTGTTGTACCTTCTCGTTTCAATCAGGTTGCTGTGTCAATTGAGATGTTTTGCGACATGAGTTCACTCACTGTCGAAGATCTGGTTGGGAGACTCCGAGCTGCTGAAGATCGTCTTGACAGCAAGTTGGAACAGATTACTGACAAGGCTGGTCGTTTGTTGCTTGCTGAAGATGAGTGGTTGGAAAAACACAAACATCGTTTTCAGGGATCCTCTCAGAAGGAAGGTAACAATGGAAGTGCTGGTCAGTGGAAACCTAAGATGACACATCATTCTGATGTGGGCAGCAGTGGCAGTTCTAACAAAGGCAAGCTCACTTCCAAAGGAACTCTAAGGAGGAAAGGGACGTGCAAAAATTGTGGCATCTATGGTCAGTTGGTCACTGGGCACAAGACTGTAAGCGTCCAAAGAAGGATGATAAAGAACATAAACCACTAGAGGCAAATATAGTTGTGGGCGGCACTAAACATGCAGCTCTTTTGTTCGCCCAAGTGGAGCAGGCTTCAGGTGGATCTACACTAACAGTTCACCTTGCAGAAGACAAAGTGGTGCCAGTGGTCTGCCCAGATAAAGTGTGGGTGCTAGATTCAGGAGCCAGCAACCATATGACTGGAACCCGGTCTGTTTTATCACATCTTAACAACACTGTGAAAGGATCAGTGTGTTTTGGAGATGGTTCAACTGTTGAGATTTGTGGACTGGGGTCAGTGGTGATCAAGGGACGTCATGATCAACACAAGATACTCACAAATGTCTATTACATTCCAAAACTTAAGAGTAATATAGTGAGTCTTGGACAGTTGGAAGAGGCAGGGTGTGACATTAGATTATCTGATGGTTGCTTGAAAGTATTTGATCCTGAATACAACTTGCTGATAAATGCTCCTAGAACAGGCAACGGACTGTACACAATGAAGTTGGGTGTGGATGCTCTTGTGTGTCTTTTGACAAGAAAAAATGATGTGGCTTGGCAGTGGCACTCAAGATTTGGACACTTAAATTTTAGAGCCCTTCGAGATCTGGGAAGAAAGGAGATGGTTGAAGGATTACCACTCATAGATCGAGTAGGACAGGTTTGTGATGGGTGTACTCTGGGAAAACAACACAGAACTCCTTTCCCAAAGGCCTCTTCTTTCAGAGCAAAGAAAGGTTTGGACTTGTTTCGTGCAGATTTATGTGGACAGGTCAGACCGCCAATAGTGGGTGGAAAGTCGTATTTTCTACTAGTTGTAGATGATTTCAGTCGATATATGTGGATTGAGCTGCTGAGATCCAAGGATGAAGCTTTGTTTTTTCTAAAGAAGATCAAACAAAGGGCTGAAGTAGAACATGAGGGAAGGTTGAAGGCCTTGAGGACAGATCGAGGTGGTGAATTCAACTCCATTTCATTTACTATGTTCTGTAATGAAGAAGGCATTAAGCACTACACAACTGCTCCTTATTCTCCTCAACAAAATGGAGTAGTTGAGCGTCGAAACCAATCAGTGGTGGAGATGGCCAGGTGCATGTTGAAGACCAAAAGAGTACCATCCAAATTCTGGGGCAAAGCAGTCACAACAGCTGTGTATGTACTGAACAGGTGTCCAACTAAAAGTGTGCAAGGTAAAACTCCTTATGAGGCGTGGCATGGCATAAAACCCAAAGTTGATCATTTGAGAACTTTTGGGTGTGTTGGTCATGTGAAAAGAGTTGGGCCAGGGTTAAACAAGTTGGCAGACAGGTCAACTAAGATGGTTCTCCTGGGATATGAATCAAGCACAAAGGGCTATAGACTGGTTGACCCACTTACTGAACAGGTGCACATAAGCAGAGATGTGGTATTTGAGGAAGAAAAAGGTTGGATTTGGGATAATGAGCATAGCACTCAGCAGTCTGTGGACACATCCGATCCATGTGAGATCTGGTTTCACAATCCTGTACCAGTCCAAATAATACAACACCCAGCTGTATCAGCTGCAGGAAGTGAAAATGAATCAAGTAGTCAAGCTGGACCAAGTGATATGAATTTAAGGGGTGCTGGTACACCACAAATTCCACCTGGCTCCCTTGTAACACCTCAGATGTCCCAAAGTGAGCCACATTCCTCAAGCTCTGAAACTAGTGCAACCAATAATCAACAGTCACCTGATTTCTCACCAGGAGTTCCATTGAGGTATAGAACCTTAAGTGATCTGATGGACTCAACCCAGGAGGTACATGATTTTGAGTATAGTGGTTTGGGCCTGCTAGCAGCAGATGAGCCAGTCAGTGTTGATAATGCCTTGACTGACCAACACTGGAGACAAGCCATGATTTCAGAACTCCAAGCTATTGAAGACAACAAAACTTGGGTGTGGTCAGACCTACCTGTTGGTCATAGAGCTATAGGTCTGAAGTGGGTCTTCAAAGTAAAGAAGGATGCAGCTGGTAACATAGTAAAATATAAGGCAAGGTTGGTAGCAAAGGGATATGCTCAGAAAGAAGGGGTAGATTTTGATGAAGTGTTTGCTCCTGTGGCTAGACTAGAAACTGTGAGAGTTTTGTTGGCTTTAGCAGCACAAGGAAATTGGGAGGTACATCATATGGATGTAAAATCATCCTTTTTAAATGGTTGCCTTCAAGAAGTTGTGTATGTTACACAACCACCAGGTTTTCAAACTCCGGAGAAGGATACAAAAGTGTTGAAGCTGAACAAAGCCCTATATGGGTTAAAACAAGCACCAAGAGCTTGGAACTCTAAATTGGATTCAGAATTGGTGTCTTTGGGTTTTACAAAGTGTCAGGTGGAACATGTTGTATACAGAAAAGGGAGTGGAAACACTTTAATAGTAGTGGGAGTCTATGTAGATGACCTGATTATTTGTGGTCCATCTGTGAACAAGATAGCAGAATTCAAACAGCAGATGACACAGAGTTTCAGCATGAGTGATCTTGGACTGCTCACCTACTACCTGGGGATGGAAGTTAGACAAACTGATGATGAGATTACCATCTGTCAGCGATCTTATGCAGCAAAGATTGTGGAATCACTAAGGATGACTGACTGTAACCCAACTGACACACCAATGGAACAACGCATAAAGCTTATCACTGCAGAAAAGGGGACTGGTATAGATCAGACAAGATTCAGAAGCATTGTTGGTAGTCTCAGATATCTGGTTAATACTAGACCGGATCTTTCTTTTTTAGTGGGACTGGTTAGTAGATTTATGGAGGACCCAAGTAAGGAACATTGGTCTGCAGTGAAAAGAATTATTAGATACATTGCAGGAACACTTGATTATGGGGTAAAATTCAGAAAAGGGATAAGTACCAGATTGTCTCTGATTGGTTTCACTGATAGTGATTGCTCAGGTGACTTGGTACACAGAAAGAGCACTTCTGGCATCCTGTTTTTTCTAGGATTAAATCTTGTAACATGGTCATCACAGAAGCAAAAAGTTGTTGCATTGTCTTCCTGTGAGGTAGAGTATGTGGCTGCAGCTTTGGGTGCCTGTCAAGGGGTATGGCTGAACATGCTGATTGCAGACATCATAGGAAGAGCTACTGAAAAGTTCAAGCTATTGGTGGATAATATGTCAGCTATCGAGTTGAGTAAGAATCCAGTATTTCATGACAGAAGTAAGCATATCGATACTCGCTACCATTATATTCGAGACTGTGTCGCGAAGGGAGTCATTGATGTAAGCCATGTTGGGACAGATGATCAATTAGCCGACATTCTAACGAAGCCATTGGGCAGGGTTAAGTTTGTTGAACTGAGATCAAGGCTGGGAGTCGTTCAAATCCAACAAGATTAAGGGGGTGAAATGTTAGTTTCTGCTCTTTTGTAATCTCGTTTGGAACTTTAGCTGTTTACGCTTTCAGTAGATATTTATTAGGCATAGAATCAGAGGTGACTGGAGCCATGCCCAGTTCACGCTTTGACCGCCAACTAAACCCACCCGTCGTGCCAACGGGCTGTGCAGGCTCACGATCTTTGATCCAAAATTAGTGGGGATCGTGGAGCACGCTGGACGACGGGGGATCCTGTGTAATCGTTCCAATAAATAGCGCAGAGAACTCTCCAAAACAGCTGAGGCAGTTGCCCAGCCCAAAACAACTCTGCGTTTATCTGCTTACCTGCGTGAGTGTTGATTTCCGCTCGCCACCGTCGATCCAAGAACCAGCTGCGCCGGCGTGGTTTTAACAGTGCGACCATAGGAACAACAGGAGCAAGATCAACCATCTTCCTCTACAATGGTGCATCCCTCAACTCAAGATGATGGACAGGTACCTCAAGAAGAGGAGCTAGATCAAGGGGGAGCACAGGAAGATCAAGTAATGGAGGAAGAAGCACCACGGATCCCTCCAACTCAAGTTCGAGCATCGATCTAAAGACATCACCCCGTCGATCAAATTTTGGGTGACATCAGCAAGGGAGTAACCACTCGCTCACGTTTAGCTAAGTTTTGTGAGCAT
Source organism: Zea luxurians (assembly GCA_029449295.1). Classification (NCBI taxonomy): domain Eukaryota; kingdom Viridiplantae; phylum Streptophyta; class Magnoliopsida; order Poales; family Poaceae; genus Zea; species Zea luxurians. Next base: position 29,778,377 of record JAOPSE010000008.1, on the reverse strand, counting down.
TACTCGTTTGTCTCTTCTATTAAGCCTTTCAGGGTAGAAGAGGCCTTGTAGGATCTGGACTGGGTGTTGGCCATGCAGGAAGAGCTCAAGAACTTCAAGAGAAATGAAGTCCGGAGCCTGGTGCCACGTCCAAGGCAAAACATTGTGGGAACCAAGTGGGTGTTCCGCAACAAGCAAGACGAGCACGGGGTGGTGACACAAAACAAGGCTCGACTTGTGGCAAAAGGTTATGCCCAAGTCGCAGGTTTGGATTTTGAGGAGTCTTTTGCTCCTGTGGCTAGGCTTGAGTCTACTCGAATATTATTAGCCTATGCCGCTCACCACTCTTTCAGGTTGTTCCAAATTGACGTAAAGAGCGCTTTCCTCAATGGGCCAATCAAGGAGGAGGTATACGTGGAACAACCCCCTGGCTTTGAGGATGACAGGTATCCCGACCATGTGTTTAAGATCTCTAAGGCGCTCTATGGACTTAAGCAAGCCCCAAGAGTATGGTATGAATGCCTTAGAGATTTCTTAATTGCTAACGCTTTCAGGGTTGGGAAAGTCGATCCCACTCTTTTTACAAAGACTTGTGAAAGTCGCCTAGAGGGGGGTGAATAGGCGAAACCTGAAAATTAAAACTTTATCCCCAAACTAGATCCCTTGATTAGTGGTTAGAACAAGATATACAATTATCGGAGTATAAAAACTAAGTCCTTGCTTGTAAAGAGTATTGCTTTCAAATAATGCGGAATTTATAAAACAATACAATTAATAGGTCTATGAGAATAATGCAAAGGGGCTTAGATAAGAAGAGCAATGACGCAAGATCTTTCTTGCAATGTGTTGCTTCACTAAATGAGAATTTAACTTAAAGCAACACCAAATAATATTAGCAACAAATAGTGCAAGAAAAACTTAGAAAGGGAAAGAACAAACAAATCACAAGCAATAAGCACACGAGACACAGGTGATTTATTTTACCGAGGTTCGGCCCTCGAAGGCCTAGTCCCCGTTGAGGAGTCCACTAAGAACGGGTCTCTTTCAACCCTTTCCCTCTCTCCACCGATCACGCAAGACCGACGAGCTCTTCTTTTTCTCAAGGATCACTTAAGACCCCGCAAGGACCACCACACTCTTTGGTGTCTCTTGCTAGCTTTACAAGCCTCCAAAACTTTGGAGGAAGTTCAATGGGAGTCAAAACTCCACGCGCAAATGAACACAAAGATGTAGTACACACTATCTCTCAATGAAACTCACAAGGCACTAGAGCTAAATCACACGAGACGCTTTCTTTTGCTTGCTCTCGCTTTTGTGGCACTTATGTGGGTTGTAGTGGTCTAAATCTTGTGTATAGGATGGATCAATGAATATGTGTGGTTGGGAGGGCTTGAGTATGTCAACTAGATGACTTGGAATGTTGCTTGGGCTCCCACACTTTGAAGTGGCCGGTTGGGGTGGTATTTATAGCCACCATCCAAAATGTAGCCGTTGGAGAAGGCTGCTGGCGATGGGTGCACCGGACAGTCCGGTGCGCCACCGGACAGTGTCCATTGCGCCACCGGACAGTGTCCGGTGCGCTGTCACGTCATCCAGACGTTAGGGCTTGGAGCTGGTCGACCGTTGGAGGCTTTGTCCTCATGTGGCACTAGACAGTCCGGTGCGACACCGGACAGTCCGGTGCCCCTCTGACCGTCTGCTCTGACATCTGATTTGCACTATTTACTTTGCAGAGTCGACTGTTGCGCATAGATGACCGTTGCTCCGCTGGCACACCGGACAGTCCGGTGAATTATAGCGGAGGTGCGCCTGGGAAACCCGAAGATGAAGAGTTTTAAGTCGATCTTCCCTAGTGCACCGAACACTGTCCGGTGGCACACCGGACAGTCCGGTGCGCCAGGCCAGGGAGCACTTCGGTTTCCTTTGCTCCTTTCTTCTTGAACCCTTTTTAATCTTTGTATTGGTTTTGAGTTGAACCTTTGGCACCTGAGAACATATACTCTAGAGCAAACTAGTTAGTTTAATTATTTGTGTTGGGCATTTCAACCACCAAAATCATTTAGGAAAAGTTTTGACCCTATTTCCCTTTCAATCTCCCCCTTTTTGGTGATTGATGCCAACACAAACCAAAGCAAATATATAAGTGGATAATTGAACTAGTTTGCATAAGGTAAGTGCAAAGGTTGCTTAGAATTAAACCAATATTTTTCTTTTACTAGATATGCATGGTTTGCTTTTATTTAATATTTTGGACCACGCTTGCACCACTAGTTTTGTTTTTGCAAATCCTTTGTAAAATTCTTCTTCAAAACATTTTGCAAATAGTTAAAGGTACACGAATAAGATTGAAAGAAGCATTTTCAAGATATGAAGTTTTTCTCCCCCTATTTCAAATGCTTTTCCTTTGACTAAAACAAAACTCCCCCTTGATGAAATTCTCCTCTTAGCGTTCAAGAGGGTTTTACAAATTTTTGAAGATACTTTCTCCCCTTTTTGAAAACACATAAAGATATCAATTTGAAAACTTCATTTTTAAATTTCGGTGGTGGTGCGGTCCTTTTGCTTTGGGCTAATACTTTCTCCCCCTTTGGCATGAATCGCCAAAAACAGATACTTGTGGGTGAAATATAAGCCCTTTTACTTTCTCCCCAATGGCAAACAAATAGATATGAGTGAAGATTATACCAATGTGGAGAACGATGCGGAATATCGGCAAAGAGTAGATAATATCGATGGAGTTGAGTGGAAGTGTCGTCTTTGTTGAATACTCCATTTCCCTTTCAATCTATGACTTATCATGAAGTACACTTGCAAAACACATTAGTCATAGCAAATGAAAGAGATATGATCACAAGATATATCAATTAAGCATGATCATAGTTCTATATAATACAGATTGTTCCCCCTAAATATGTGCATGGAGAGAAACACATATTTTGGCCTTAAATGCCAATTGCACATAATTAGGTTAATGAGAACATATCTATATCATACAGAACGTGAAGTGCATTGTGTCATAGTATAAGTGTGATGCTCATGACAGTTTATGCACTTATGAAAGCATGTTAAAACATCTTAAGCATTTACCCTTAAGGATTTCAAAGAGGCTTAATGACCATCCACCTTTGGAACAAAGGCAGCTTATCCTCGTTACAAGGTTAAGCTTTAAGCTCTTTGACAATTAAATCACTTCATCTAGTTTTAACAAAGATGCATTAATGCAGGAGTGAGATTATGAGAAGTTAAACTAGGTATGAAGCAGGGTTAATGCATGGACATGCTTTCTCTTCCTTTTATACAAGATATGCAAAGAATGTATAGAAAATGAAGATTTAGGTACATGTGTAAATGAATAGAAGTAGTTTTACCGTTTTGTACCTTCACATAGAGACGCTCTCTTCATTGTGCTTTGTCCTTAGTCTTAGTTGCTTAAGACCTATACTTAAGACAATATATGGAAATATTTTGTACAAGAGAGAGTTCTACAACTAGTGACCCTTTTCCAAGTTATTGTTAGCATATATCAAATGGATCACAAATTACATAAATGTATCATGAATTCTCCTTTTAACTTAGTGCATATCAAGAGATACCGATTGATAGTATGTGCGGCACTAAGAAACATAAGTGTTAATTGAAGTTATTCAATGATCAAACAAATAACAGATGTGATCAAAAGAACAACATATGCATTAGATTATCAATTAAGCTTAGAATAGGAGAATCCAGTAAATATGCTACTTTAGAGTGAAAGATAAGAATTTAAAAATAGTAGCATACTTCATGAGAAACTCATTCTCATGCAAGAGACTATATGAAATTATTAAGATAAAGTGATAGTCTCAACATAATCAAGATATAGAAAGAGGCTCCCCCTAAAGATATGCATCAAGTATTTGAATGAATTGAATGGATGAATTTACTTTAAAGACAAATAGGGAGAAGCATTATACATCTTGATCAAGGCTCATGAAATTTGCAATAAACAACTTAGGCCTGGTATTCTCACAATGAAAAAAGGTTTAGAATGCTTACAACCACACCATTGATTGTTTTGAGGATCTTATTATCCAAGTGAATGTTGTTGTTCTTGATGTCCTTCTCTTTCATGTGAGTGTCCTCCCTTTGTAGTTGTTTCTTTTTCCTTTCAAACTTATTGAAAATACTCAAGAAAGATGTTAATAGCACAAGGGAGTATATGATGAAGGATGACTTCTTTGGATAAGAAATAAAAACACTTTATCATTCATAAGTCACATGAAGTAAAATCCTTATCCTTAGTGCACATCATTAGAAAGGAGGAATATGCACCTTTTTAAACATTTTGATCAATCATAGGAATTTTTACTTCTTCATATTGAATTTATTATCATAACTTTAAAAGCATATCAATATGAGAACATATATAGCAAAGGCATGAATTGGATTCCAATGGACAGGTGCATTTATGAGAATGAGATTGAATGCACACCTAGTTAATTTAAGTCCAATAAAGATCTATTCCTCACATGGGTAGAATATGATAATTTAGATTAAATAGCCATTGAGATGGGAACTATATTTGATTAAGAAGATGAGTTCCCATACCTTTGCTTTTACCTTTCTTCCTTTGGGCGAAGAGCAACCCTTGAGGCTTGTGGCTTTGAACATGCACTTACTTTCTTGTAGATTTCCATAAGTAAGCTCAAGAGATATGTCATTAGTAGCACAAGCACTAGTTTCCCTTTTTGTAATCAATTTGATAATGAATGAAAACATAGATTACTAAAACATGGAAACTTCATAGCATGAACTAGATTATCCATAGATGATGTTATGCTCAATTTTAACTCATAAAATAAGCATAAATAATCCTTTAAGATTATGGGAATAAATCTAATTCATGATATGGAAAGCGATAAAAGTGAAAGAATCATATCCAATTAAGCAAGTAGAAATTCATCATAAATCATTGGATTGATTTTTCTTTTTATGTTGGATTACACATTTCTAAAGAGAAACTTATTCTCTACAAGTGAGACTACTTAGGATACTTAGATAAAAGCATTAGTCTCATTATTCTAGTTATAGAGAGAGTTTTCCTTTTATAAGTGTCCTAAGGATTTGAATTCCTTACATGACACCTTATTCTTTTAAGAACTTGGAATATCTCTCTACATCCAGAATCATGGCAATAGTAGAATGACTAGCAAAAAAACATGCCATGAGGTACTTACAATAACTAAAAGCATGTAGATTACCAAAGTATAGAAATGATGAATATGCAATCTATCATTTGAGAGGAATTTCTTCAAAGAATGGTAATATTAATTTAAAGACATTTGAAGTGCTTCTTTTTCTATGCGACTACACAAGACACATGAGAATTAGTAATTTAAGATGCTTGCACTTAAAAGCATAAATGTTACCATCCTTTGGCTTTTCTCTATGTTGTAGGCCTTGATTTTTCTGCACAAGATAATTCTTTATTTCCTACAACATCAATATCTTCCCCGAGATGATATGAGTTTTAGACATAACAATTTGAAATAACTTTGGGTCAATCTTGGATATATAGATCATTGAAGATTGATAGCTTGAGTTAAATTGAATTAACTTTCTCAAGCACCCCAAAGCTTCATATCATCTCCTGCAAAGCTTGTCAAGCATATTTTGGTACCCATCTCTTGATGGGTCCATCAAGGTTAGTCAACAAAGATCTAGGAACCCAAACGTCCTTTGTGTTAGCACTAGGTAAACTCATTACCTTTCTAGCACAAGTTGCAATTTTGGGTTGCCTAGTTACATGAGAATTAATTGACAAGCTAGGAGTGGGGTTGTTACCAATGGGACAATCTTTGCATTGATGTCCCTTCTTTCGGCATATGTAGCATAGGCGATGTTCAAGCCTTGAAGATTTCTTCCTTCCTTGTTTATTGCTTGCTACATGGTTAGTGAATATTTTCTTTTTTAACCTTATGCCTTTTTGTTTTAAATGGGGACAAGATCTAAATAAGTGTCCCTTCTTGGAGTATTTAAAACAAACTTTATCATCCTTGTCAATAATCAAGTCATTTTTAATATAGGGACATGACCTAATCGAGTGCCCCTTTTCAAAGCATTCACTACACTTCTTACTTTTCTTAGTGTAAAGTGAGACTTGATTATTACCTTGGATGTTACTTTTTATGGAGGCGTGGTTGAGGCTTTTAGAAGAGGTATTGATTTTATTCTTTTGTTCATTCCTCTTGGCAATCCTCAAGTCCTTGACATTTTCTTCAAGGGATTTAGTGCATGCCACGGTTGTTCCCGTCTCAAGCTTCTTCACCATGTGATCATGGTTATCTTGAGAAGGTTGAGCAATGCACTTCCCTTTTAGTTGTGTCAAGCTCATTTTTAGCCTCTCATTTTCTTCTTTGAGCTTTTGATATGTATCATCATTTGTTCTTGCAAATTTTAGCTCAAAGGAAGATTTGCTTGTCGACGGACAACAAGCATTAGCACATGGTAATGTAGTTTCAATTTGAATACATGTGCATGAGTGAGGTTGTTGGGATTTTAAGTTTTCTATCACAACCTCATGAGTGATATTTAATATGATATGATCATCCATAAGATTTTCATGAGAATATAGGAGCATATCATATTTTTCTTGAAAAGCTAGATTTTCATCTTTTAGCTTTTCTACTTGGTCCTTAAGTAAGGCATTCCTATTTACTAATTGAGTGATACAATGTAAAGCGTTATCTTGCTCAATTGAAATAGTTTCATACCTTTGGACCAAATCAACCTGAGAGCACTTTAGCTCCTCATGTTCTTTAGTCAACTCATCAAAGTGTAGCATTTTCATGGAGAGAACATTTTCTAGCCTTTGACGAGCTTCGCTTTGCTCTCTCGCTCTTTCTAGAAGTTTGAGCATGACCGCCTTATCTTCTTGGCTTAGGCGAGCGTAGAGTTGCATGAAGCTTCTTTCTTCATCCTCATCCTCGTTTGTGCTTCCGCTATTATTTTCATTAGCCACACAACATATGTGGGAATCGAAATGGGAAGACAAACCTCTTAGAGAGGTGGATTCATCGTTTGGTCTCCATCGGTCATTTTCTTCTTCTTCCTTGCAAGGGTTAGTATCACAAAGACCAAAGGAAGTAGAAGCACAAAGTGAACTATCATGTTTGGACTTATCAAATTTGCTTTTAATTCTTGTCCAAATATCATGCGCATCACGAATAGATTCATTATAATTCATTATGAAGGCATGATAATCTTCTTTGCTAAGAGAATTACTTAAGATGTCATAAGCTAGGTAGTTTAAGCGCATATATCTTTGATCTTCCTCGGAAGCATTTTTCCTATCATAACTAGGAGGAATAATACTCTTGTCTAAAATTTGTTCTAATTGTGGATCTACCGTTCTAAAAGCATTTATCACCCTTGTAGACCATGAATCATAATTAGAACAATCAGAAAGTAATATCTCAAGAGTTACCTCCTTGTTCTCCTTGGTCTTCTTGTTCTTTTGGGATCTTCTTCGAGCCATCACTTCGAGTTGTTAGACTCAATATGAAGTGCCTAGCTCTAATACCAATTAAAAGTCGCCTAGAGAGGGGTGAATATGCGAAACCTGAAAATTAAAACTTTATCCTCCAACTAGATCCCTTGATTAGTGGTTAGAACAAGATATACAATTATCGAAGTATAAAAACTAAGTCCTTGCTTGTAAAGAGTATTGCTTTCAAATAATGCGGAATTGATAAAACAATAAAATTAATAGGTCTATGAGAATAAAGCAAAGGGGCTTAGATAAGAAGAGCAATGACGCAAGATCTTTCTTGCAATGTGTTGCTTCACTAAATGAGAATTTAACTTAAAGCAACACCAAATAATATTAGCAACGAATAGTGCAAGAAAAACTTAGAAAGGGAAAGAACAAACAAATCACAAGCAATAAGCACACGAGACACGGGTGATTTGTTTTACCGAGGTTCGGCCCTCGAAGGCCTAGTCCCAGTTGAGGAGTCCACTAAGGACGGGTCTCTTTCAACCCTTTCCCTCTCTCCACCGATCATGCAAGACCGGCGAGCTCTTCTTATTCTTCTCAAGGATCACTTAAGACCCCGCAAGGACCACCACACTCTTTGGTGTCTCTTGCTAGCTTTACAAGCCTCCAAAACTTTGGAGGAAGTTCAATGGGAGTCAAAACTCCATGCGCAAATGAACACAAAGATGTAGTACACACTATCTCTCAATGAAACTCATAAGGCACTAGAGCTAAATCACACGAGAGGCTTTCTTTTGCTTGCTCTCGCTTTTGTGGCACTTCTGTGGGTTGTAGTGGTCTAAATCTTGTGTATAGGATGGATCAATGAATATGTGTGGTTGGGAGGGCTTGAGTATGTCAACTAGATGACTTGGAATGTTGCTTGGGCTCTCACACTTTGAAGTGGCCGGTTGGGGTGGTATTTATAGCCACCATCCAAAATGTAGCCATTGGAGAAGGCTGCTGGCGATGGGCACACCGGACAGTGTCCGGTGCGCCGCCACGTCATCCAGATGTTAGGGCTTGGAGCTGGTCGACCGTTGGAGGCTTTGTCCTCATGTGGCACCAGACAGTCCGGTGCGACACCGGACAGTCCGGTGCCCCTCTGACCGTCTGCTCTGACATCTGATTTGCATTGTTTACTTTGCAGAGACGACCGTTGCGCGCAGATGACCGTTGCTCCGCTGGCGCACCGGACAGTCCGATGGCACACCGGACAGTCCGGTGAATTATAGCGGAGGTGCGCCTGGGAAACCCGAAGGTGAAGAGTTTGAAGTCGATCTTCCCTGGTGCACCGGACACTGTCCGGTGGCACACCGGACAGTTCGGTGCGCCAGACCAGGGAGCACTTCGGTTTCCTTTGCTCCTTTCTTCTTGAACCCTTTTTAATCTTTGTATTGGTTTTGAGTTGAACCTTTGGCACCTGTGAACATATACTCTAGAGCAAACTAGTTAGTCCAATTATTTGTGTTGGACATTTTAACCACCAAAATCATTTAGGAAAAGTTTTGACCCTATTTCCCTTTCAACTTGTGATGGTGATCTCTTTGTTTGCCAAATTTATGTCGATGACATAATATTTGGTTCTACTAATCAAAAGTCTTGTGAGGAGTTTAGCAGGGTAATGACGCAAAAGTTCGAGATGTCGATGATGGGCGATTTGACCTACTTCCTTGGATTCCAAGTGAAGCAACTCAAGGACGGCACCTTCATCTCTCAAACGAAGTACACACAAGACCTTCTCAAGCGATTTGGGATGAAGGACGCCAAGCCCGCAAAGACACCGATGGGAACTGACGGGCATGTTGACCTCAACAAAGGAGGTAAGTCTGTTGATCAAAAGGTATACCGGTCCATGATAGGTTCATTGCTTTATTTATGCGCTAGTAGACCGGACATTATGCTAAGTGTATGCATGTGTGCTAGATATCAATCCGACCCCATGGAATGTCACCTTGTGGTCGTTAAGCGAATTCTTAGGTATTTAGTTTCTATGCCTTGCTTCAGGATCTGGTATCCAAAGGGGTCTACCTTTGACTTGATTGGATATTCAGACTCCGATTATGCCGGATGCAAGGTTGATAGGAAGAGCACATCAGGGATGTGCCATTTTTAGGAAGGTCCCTGGTGTCTTGGAGTTTAAAGAAACAGACATCTGTTGCCCTATCCACCGCTGAGGCTGAGTATGTTGCTGCAGGACAGTGTTGCGCACAACTACTTTGGATGAGGCAAACCCTCCGGGACTTTGGCTACAATCTGAGCAAAGTCCCACTCCTATGTGACAATGAGAGTGCAATCTGCATAGCGGATAATCCTGTTGAACACAGCCGCATAAGCACATAGACATCCGACATCACTTCCTGAGAGACCACCAGCAAAAGGGAGATATCGAGGTGTACCATATTAGCACCGAGAACCAGCTAGCCGATATCTTCACTAAGCCTTTAGGTGAGAAAAGGTTTTAGATGAGAACCTTTTGCAGGTTGCGTATTGAGCTAAATGTCTTAGATTCACGTAACTTGGATTGATCTATAGCATACATGTGTTCTATGCCTTTGATCATGTTACTTTGTGCATCTCAATCAATTATTATTATTTATGATGCTCAAGTTGTACAAGTAATCCCCGGACCTCACAAGTCCATATGCGAATGATGCATATATTAAGGGGGAGATGTGCTACAACTTGACCCTTTTGAGACTAACCTGTCTGTTTGAGTACACTTGATGTAGTCTCAAAGGTGCATTGAAAGGGAAAATTGAACTTGGACGATGAAAAGACTTCCACTGCACTCCGGTATTAGTGTACTTACTTTCAAGTTCATACTTGCAATCTCATTGCCTTTTTGCTCTTAATTGACATTTTTTAGTGAGGCAATGGGGTTAAAGGGCCAAAAATGATCCCGTTTTGGTGCTTAATGCCAAAGGGGGAGAAATTAAGGCCAAAGCAAATGGATCAGCCAACCACTTGTGAATTTTGAAAATAATAGAGTTAGAATTTATGATTTGTCCAAAATACTCTTATTGAAAAAATTTGGTCTCTTATGGGGGAGAATTTTGATTATGGGAAAAAGGGGGAGTTTTTGGCACTTGACTAATTTTACTCTTGGAATATCTCTCTATTTGCCCAAATAAGTGTGTTTGACTTAGATACAGGAAAAAGAATTTGATTTGCAAAAACAAACCAAGTGGTGGCAAAGAGTGATTCAAATATGCCAAATCATAAGAAAAATAATTTGGTCTTCAACTGCATTTGATGTTGCACTTCTTTTGTTGCTTTTGGATGTGTTGGCATAAATCACCAAAAAGGGGGAGATTGAAAGGGAAATGTGCCCTTGGGCCATTTCTATAATGTTTTGGTGATTAAATGTCCAACACATTTGATTAAGTTCTTATGTGCCAAATAAAGTGAGAAGTGCAAATCAAGGCACAAGGTATGTTTCTAGACTTAGTACATTGTTTTTTGAACGCTAATGTGTTTGTCTAAGTGCTAGAAACAATGACAAAAGAAGGAGAAAAGAAATGGAAAGGACTTGGCTCTGTGCAGCCAAACTTCAGCTCGGTCTGGTGCACCGGACAGTGTCTGGTGCGCCAGGCTGGTCAACGGTGAAGTGACCGCCCTCGGGAATCAACGGAGTCGTACGGCTAAAATTCACCGGACTGTCCGGTGAGTCATCCGCGGCGAACTCGTCGCTCTCGGGAAAAAGATCAGCGGCGTATGACTAAAATTCACCGGACTGTCCGGTGGCGCACCGGACTATCCGGTGAGCCAACGGTCGCCAGCGCCAACGGTTAGCCGCGCAAGGGCACACCGGACAGTGTCCGGTGCGCCAACTGGTCCCATGGACCAACGGTCGACTGCTCTCCGTATGGAAAGAAATCAAGCACCAGACATGAACAGTACTTGTCCGGTGGTGCACGGGACTGTCCGGTGCACCACTCGACAGAAGGCAAGATTGGCCTTCCAAGTTGGTCTCCAACGGCTCCTAACTGCCTTAGGGCTATAAAAGGGACCCCTAGGCGCATGGAGGAGTACACCAAGCATTCTCTAAGTATTCTAAAGCATCCAGACTCCGCTCCCGCGCATTCGCTTATTGTGTTAGTGATTTGAGCTCCATTTGAGTTGCGAACTCCGTGTGTTGTGTTTCGAGCTCAAGTCTAGACTTGTGTGCGTGGTTGTGCTACAGATTTGAGTCTTGCGTGTGTTGCTCTCCCCAACCTTACTCTGTGCTTTCTTTGTGATCTCTATTGTAAGGGCGAGAGGCTCCAAATTATGGAGATTCCTTGCAAACAGGAAAACACTCGAAAGGAAAAGACCATGGTATTCAAGTTTATCATCGGATCACTTGAAAGGGGTTGAGTGCAATCCTCGTCCATTGGGACGCCACAACGTGGAAGTAGGCAAGTGTTACTTGGCCGAACCACGGGATAAAAACCGCGTGTCACTTGTGTTGCTTTCTCTGTGATTGTGTTTGTTCACAAGAACTCGCTTAAAAGCTACTTAGTCGCACTGACACTTCAATAACTAAGTTTTGTGGCTATTTAGTGTTTGATTTTATAGGATCACCTATTCACCCCACTCTAGGTGCTCTCAATAAGTCAACCATATTTGGAGTAGCCAATGCGGACGTCTCCGCCGTGACATGTGGTTTAGGTGGTCGGTTGCTAAGAAGAGCTCAATCTGTTGCTTTATATGATCCCCTTTTTCAGAATCTGGTCGTGGCGGAGACCAAGTCAAATGCATAGCGACAACCAACGGCTTCCCAACCAGACGACAAGACGAATCATGAAGGGATGAGGTTTAGAGATCAGTTGTCCGATAACGAATTAGGTTTGTCGTCTCAAGCTCTTAGCTTTTGGCTGGCAGCTAAACATGTAGGGTCAATCCATCAGTTGGTCATCTAGCGAATATTTTATTTATCTATATCACTATATAATCCACCACTTCAAATAAATCTAGAGCCACCCTAACAAATGCACCCAGGAAAACAACACATTAAAATTAAACGGACAAGATCCTACCTAAACTTCCTCTTTCTCTCACTCAAATACAACGAACGATATTTTTGGATCATCGCTCGTCCCACGCTCCCACCCCACAAGCACTGCATGGGCGGGACACTTTCTTTCGTTATTTATTTTTAGTTTCTTTCCTTTTTTCTTTATTTCCCTTGCTTCTTTATTTTCTTTCTTCTATGCCTTCAATCATGTACGCTACGTTAATCATATACACTTTCCTTTCTTTATTTTCTCATTCTTTCCTTTACTTTTTATGGGTTTTTCTTCTTTAATTTCTTTATCTTTTAAAAATTCAAATTAATTCTCTTGTTTTATTTTTCATTGACATGATGTTGTCGCCTTCCATGCTGCATAGGGATGTAAATGATATGAATATTATCTATACGGATCTGAATTTGATCCATCTAAAAGCGCTAGATCCAATCTGAGTCTTGGTATTCGGTAATCGATTTGTATTCGGTTTATATCTATATCCATATAATCAAAGTTGTGTATTCAAGATGTTGATAACCATTCAAATCTTATCTGACACAACTCAACAATATTTGTATCCGATTTGAATCCAAAGAGTAAAAATGAAAACAAATATGGTACGAGTAATATCCATCTGTATGGTATGTACTGAGGGTGGAGTTGGTGGAGGTTCGATCGATTCGGCTGGGGTGCTTGGTTTTCCTGACTAAAATTTATTATGTGTCACATTGAATATTTGAATGTCAACTATGTGTATTAAATATAGTTTAATTATAAAACTAATTAACGAATGACAATATTCTACCAAATTCTTCTCGTCTTGGCATATACAGCTATCCTAATAGCTGTGAGACAAAATCGCATGTGTAATGCTGCTACTATGACATAAATGGAACATTTCATGTAAAGTTGTATGTTATAATTTGTAAAGGTCCTTAACTGAATAGAAATAGTTATTCTATTGTTACTTTAGCTAACAATAACATCAATGGCATAGGTCTCACGACTCATGATTTTTTGTGTCCCCTCGTTATACCCATCACTTTTGCCCCAATTCTTAATGTGTATTTACTTTAAAGTCTTTTAAATTTGTCGTATTGTTAGCATGTACACCTTACTGGTCTTACATTGTTTGTCTCTTTTGAATTTTGGTCATACTACAGCAAAGTTATAGATCATATATTACCAATCACTATATTAAACCTTTGATTAATTAGTCTGTACAAAGTTTTTTTACATGTGTCTACCTTTTTCTCTCTATATATGCCACAATGTTGGGAGGGTCATGGCCTCTGCCGTCTGCCCCTGCCTCCGCCACTGGCGGCTCTCTTCATGACTATTTCAAGCGCTGGTTGTGATGGTAAAATCTTATGAATCTAGCTTGGATCTAGCGCTGATGTTTCTAGAGACGTTATAACCTTTTCAACAGACGCAATGAGGCTTTAATAATTGTAATTCTAGGATAAAGGCATAAACTGCGCTGAGTGAGGGTGCAAGAGGTTTGACCTCATTCTTGTTTTCATGAGAAATAGATGCATATGGAAGGATTCTATAGGATTCTTCCCTCTGCAAACCTATGTTCTAAAGGCTCTCATATGAAAATCCGTTAGAGAGTGAATCTTACGTAAATCTTTTGTGTTGCGGTAATAAACCAATGATAGGATCTAGATGGCTATAAGAGAATGGAAGGCTACCTGTACTGTATAGAGGATGATTACATATAGAGAGAGATCTATGAAACTCTAACCCTAATGGGCTGGTAGCCCCCATACATAGGGCGTGATTGAATGGCGTGCTCGCTAGCGCCATGCCCGCCTCGTGCATTGACCACATGTGAGCGCGTGATTGGTGGCCTCCACGCGTAGGTGCGACGTAGCGTGTTTTTCACTCGTGGGTTGCATCAGTAGGGAAGCCGGATCGAGACTTCTGCAGCCGCCTAGGCTAGCGTGAGCCTGATGCTGGCGAGCACGCCATCTAATCACGCCCATACATATAGGAAAACACACTGTAGCACCCCCCTATAGTCACAACAGGAGCACCGCAAACGATGAGACTGAAGATGAAGTCGAAGGTAGGAGCTAACGGGTTGAAATCCCCCGTAGTCGCAGCGTCGTGAGGGTGCGAGTGTTGTGGCTAGAGTGCAGATCTGTGTACACTCCATGTAGATGATAGCCCCTGGATGCCGAGATAGCCAAAGTCGTTGTGGTGTGCTGTCGTGGCTTGGAGACACACAACAATAGCCTCATTCTTCAGGGGGGTCGATGTTCGAGCGTCAACGGTCAGCAAGGCGACACAAAAGAGACAGCAGCAGCCTTATGGGCCTTCTTGCTTCTTTTCGCGTCTGGTCATCGAGGAGCCCCACTAGGGAGGCCGCGCGGCAGCACGTGTGTCTGCATCGGCCAGGTGGCCGTGTCCGCTAGACAGGCCACTTTGGCCTCTAGCCAGGGTAGGAGGTGGCGGTGAAATAGAAAGGAGAGCGACGGATCCGGCCGGGAAGGCCGCTGCAGCGATAGATTCAGCCAATAAGATGGCAGATCTAGCCAAAGAGACGACAAATCAGGCCAGGAAGGTCGTGGCAGCCTTGGATACGCCCAGGAAGGCCACGACAGTGATGGATTCAACCGTGGTCTTGAGGAAGAAAGGGGGAGGCGGCATGGCAGGTGAAAGGATCACGATGCCCAAGAGGGGGGTAAATTGGGATTTTCTAAAATTCCAACAAAAGTTAAACCCTAAGCAAGAGCCCAACTTCACCCAACTACTAGCAATAAATAAATACCATTAGAAAAACAACAACCCTAAGTCATCACTATAAGTACTTGCTAAGCAATTGCACAAAGTGAAATGCTCAAAGTAAATGTGGAATGTAAAGCAAGGGTAGAGAGGCGGAGAGAGAGGCGGCGACGTCCGGGATCGTGGTCATGCGGTAGGGAGGAGTGAGCGAGAGAGAACGTCACCTGAAGCACTAGCCACCGCCGCCTTTGGCGGAAACGCAACCATGATGATGCGGGGATGAACCGGTGGGCGGAGGCGATCTGGACTGGAGGAAGAGGGTGAGGGCGCTATTGTGGCCATGCTGACGACAATGGGGAGAAGGGAGTTGGCGGTTGGAATAGGATTGCCTCCCTTGGGAGGGAAAGATGAGCCTCTCGGGGACGACGACGTAGAAGCATATGTCGGCGGCTGTGCAAGAGGTGGCCAGCGGATGTGGGAGGGAAGGGTGGGTGGAAACCTAGCTTCGATACCATGTAAGAGAATGGAAGGCTCGTTGTATTGCATAGAGGATGGTTAAATATATATAGAGACCTAGGAAACCCTAACCCTAATGGGCCGACAATACAACAATGATGCCAGCCCACCTACACATACATATAGGAACACACTCTAACAGGCAAGAGAAGGGTAAATAGTCTATTTAATTTGTTCAATAATTTACAATTGTTACTAGAGCCTAGGTAATTAGTATTAAAGGTGTCGAGCTTCTTCTCAGCACGCTTCTTCCACACGAGGGCGACGTCCACCTCTAGCACCCGCTCAATGGATTGGTCCCGAAAGCTGCACGACACCCGCGCGCTCAACACCAACGACATGTGTATGAACCGGGTGACGCCTAAGAGGGGGGTGAATTAGGACTTCTAAAACTTTTACTAAACTAGGCCACAATTAAATCCCTAGAGCAAAACCTATGCAAATAATCAAACTAGAATGTGCAAACTAGGTTTTGTCTAAGTGTTGCTATCTCTACCGCAAAGGCTAAGTTTCAATCTACACTAAATAAGTATAAATACAAGATTGAAACTTAAATGCTTAATATAAATGCGGAAACTTAAAGAGCAAAGTAGAGAAGCAAACTCTCGTCGATGACGCCGGTATTTTTACCGAGGTATCCGGAACCACCCAAGGTCCCGACTAATCCTCGTTGGTGCCCCTACGCAAAGGGAAGCCCACGTGAGGGCCAAGCACCACGGTCGAGTAACTCCGTAGAGAGCCACAGGCCTTCTCCACGCGCAAGTGGTGCTCCGCTTCCGGCTCCTCTCGGACGCTCCCCGTCGTCTCCACTATCGAGCTTCCGGCCGAAACGCCGCGGGCCTCGTTCCCTTCGGTACACGGTGGCGGCCGTGACACAAACGCGGTTGTCACGGTCTCGCAAGACTCTCGCCCCACTCGGTATAATTACAACGGCTCACGCAAGAGCCGAGGGGTTGTGTGGTTTTACAAAACTCACTCAACTAACTAGGGTTTACCTAGAGCAAGCGCTAAAGCGGTCTAACTAACCTAAGCACTTCACAAAGCACCTACGCTAATCACCGAGTGATTCTATTAAGCACTTGGGTGTTTGAGCTCTTGGAAATATGCACTATATGCCTTGGTATGTTGCTTGGGCTCCCACACTTGAGAATGGTCAGTTGGGGTGGTATTTATAGCCTCCAATCCCCAAACTAGCCGTTGGACAGAAAGCAGCAGGTTTCTGTCGTCGGGTGCACCGGACAGTCCGGTGCACCACCGGACAGCCACTGTGCAGTGTCCGGTGCACGCCACGTCAGCCGACCGTTGGCGCCTGTAGCAGTCGACCGTTGGATCCGACCGTTGCTGTCTGTCCGGTGCCGACTGTCCGGTGCCCCACCGGACAGACCGGTGCTACAGCCAAAGAGCGCATGTCTGTGGCCTCTCTGCGCAGACTGTCCGGTTGTCTCACCGGACAGTCCGGTGCGCCACCAGGCGCTGGCTGACAGCCCTCTTCAAGGTTTTTTCGTTGATTTCTTCGGGCTTCTTTTGTTCTTGAGTCTTGGACTTCTGTGCATCATTTTATGTCTTTTTTTGAGGTGTTGCTTTCCTCAATTCCTTAGTCCAAGTAAATATTGCATCCTGTGAACTACAAACACAAACACTAGAAAATTTATTAGTTCACGGATTGTGTTGTTCATCAAACACCAAAACTCGATTAGCCAAATGGACCGGGGTCCATTTTCCTTACAACATGGTTGGCAAAGAGGAGGCTACGACTGGAGCGACGACGAGACATGACGAGTCGAGCAGGGTGGGGCAAGATCAGGCAGCCAGCGAGAGGTGAGCAGGGGGAGCAACGATGGGAGGTGATGAGCCCAGCGGGGTGGGGTGGGCCTGCGCGCCTGTGCCACTATGGTTGTTAGGCTAGAGGCGATTGGCGCAATGATTGCTAGGGATTGGCGTGAGCTGTTAGAGCTCGTGGCTAACATGAATCTAAGCCACTTGGACCGCAGATTGATTACATAAAAGTATAAGGGTTTTTTTAAAAAAATAACGACATGGAACTATTGAACCCCGAAAACTAGTACTTTAATATAGTAATAAAGACTGATGGCTGACGTGAATCTTGGTCACTTGGACTACGGGTTGATTACATAAGAGAAGTTTTTTTCTTAAAAACGACGACAATGGAACCGTTGAACCTCGAAAACTGGTGCTTTAATCTCTACTACTTATTAAGGCGGTAAGGGTAGCCTGCCGTTCTGCCTTCGTTCAATCTGGATCGTCCATCACTGTTGGACAATCTGGATCGTCCATCGCCAACACTAACCTGCTAGCCGCGCCCTCCTCATCCCGCCCCATTCGCGCGCAAAAAATCGACACAAGCTGACAATACCAAGAGCTGATTACACGAGCTGACTGCTTTCTCTGTAGCAGCAAGGTTTATAAGTTGCTATCACAACCTTTGGCTGGTCGATGTGGTACATTATATTTGCGCTGCGGTAGCCTGTGTGGGCTGCGTTATTTAGTTAACGTACGGGCCCATCTAAATTCCATAAGGCCCATTTAGAAAAAAACCCTAGAGACTTCATCAGGCAGTCACACGGCGGCTCTCCTCCCCGCGCGTGCGCGTCGGCTCTCCAGTCGCGCGGCGGCTCTCCTCCGCAGGCAGTCGCGCGGCGGTCTCATCCCCGCCGGCGAGCCTCCCCTCCCCTCCGCCAGTACGCCTCTATCGCCGGTGGCCTCCCCCTCGGCAGACAGACCCGCCTGCCACTATCTAGCTGCTCTGCGCACCTCGCAACAGTAACCGCTCGTCCCATGGCGAGGTGCGGTTCCACGACGAGGTTCAGGGGCCCGAGAGCGTCGCCTTCGACCCGCAGGCCGTACACGGGCGTCGCCGACGGTCGGGTCGTCTTCTGGGACGGCGAGCGGTGGGTCCCATTCGCGACGACCTCTTCGCGCTGGACGCAGGAGCTCTGCGGCGGGCCCAAGGCCTCGCCGCTGGAGTATCTCCCCACGCCCGGTGATGGCGCCCTGCACCTCATGCCCGTGCTCCGCCCCCACGCCCAGCAGGCAGCCACAGATCCCGCAGGGCGAGGATCTCGCGGATCACGTAGGGCGGGGATCTCGCGGATCACGCCGGGCGGGGATCTCGGCCAAGCCTGATCAGAAGTTTGGGGACCGATCAAAGTGATTCCCAGAAGTGGAGGCCGAGGGATCGAAGCGGAGGTGGTGGAGATGACGGAGGCGCTGAAGTCCGTCCAGAATCCGGTGACACAGAAAAAGATCAGAGTTTCTCCTTCTACTTCATCGGGTGAAGTCCCGGTGGTGGACAGCGCCTCGACGCTGATCCCTCTTGAAGCTGCGTCAGGCATTGCTGGTGCCGATGCAGCCCGCATTCGGCATTCCCACTCCAATAGGAGGGTTTCTTGTGTCGCTGAACAGGCTCTGCTTACTAATCCATTGGTTCTATATGAATATTGTTATATCTTGTACATCTATCGTAGGCGTCGCTAATACCTTCATCAAACTGAATACTTCTTCCCAGCTGTCAGATCAGATCAAACTTGACGTGTGTTAGGTAACAAAGTTGATGTAGATGGTGGGAACAACTGTGTGATAAGCAACGCTACATGATTTGCTCTCTGGTTAAATTATTCTCTTGAACTAGATTATGAACTGCTTAGAAATATGATCTGCTTTGATTTTAGGTATCAGAGAAAAAAAGCCAAGGCATGGTGCACTTCTAAAGAGCACATCTGCAGCTGCCTGCTCGGGCTCCATTTCGATAAGACTACGGACCTGTACATCGCCGACGCCTACTTCGGATTGCTCAAAGTCGGCCCCGAGGGCGGGCTGGAGAGTTACTGTGAAAACTCTCAAGTGAGGGAACATGATCATGTGCAGGCAAGAGCCTGATGACTGTTGGCAGAATCAAGTCATAGCTAAACAGGCATGGAGATTTGCACGTGACTTGTTATAGTTCTTTTAGTTCCAATGTGTCTAATCGGCTTACCTATATATGCAGGGAATATTTACCACCCCTTCCCAGAACAATGGCAAATACATATATGATTATGCCACAATTCATTTTTTAGCTGAGCTCTTCAAGGTACATAATTCCAATCATATTCAATCTTTTGATAGCCTCATACTCATTTTATTATAATGATGGAATCATGGAAATGTGTATAGGAGAGTGCAGTGATTCATCATTTTTTGTGCTAACATTGCCCAGTTCTCGGTGCAGTTATCTGTCTTAGGCTTCTTCCTTTGGAAGGAATGCCATTCTTCATCTCCACCAAGGATGACAAAGGAATGGAAGAGTGTGCGACTATATCTTGTTCCTTCAGTCATATATCTCATCCACAACAATGTCACGTTTGCGACATTGACCTATGTTGACCCGGCTATAGATCATGTATTGTGTACCCCATATAAAATATTGTATACTGAAATCAGAGATAAGGACACCCATCCTATCTTACTTAAGAGCAGATTCCCTCAAAGAAAAGTCGGTGAATTGTCATATCTTTTCTTTCTGAGCATGCAGTTTCATCTTGTTTGGGATTCTCTTATCTAACTTGCATTAGTGTATTTTGTCTTGACACTTCACATCTGTTATTTTTGTATGGTCACAAAGTTGCAATGCTATACTCTGTTTGGCCTCTCATTATGTGCTGAGTTTCTGATACAACTCCATGTGTAAAGCTTCTTGCATCTTTATTTATTATGTGAAGTGATTTATGATATTTCTTGCTAATCTTGCAATTCTATTATTCTTGTGATTGTTTCCCTAGAAGGTCCAATGTATTCAGATGTGATTTTATTTTTTCTATTTTACTTTGATCTTATTCTTGTAGCACTATCGGTTTCCCCTTATTTGTGTGTTGTTACTTTAATTTGATCCTGCTATAGATCAGCTGACAAAACTATTATGTTTTCTTAACAAACCATGGTTGGGTTGCCTGTGCTTGTTGATCCTGCAGTTAGTGTGAGCGAGGTCGTGTACAATTTTTTTCAAGAAAGATCAGCAGTGCCAATATTGATGATGGGCTGAGTAACAAGGTTAGCAAACTTGGCTCCCAGACACAAACATGACGTCATTTATATTACATTGTTTTGTCAGCTGTCTCCATGTTGAAACGCCCATCTCTAATAGACTATCAAAGTGTAGAGTCTGAGCAACTAATGAAGCGCTTGAGGCCTGGTGGACATGGCATTGATGAGGTAATAACCGTAATATTGCATTTGCACTTAGAAAAATATGTCATTTTTGGATTTTGTATGAATTTTAATAATCAATCATGCTTATGCAGGCCACATATCCTGCTCCCATCCCTCAACCTGCATGGTCAGTGGATGATCTTCCAAGGATAGTTGCTTGTTCATTGTCACATGGATCTAATGTAACTAGCATGGATTTTCATCCAACTCGGCATACACTGCTTCTAGGTATGATCAAGATAACTGTCTTATTTGATTAACTTTATTTATAAAATGTGATATTCAATGTTGAATCCTAAACTTGGCTATACACCAATTTATTAAGTTTCTTACCCTGTGTTTTACTACACAGTGGGATCTGCTAATGGTGAATTTACACTTTATGAGATCGGTCTGCGTGAAACATTACTTTCAAAGCCCTTCAAAATTCGGGATATAAATGCATGTTCACCACAATTCAGTTATTCACATACAAGCTGAAGTCTTATCTGTAGTTTACTTCTGATATCTATTTACTTGTACCTTGTCTGTTAGCATGCCTGTGTGTTTCATCTTGTGAGTCTGATTATTTGCCATTCCTGTGTAAAGAATGTTGTTGTCAAAGATTCCTCCATAGCCATTCAGGTTTTTGAGGCGTCATAATATTTGTTATGGTCCCTCTGAACCCTGTGGGGGCGATGATCCTGATCTGAATGCCTCTACTACAAATGCAATTTTTAAGTGTAATTTTGAATAGTGCAAATATTTGTTTTTAAGAAAGGCAGGAACATTGCCACTCACAATTAAATTAAGTCACTTTTTAGAAACCAGAGAAAGTGGGTACTTGTATAAGAGGAATCTGCATGATTATGGAGTCCATGTATTTTGTGTGACCCATAACGGAAGGTGATGTGGGTAGATTACTATATCACCTTCAGTGTTGCAGATGTTTTTCATCTGCACACTTTTCTACTGCAAGTTTAAATGGCAGACGACGTTCAGTCTCTGCATTCTCTCAACTCATTTGACTACCCTTTTATAGTTGACCCTGAAGATATTCCATTGGAGAAGGTTCAAGTTAAATCCTCAGGACATGTTCTGCCATATGTTGGCGTTGCTTGTTTGGGGGCTATTCTGTTTGGTTACCATCTTAGGTATGTACTTTATTGCTACTACAAGATGCTTGTTTCTTAAGCACAATCGGATGAAGCATAATTTATTGCATTTTAATTGACAAAAATGAATAATGAGCTGGAAGTATAACAGTTACATCTTTTCTGCACTTCTATTGTGGGCGCAATTGGATGAAGCATCGTCGAGGAGAAGCAACAGCAGATCGAGTACCCCTTCTTCACCGAGGGCTCGTAGGAGCTTCTCAAGGCGCGTGTCGACATTGTATAGTACTTGCTGCCTTGGGCCAAACGACACCACGAGGACCCCGATGAGGATACGGAGGCGGAGGCCAAACTCGTCGTCAAGAAGGCTGGGCAGTTTCGTCCTTTGCAGATGCACATGCTTATCTAGAAGGTTCGTATGATGTCTGCTCCCTCATATACAGCTTCGTTCCGGGTAGTGGGATGCTTTGATGTGTACATGGGGTTTCTAAATAATCCAATATATCATGATATGGTTATCTTTCTTTATGATGCACACATACCAATGCCATGATCAGGTTTTCATTCTCTTTTAAAGAGCGCAATGTTGACCTTTTTAAAAACCTGGTACATGAATATGATTACACCTGTTGGTCATGCAATGTTGCAAGGCTTGGTTATTCAGGAACTGCTGTTATATCACGGGTATGTTCTTCCTGTGGTTAATGCCTAGCATCTCCCTTTTGTACTGACTAAAAAGTCAGTGGATAGCAGCATTGCAATAAATCTTCTGAACCCAATACTATCAGTTGATACATAGTATATATCTAACCTCACTTTCCGTGTTCTTTTGTATGCATTAACAGGTACAGCCAATCTCAGTTCAATATGGGCTTGGCATACCAGAGCGTGATCAGGAAGGCAGGCTTATTACCTTGGAGTTTGATGATTTTTACTTGGTCAATGCTTATGTCCCAAATTCTGGCAGTGGTTTACGTAGACTGGTAAAAGCTATTATTCCTTCATGTTGTTAGTGTTCATATTATGTTGTACTGCAATTGCTTAGGATATCAAATTTTGTTATGTTGCTTCTTGGTCTTCAGAATTACAAGATGTGTTTTCTGCTGCACATTTACTGCCCCCAAGACTTTTTTATTCATTCATTTCTATATTAGAGTTAAACGTAGCATGTAACAATGAACCAGACCACAAATCCTGATGAAAACCACCAGAAGGTTTATAAGCATGTGCATCTGTTGCCTGACATTGGCTCATGGTTTTGTTCAGATTTTTTAAAATAGTATTAGATCCTTGCACACCAAGCGATTGCCCCCTAATTGCTTATCAGTATGCCATTTCGCCCGAACAAAGATGCTTGCCCTACACGTGCCATGGACAGGACCAAACCTTCCTGACTTTTGACTCTTGATCCTGCAAAAAAGAAAAGATAGCACTAGAAGACATGGTGCTATGAGCGCTACAAAACACCACAGTTTTTGTTCTTTGGTTTTTAATATTCTCAGTTGTAGATATCTCACTTTTTGTACATCTATTTTGAAGATTGAGGCATCAGTTGGTACAGATGAGGATGCTGGAGAATCAAATCTCGAAGCAAATGAACTGGAGTTATCTAGAGTATCTGAAATGCAGCTCATACTAGCGGACCATGGTCAATGTATCTTTTTGAATTAAGTCGGCCCATTAAAATATTTCCTTGTTCAAGCACATGTGTCTATGCCTCGAGCTTGATGTTGGAGTTCAAGTGCTTTCTAATTTAGTCTCCATGACATGTGATCTGGTGAATTGATTCAAGACACTACTCATTATGTTATGCAAATAATTCTGACAGATAACCCTTGTGGATTTGATTGTAAAACTGATGTCAGTGAACTACTAAATTTTCTTGTTTTTGTGTTCTTGAAAAAAAATCTCAACCTTTTATTTATCCTAGGGCTATACTTTACCATTTGAAACTAGAATCTGTTATAAAAAATGAAAAAGAAGTTGACTGTGAAAGCCCATCAGTGTACATCTATGTTGAGATACAAAAATGAAACTATAATGTTTTCCACACGGATTTTGCATATTATAGTGATGTTTGTCGTTCCGTATCAATTTTTCATACAAATCTTTTACTTCTGTCGCAACGCACGAGCACATACCTATAACAATATAACACACATGTACATAAGTTATTATGTTATTATACGGTTCCGTTGCAACGCACGGGCACTCACCTAGTATATTAAAAGATATCTTAAATACAACAGTAAAGTAAAAAATTAGTCTATAAATTATCTTAATTATCAAAATCAACCATGGAGTTTTCAACTAGTCCACAAAAATCCTACATTGTCATATCCGATCTGATTGCCCTGGGATAACCCATGTGGGCATACTATTTTAGATGTAAACCGGAAAAAATAAGTGCACAATCATTTGATGGACATTAGGCAAACTGATCTTATACACGGACCCCAGAAGCTTTACTTGTATCCAAGTGCTTGTATGTGCTTTATGTACAAGGAGTCAAGGACAACACAATTACATGGAGTGGTTAGCACATCCGTTATGTTATCTTACAACAGCACGAGCTCCTCACGTATGCATCAAATCCGCATCTGTTGGATATTCTTCAGCGAAATGCAGAATTGGAGGTTCCTTCCTAACCAACACAGCAAGTCGTAGAAACCGTAACATCCCCAGTTCTACATGATCGACGGAATCGAGTCATTCTTATCCGAGAAGAATGACAGGTTTCGAAATGCATCGAGGCTATTTGCCATCAGGCGGTTCCAATTCCAACTACTTTGACTGTCCCCTATCAGTATGTCATCGGCTTGATATCTCACAGCCGGTATGTCCAAGTCCAGTGGTCCGAGTGAATCAGGCTGCCAAGAAAAGAAAAAAATGTAAGCTCAGCTAAGATAATGCCAGTACAAAAGAAAATTATAATTTCATCAAGTACCCAATATATGTCAGCTAAAGATTGATCCTTCAACTCATTAGTTTTGTCATTTCGAGGTGGTGATTTAGCATAAAACTCCTCTTCGTCTTTAGCGTCATCAATATAAGGATTATCAGCATCAGTCTCTCTTCCAGTAAAGTCCTAATACATGAAATAATACATAAATAAACAAGGTCAACAACTCAAACGTATAAACTTATTTTGGTTCTAGGAGAACACAAAAGATGTCAGCAGACCTGAAGAAAACCTCGAAATCCTTCTGAATTTGAAGGATGAACTTCATTGTCAGTATCAGGAGAGCTGCTAGGAGTGTTTGACCCTTCTTGCTTCCTGGAGGCTGACAAATTAAAACTGAACTCATCACATGTTTCTTCTGCTCCCCATATGTTTGAATGGGGAGCATGGGCTGGCTGTTCTGATGCTTGATAACGAGAAGCATGAAGGGCAACAACAGCATCAAACGAGTCATAGCTGCATGGATTCTCAAGAAACAAAGGATTTTTTACACTAGTCCCTCCGCAATCTAAATCTTTGGATGCTTCTGTCAGTAAGTGCTCAACACTGATATCTGTAAGGGTATCTGCCCACTCTACTTCAGATATTGCCACACAATTCATTCCCTGATCATCCTGAAGTACAATTGGATACTAAGTTATAATAAAAGAAAGGCAGGCCATAGAAACGTTTATTTGTCAGAAGGATGCAAGAGACAGAAAATATAACCTCAAAAGCTTGGGTTACAGGAACCTGCACTTGCTTTTGGCTGCCAAACCGAGAGTGGGGCACATTAGCCGGCTGATCCGGAAGCTCAGAGTCCTTGCCTGTACTGGATGGTGTCATATGCAATAACATTGAACTGCAAGGATATGACTCATGAGTGCAATTACTGAGCAAAGTACCATCCTTTCGCACACAAGCCTTATCTCCTGATGGTGATTTGACTTGGATGACTTCCGGTATCATGCAATCTTCAAAATGGGTCAAAGATATGTCACTTACTCCTGCTCCAAGCTCAACAAGGGAAAACCAACCATACCTTAACAACAAAATGTTGACACAAAATTAGCATCATTATGCACCTACAACTGACCCATTAGGTTGCGACTTTCTATCGATCAGAGAAATTATATACCTTAAACGGAAAACAGAAGGGCTATTCACAGAAAGAAACACATCAGCGACTGCAACAGTATCTCTTGTTGTCCATCTCTGATATGTAGCCAAATCCTCTTGATTAGCACAATACGGAAAAAGAATAAGCTCTCCAGATGCGATGTTTGAGTTACCCCATTTTCGGTTTAGATGTTCTAGCACAGATGATATTTTCTTCCTAGAGCTTAATGTGAGCTCTAAATGAGGATTATGGTCATCCTGATAAGAGGAGAAAAGGCAACATGTAATGTTCAAATTGCTCACAGATTGGAGAACTGAACAGAACTGACCCCAAACCAAATACAAAGAAAAGTTTGCGCAAAATGCAGAGGGAGCTATTTGCCGTCTTTCGTCTATAACGTGCATGAATTCAACAACAAGAACCTGAGTGCTCGGTCAATAATTCACCAGTAACAACTGACATGTTAAAAATACAGCGACTGAGAGAAATTGTGATTCATATGCAGTTTGCTAGTAGCGAGAAACAATGTTTACCTTCTCCAATGCCTTTCGAGTAGCTTCGTTTATTGGAAATAACTGTAGCTTCAGCTTCACAGGTGCTTGTGAATCTGTTTCCTTCATATGATTTGTGCTAATGCCTGCAAATGCAGAACAAAAACATCATGACAGTAGACCTGTATCTGCTACTGTTAACTTCAATGAGTGTGTTGAACAAAGTTCAACAACTACAAGAACTAAAATCCAGTTGCTACAAGTCATACCATCACCAGTAGAATGTCTGTCTGATGATGAAGTCAGTGTTCTTGCATCAACATTACATAACATGCCTGGGTTAATCGTGTTGCGCTCGAGCTCCTCAGCCGCATCAGCAACTAAAGAAACACCAGCCATGGCCGCTCTCTCCCATTTTTTATATGCAGCAGATGCAACAGCACCACCTAAAACACAGGTCACCAGCTATCCACATTAATGCAATGTAACAAAGGTTCACCACTAGAGAGCTCTTCTACATGATAGTTTCAATCATCAACGATTTCACCGAGACTCAAATCACACAGATTGTGTGGCAAAAGATAAACAAGGCTAGGTCATAACAGAAGAACAGACTAACAGAGAACATGCGCCCACCTGCCTTCCTTTTCTGTTTCACGGTTCTTGTGGCAGAGAGGTCCCCTTTAGTTGTTCCTGACTTGTTAGAAATTGGTTCTGCAACCCGCTTTAAAATTGTCCCTTTAGGAGATGCTATTCTGCTACCATTTTGAGAATCTATTGACAAGAACTTTACAGGAGGAGTCTCATCCCCAGGAGCCTTGCTGATAACTGGAGATGGAGAAGATATGCACATATCCACTCGTGAATGCTTTTTCCTGGACTTATTTCTGTCCTTTAGCAGTTGTTTTCCCTAGCAAACAAAAGGAGATACACATAGCATGAGAAAGAAGAAACAAACTGAAACATTTTATGATGAGAAAAAACATGGGGAGTTGGGGACAAAGCAACTCACCAATGCTTCTACAAATGTTTTGAACCTCCGAGGCTTCAGGTGCAGCTTTGATGCACTGCAGCTAAATTTCTCAAGCAGAGACCACCTGCATCAAAACCAGCTAATATTGAACTGCCAGCAGTTGAGCAAACACATCCTTAAACGAAACTGCCATTATTTACTCGCTTTCTACAAAAGCTATACCTGTTTTCACGAATTATTAAGAAAAGAGTTCTCTAAAGAAGGGAAGAGCCATATGAGATGGAAACCTCATGTACAGTTTGGAATGGAATTGTTTTTTTAAATGAATGCACAGCCATGATGGATTTTGGCTTTATCCAAATGAAATAATGCAGAAGCATTGCAAAATTATTATGAAGCTAAATGACTAGAGATTGAATTTAGATCATGTATGTAACACAAGAATAAACCAAGCACGTCAAAATCAGTAGAAAGGTACACAACAGATCAGTAAATATGACAAGATATCCACTACACAGCGGAACTATAATTAGTGGTAGTCACAGCCTCCAGATGCCATAGAAAGCTATATACAATCTACCATCATGATCTGTAATAGAAAGACAAGATGTTCAAGTCCCTATAAATATCATATGCCAAAGAGGTAACACATAAAACATTACATATTACAAAGTAACAACTAGTTTTTGCTTCTATGGTGTATAAATAAAATCAACAATGAACTATACTTTATCAAGCAATTAACAGATGACGAGATATATTCAATTACCAGCGAAGCATAGCAGCAATGGTATCCTTGGAGTTTTTTGCATCAAGTGAGAACCTAGGACCCAATAGCTTCTTCATGCGTCGAACAAGACGATAATAGTAATGCCTGACCTGTATGGCACATAAAGCATTGAATCTTTTTACATTAGATTCATATACAACAAAATTAAAACTTCAATATAATAAGATAGGCTAATATTGCAAGAAAAGATTAAACATCTTTAGAGTAATATAAAATGTAAACTCTAGTCATCATAAAGACAGGAAGTCCTTAGAACAACTCATACATAACAAAATTTCAGTCTAGTGCATATCTGTTTCACCTAAAACATCTTGGTTGAAAAATAAATACCTGATCCTTGTTTTTACTCTGAACACGGTGTGTAATCTTGTCGAAGTTCTAGGAAAAAACAATATGAGATTACCCATCAATCGATTGTTATGTGCTAATTAGATTGCAAATAGCAGAAGAGCATTGTATCCAGAAATTATGCCTCTTACTTTCCCTACTTGCCGCAGTGCATTGAAGAAATTCTCCTCCTCTTGGTGTGTCCACGCTGCCCATTGTCGAGTCTGCTTTTTCGCTACATGAATCAGACACAGCGCAAAAACTATCAGGCGAAATTCAGAACTGTGATAAACAGGGAGTCTGAAAAACATACGAAAATAGTTCACAAAAAACGAACCAGGTTGCTTATTGGGATCGGAAGACTCAGGGGCGGACCCGGTGAAGGACATGCGTGTGCACATGTACGCCCTATAACTTTTGGAAAATAAAAATAAAAATAGAATTTATTAGGCATAATAGATATATAAACTTGTAATTATATTAGATCCGAATAAAATACACAAGTAGACAAAGTTAGGGTCCGATGGTCAGTTTCACACAGCAGGAAGGGGAGAGAACGGATGCGTATACCTGGTAGGTGTTGATAGCCGAGGAAGGACCCGAGCACGTAGGACGGCGGCGGCGGTCGCCTAGTAGCGGCAGGAGAGCGCTCCCCGCAGCCCGCACACGGTGGACGGGAGAAGAAAAGGCAGGCGGTGAATGGATTTTGGATGGGAGTCGGAACGGGAAAGGGAAACGTTTTGATGGTTCAAGACGTGGGTTATGGATTGGAAAATACTCCTATGTGGGAATGGGGAATGGCTACTATGCATCAGGCAAAAGAATGGGTAATCGATTGCAAAACGCTACTACCATTTGGTATGGATCAGGCAAACGAATGGGTAATAGTGGACCAAAATGCCCATAAAATATGTGGAGCATTGGTTTCTTGTAAGTCATGTTTCCAAGATCACGTGTATTGTAGATACTCCTCTATCCCAAATTAGAATTCGTTTTAGGTTATTATGAGATTCATACACTACTTGATGTATTAGAATTTGTTTTAGGCTATTGTAAGATTCATACATTATTTGATGTATGTATTTTATATAAGTGTCTAGATTATCATCCATTTGAATATAGACATAAAACAAAGTGCTAAAACGAATACTATTTTGGAACGGACAGAGTGGTATTTTACTCTTATGAAACTCATTTCAACCAATAAAGCTTTTTTACCTATCTCTTTATTTACACTATGATATGTTAGCTTATTTGATGTTCATAAAACACATGTAAAGCTTTCATTGATTCTAACCTAAGTAACTTCACAAGTCATAACCTATTTCCTACCCCATAACCTAGCCCTCTAGTTGTCTGGATGTCGTCAAAGTCCAAAAAGGGCATATTTTATTTATTGGCAAAATGTCTTTTAAAACTCCATCGTCAAAGTCCAAAATAGGCATATTTTGTTTATTAGCAAAATGTCTTTTAGAACTCCATCGGCGAAAGATTGAGCTACAATAAACTTGACTTGGTGTCAATCTTACATCCTCGGGGGCAAGCCCATGTCGACCATGCTCACGTCCTACAAGATGAGGGTTTTATACATTAACCCTTACACATTTCCCAAGACGTCATGTAAGGATCTTGGTTGGTATTTGTAACTGTGTGACAACTAAAGTGGACTGATATATATTTATATTGAGATACATATGATTATAAGCCTAGATGCTTTCATAGAGAACATAAGGTACTACGCTCAGATGGCCTAAACCACTCTATATCGTGTGTGTGTGTGCATGCTATCTTGTCAGCATCTATTATAGTGGTCCTAGGCCTACACCTCTCTCTCTCTCTCTCTCTGGTTATTTGGTAGTGTGGTGTCGTAGCATAACGATATTTGGCACATCCGGTAGGGGCATGGTGCACTTTGATGTGTTGCACTGACATGGCTTCGTAGACACTCTCGGTCGATAGAGTAGTGGTCTCTAACACCGACTCTAGCAGTGGTTGACCATGCACCGCATCATGGACATTGTGCGGTCTTGCGTACTCCATCCCTCTGCTACCTCAAGCAGGGCTAGGGTTGGATCAGACTCATTGTCCTCTTCCGGCATTGCCTAGACAACTCTTTCGAACGGTCTAGTCTGACAACCTTAGTGGGGTCATGTGTGATGTCACCACTGGCTCCACTCCTATTCATGATCCTTTCAACTCACATGACACCTTGGGAGCTTTACGATGAGCACCTCTTCGAGTGCTAGGAAACCACCATCATTCGACACATGTCACTCCTCTAGCCTTGCTCTAAAGACCTACTAAGGTGGACTCCAAGTTTAGTGGCCAGTCTCAATAATGGGCATCATGATAGACACACTTGCCTCAATTTAAGTGATATGTTATTGTCAACATAGATCTCAACCTTAACATTGCAGCAACAACTCTACCATGCTAGGAAAAACACAATGGCGAGTGGTGAGGAGGATAGAGTCAAAGGGTGTTTTGCTCGCTCACTTGTGTCAAGGAGAAAAAGGTCAAGATGCCCAAGAGGGGGTTGAATTGAGATTTTCTAAATTTGCTTGCACAAATGAAATCCTAACATCAAGTCCAAACTTCACCATGAGTGCTTATTGATGTGATAAAAAGTTTGGCACCCTAATTTTCAATTCTATACTAGCATAGAAATTCTAGGAATGTAATTCTTGAACTAAATTTCTCAAATATAAATGTGTATATTAAATAAAGAATTAAAAGACTCCTCAATGTTTTGCTAAGGTCTTAGAGAGTTTACACTCGCTACCAATCCTTGTTGAAGCATCCGTGTAAGGGTGTTGCTTCTCCTTGGTCCATGCACGGACAAAGTGTTCTCTACGAGATGGTTCTTCACCGCTTCTAAAAGGGAAATGTGCCCTTGGGCCATTTCTATTTGTTTTGGTGATTAAATGCTCAACACATTACTATGGACTAACATCTTTTCCCATGAGCATGAGCATAATTAGTTGTAAAGCAAATTGAGAAAGAGCACTTTTGGGCTTGAAAGTGGGCATACTACAAATCTATATGGTTCCAAGTGAAGAAGGTATGTTTCTAGCACTTAGTTAATTGTTTTAGGTACTAATCATACTTGTCTAAGTGATAGAGACCATATAAAGTCGAACCAAAAGGAGCAAAAGAAGGTTGGCACGAAAAAGAAGAATTCAGACTGGTCTGCGTAGCACTGGACGATCCGTTCCACCCACCGAACAGTCCGATGTGCACCGGACAGTCTGGTGATCGTCTGACCAGTTTGACCGCTCTCGGGATAAGCCAGGCACCCTCGGCTATAATTCACCAGACGGTCCGCGTGGAGCGCCGGATAGTTCGTTGTGAAGACAACCAACGGTGTAAGGGAAATGTGCCCTTAGGCCATTTTTAGTTGTTTTGGTGATTAGATGCTCAACGCACTACTACGGACTAACAACTCCACATATGAGCATGAGCACAAGTACTTGAAAGGCAAATTGAGAAACACTACAAGAAACTAATAAATGTTCGTGGGTTAATTTAAGAACGTGGGTATCGACGTTCTTAATTGAGTTATGTTCGTGGGTTAATTTAAGAACGTGGATACCCACGTTCTTATATTAAATTCGTAGGGTCGTGGTAAAACCGTCGAACTTATCATATTAGGAACGTGGGTACCCATGTTCTTAACTTAAATTCGTGGGCCACGTGGACACCGTCGAACTTAACCCAAAAACCTAAATCTCTCTCACCCCACGCGTTTGTCTTCTTTTCCCTCTGTCTACCGCGCGCGCGCCCGCCGCTACCTACCTCGCCGCGCGCGCCCCGCCGCCACCCCACGCCTGCCTCGCTGCCCCACCGCACGCCTGGGCAGGGTGGTACCACGCGGTGCTCGCCATCAAGCGCCGCTGCGGCGAGCACCTCGACCCGTAGCCGAGGAACCCCTTTCTCGGTGTGCCCAAGTCCTTCCCCGGCGTCAAGCCAGAGTTTTGGAACGGGATGCGGTCCCACCTCGCCGCCCTCCGACCCGACGGGCCCATTTCGCGCCGGTTCCTGGCCGACCTCCCTACCGTGCTTGTAGTGGGCGACTCGGTGTTCGTCCATGGGGGCTCCTCGAGGCCAACGTCGAGTATGGCCTGGACTGGATCAATGCAGAGGTCAGCGAGTGGATCCGCGGCGAGGGTGGCGACAATGCCAGGGCGCCCGAGTATGTGCGAGGCCGGGATGCCATGGTCTGGCTGAGGAGGTTCTCCGATGACTTCGATTGTGACTGCAAGAGGCTAGAGGGGGTGCTTGGGATGATCCCTGGGACCAAGAGAATGGTGATGGGGCACACAATTCAGACAGTGGGGATCAATGCAGTGTGTAGCGCATAGGCGGTGAGGGTGGATGTGGGGCTGTCAAGGGGATGCGATAACGGACTGCCTGAAGTGCTTGAGATCAATGCTGGTGGCACTAATGTCAGGGTGATCACGACGCCTCCCTCAGAGGCCTAGATGTATAGGAAGCAAGAGGTGGAGAAGGCTGCTGCAGCGGTCGCGGAGAAGAGCGTTGAGGTGAAGGATGGGCTTGCGTTACTGGTAAGAGAGAGCCATGGGTTAAAAGAGGTAGGGGTTAAGGCTTAATTCAGTGGTAATTTCAGGCTAGGATTGTTTGGGTAACCCACAATTGGGATTGCTTTGGTGAATTTGGTAAAGAAGACTAGTTATGAGAGAGATTGTTTGTAGGAATCATTAACTGTTAGTGGGCCTGCAACGTGTGTGAGGGTGATAGGCTGTTAAGCATTTTTGTGCTAATAGATAGTACTATAGTATCTGTGTGCAATTGTAGTTTTCTGTATTGGTTAAATTTATTAGACGTACGTTGCTGGTTCTCGCTTATCAAAGTAAAGTTTCCTGGGGCTTATGAAGTGTGATGATTAGATCCAATTTTGTGTTAGTAGAGTCCTTGTGTATTTCCTTTGCGCAAACTGCTTTGTACTAGTACTAAACTACTTCATATTCTTTGCAGGTATGTCTTAGTGTATTTCTCAATTTTCTTCATAAGATTTCGCGCTGGGATTGTCACTAGAGAAATGTTAGCGCTTTCGAAGCCACAGTTCATGCTAATTGGTTTACTAGAAGCGCTAGGTGCTGCTTCAGGCATGGTTGCTGCTGGTAATCAATCCACCCTATTCGCTGTCGGGTTGCGTAATTGCTGCCTACATGGTGGAGCGCGAGTCTCGCCTAACATGACTGGCTGATATATTTCTCTACCATTTTACTAGCATGTGTGCACGGGGCTGACTAATTACCTCGAATGAAATGGGAGTTTTTAGTTTTCATCCGATGTTAAATTGACCAATATTTACGAGGTAGCGGGACTTCAAAATTTTCCCTTTATATTGACATGTGTCTGCTAACTCTGTTAGGATGGGCATATTATTTATGTTGTTGTGGTGCATGTTCTGTATCAGTATTGTTATATGCCTTATTCTTAAATTAGTGCCCCCGTTTTTTAGCTGAGGCATTATGGGTAAATCAAGCAAGAAGTCCAGTGTTAAGGCTGCACCTGCTGCTGTCTCAGTTCCAGAGGGGAAATCTACAAAGAAGGGTAAGGCTTTCCATAGCTCTATTGTTGCAATGGAATAATTGTTGATTATGTTGTCTTGTTGATTTGTATATACCACACTTATCATAGTGTCACAAGAGTTTTTTTAATCATAATGAGCAGGGAAGAGAAATGTAGAAGATGAGATTGAGAAGGCCGTGAGTGCAAAGAAGCAAAAGACTGTACCTGAAAAAGCTGTGCCGGTTAAGAAGCAGCCCCCTCCAAAGAAAGTTGAGAGCAGCAGCTCTGAGGAGGATTCTTCAGATTCTGAAGTGGAGGTGATATCACATTCTTCTCTTTTGGCTCATGTTTATCCTTTAGTTAAAAATTATAAGCTATATGCTTGAACTCTGGAGATTGATTTGATTTACTATGTCACAAACCCACAATTGATTGTATGACAGTATTTTCATTGTTACTATATTCTGTGTGTTGTCGATTGATTTTATTTAGTTTCTTTGATACTCATAGACCCAAGAGCTAGCAGTTGCAGTAGTAATTCCTTTACACGTTTTCCAGAGTTCAAGCATATAGCTTATAATTTCAAAGACACGCCTGCTTACAAGGAGTCCCAATCACAGGAGTTCCCTGAGGAGTCAGAATCATCAAGCGCTGATGTGTTAGAAGAATCATCAATGATGTTCCTGTTTCGCCATTAGAAACTCATTGTTTAAGTTTGTGATTTGTAGCAGGTTCAGTAGTTGTGGTATGATTCCTTCAGACCATGACTGAATGAAATTGTTTCCATATTTGTCTGTCCTTGCAGCTATGTTGCCCAGGCCATCTATTCCAGTGTTGTCACAGGTAATACATCTACATATGCCACTGGGTCACTTCTGATTACTTCATACCTAATTGTGGGAGGTGTGAATCATGTATTGCTTACAACTTCACATATAACCCTATAAATGCTTGTCAAATGGATGTTGTTCTCGCAATTTCTGTTTTTTACTTAGCATTTCTCGTTAGGTTGTTTTTTCATCCTAAGTACTTACATTAGATCGACACAGAGATGATTTTTGTAGCTATGATGATGTGTTTCCACATGCTTGCTTGTGTATTGTTTTCACTGATATATTAAATCATCATCATTATTATATAACAATTGTATAAGTTACAATTAACTTTTCTACCTTTGCTAGTGACATACAATCTTTCTAGGATGTAGTTATTTTTTGTATACATCCGTTGGATTCACCCACCTTCATGACTACTTTTCATGTGACCTTCCTATTAATTGTCTAACATGCTTGTCATCTTTGTGTAGTCCTTTCTAGTTTGGCAACTTATCTTATCTGCCCTCATCTTGGGAAGGAAATATAGAGCAAATCAGATCCTTGGCTGCTTGCTTGTTACAACTGGAGTAATTCTAGCAGTGGCCGGGTGTGTATTGGAATAGTTGTTCTTATTTTGCTTACTCTTCTGATGCACTTCCGTAACAATCTCTAAATAATAATGAGTTGTTATCTATTATATTGTACACCATGTTTTTTTAAAATCTGGCATGCTCATGTAAAGATGATGCTGATTATCAAAGCCCCTGGTTCATTCTAGATACTGCTGATTGCATCTTAGGATCGACATACAATATAAGAGAATTTGCATATGCCATTCTAGATTTTGAGTTTCTCTTAGTCATCCTATTTTCTTGATGAACACAGTGGAGCTAGAAATGGTCCAATTCTCTTTGAAGTCAAATTCTTTTGGCCAGCAGTTGTCGGCGTTTCGAGACCGGGGGGTCCCCGAGCCGACGAGTGAGAGTGCCGCGTGCCCCAGCCCAGATGGGTCGAG
This sequence comes from Zea luxurians, assembly GCA_029449295.1. NCBI lineage: Eukaryota > Viridiplantae > Streptophyta > Magnoliopsida > Poales > Poaceae > Zea > Zea luxurians. Next base: position 29,742,339 of record JAOPSE010000008.1, on the reverse strand, counting down.
CGCGTGGGCGAGCGCGAAGGGGGGAAAGAGAGCGAGAGGTCGGTGGCCGGAGCCGGGTCGTGACGAGGGAGACGGAGATTCCCGCGGCCTTTCGTGTTCGCCCCGCGCCCAGGTCGGGTGCGCTTGCAGTAGGGGGTTACAAGCGTCCGCGCGGGTGAGGGGAGCGAGCGGCCCTAAGAGAGCGCCTGCCCCTGCCCTCGTTCCCGCGAGGCCAACCTTCTCTAAGAAGGCCCTGGTCCTTCCTTTTATAAGCGTAAGGAGAGGATCCAGGTGTACAAAATGGGGGTGTAGCAAGGTGCTACGTGTCTAGCGGGGGAGAGCTAGTGCCCTAAGTACATGCCAAGGTGGCAGCCGGAGAGATCTTGGCATCCTGTTAGTGTGGCGTCGTGGCTGTCGGAGAAGCAGTGGAGCTTGGCGGAGGGACAGCTGTTGGAACAGCTGTGCTCTTGCTGACGTCCTCCTTCTTTCGTAAGAGAGCTGGGAGCCGCCGTCGTCATGGTCCAGCGGGGCGCCATCATTGCCTATCTGGCGGAGCTAGCCAGATGGGACGCCGGTCTTGTCCTCTGCGACCCAAGTCGGCTCAGGGCAGGGTGATGATGACGCTTCCTGTTGACGTGGCGGTCTTGTGTCCTAGGTCGGACGACGTGGAGGCTCCTCCGAAGTCGAGGTCGAGTCCGTCCTGCATGGCCGAGGCTGAACCTGAGCTCCTGGGTCGGGCGAGGCGGAGGCCGTTCGGCAGAGGCCAGGGCGGAGTCCGAGCCCTGGGTCGGGCGAGGCGGAGTTCGTCGTCTTCCGGGGCCTTAGCCCGAGTCCGAGCCCTGGGTCGGGCGGAGCGGAGTTCGCCGTCTTCCGGGGCCTTAGCCCGAGTCCGAGCCCTGGGTCGGGCGGAGCGGAGTTCGCCGTCTTCCGAGGCCTTAGCCCGAGTCCGAGCCCTGGGTCGGGCGGAGCGGAGTTCGCCGTCTTCCGGGGCCTTAGCCCGAGTCCGAGCCCTGGGTCGGGCGGAGCGGAGTTCGCCGTCTTCCGGGGCCTTAGCCCGAGTCCGAGCCCTGGGTCGGGTGGAGCAGAGTTTCCTCTGGCGCTTTTGGCCAAGCCTGGCTGCCCGTCAGTCTTACTCTTTGCGTTAAAGGCGCCAGTAACTTGGTCGGTCGGCGCGGTGATTTAGTCAGGGTTACTTCTTATCGAAGGCAAGGCCTCGGGCGAGCCGGAGATGCGTCTGCCGTGAAAGAGGAGGCCTCGGGCGAGACGGAATCATCTCAGGGTCGGCTGCCCTTGCCCGAGGCTAGGCTCGGGCGAGGCGCGATCAAGTCGCTCGTACGGACTGAACCCTGACTTAATCAAACCCATCAGGCCTCTGCAGCTTTATGCTGATGGGGGTTACCAGCTGAGAATTAGGCGTCTTGAGGGTACCCCTAATTATGGTCCCCGACAGTAGCCCCCGAGCCTCGAAGGGAGTTTTAACACTCGCTTGGAGGCTTGCGTCGCACTTTTTTGCAAGGGGACCAGCCTTTCTCGGTTGTACTTTGTTCCGGTGGGTGCGCGCGAGCGCACCCGCCGGGTGTAGCCCCCGAGGCCTCGGAGGAGTGGTTTCACTCCTTCGAGGTCTTAATGCCTTGCGTAATGCTTCGGCTGGTCTGGCGGTTCCCTCATGCGAACAGGCCGTAGCCCAGATGCTCTGTCGGGGCCCAAGTTCTCGGGCTGGTATGTTGACGCTGTCAACGGTTCGGCCGGAGCCGGGTTTGCGAGAGCAGCCCCCGAGCCTCCGCACAGAGCAAGAGGACGATCAGGGACAGACTCGGCTTTTTTATATACGCCCCTACGTCGCCTTTCCGCAAGGAGGAGGGGGGGAGAGCGCCATGTTACCCTCGATGGGCACCGAACATGGTGTCTCCGGTGAGCTGCAATCGGGTAATCCGAGTGGACGTCCGTGCCCCATTCGTTGGGGGTCGGCTAGGGCCCGGAGGCACGCCCAAAAGTACCTGCGGGTGATCTGCCGGACCCGGTCCCCTGGCGACGGGGTCCGAGGGCTCGTTGCCTCCCTCCGATGGGATTCCGTTACAGAGTCGTTCCCGCTGGTCTCGGAAACGTCCTAGGGTACCTCGGGAGCGCAGCCCGAGCCTTGGTTATGTATCGAACGTACCCCTGGTCATCCCTCGCTCGGCGTCTGAGGCGACTGTGAACCCTTCGGAGGGCCAGCCTTCGAACCCCTGATCAGTAATGGGCGCGGAGCCCGAGTAGCCTGAGGCGGTCGTGGAACCTTTCGGGGGGCCGACCTTCGAACCTCTGACCAGTAGTGGGTGTCGGGCCCACGCGATCTGAGGCGGCTGTTGAACCCTTCGGGGGGCCAGCCTTCGAACCCCTGATCAGTAAGGAGGCTCGGAGCCTAGTTCCTTCACGGGGAAGGATCCCTTTGGGGGTGTCCCCCTTCCCGGTCCCTGTTGCAAGAGATAGAGAAAGGGGAAAGGAAAAAGGGATACGAAATTTGAACGACGTGGCGTACCTTTTTTGGTGTGGCCGTTTTGGCGAAGGCGAAACGTCACCAGCTGCTTCCGCTAGAAGCGCTGCCCGTCGAGTCGCGGAGTTAATGCGCCGGGGCGAGCGGTCGGCGAGGCTGCCGTTGCGTGCGCGAGCCGTTCGAGGAACGGCTGTTTTGCTTTGCGTTTTTTGAACCCCGCGTCCGGTTCGGGCGGTGCGCTGGAACCGTCTTCACCTGGGTCTTTATATACCCCGGAGAGGGCCCGGTGACGGTTCTCGACTCCGCTTCTCGCCTCCCTCCCAGGTTTTTCGCAGCCTGAGAGATCTAGCCAGGAAAAGAAAACCGCCCTCCCCTGTCCTTCGCGCCGCCACCCTTTCTGCCTTGGCGATGGCTGACCGGGTGACCATCATCCCGCCGCGCGACCCGTGGCCCTTCTCCACGGTGACGGTGGGTGATCTGGAGGACCTCGTCGGCGAGGGTTTGCTCCGCCCTCTCACCGATGAGCAGCGGCCGGAATGGATTCCTCCCGCGGGCGGAGTCGCTCCATCCCCTCCGCCGGGGTATGTCGTGAGCTTCATCTCCTTCCATGAGCGGGGATTTGGTGTGCCGTCGAGCCGCTTCATGCGGGCCATCCTGTTCCATTATGGGGTGGAACTGCACAACCTCACTCCCAACTCCATCGCGCAGGCCGCTATCTTTGTAGCGGTGTGCGAGGGGTATTTGGGGATTGCCCCTCATTGGGATTTGTGGACTCATCTCTTCTTCGCCGAGCTTTTTGCTTCGCCGACGGGGGAGAGGAAGGTCCGTGCAGCGGTGCGGACCGGCGGCTGTACCCTTTTGTTGAGGCAGTCGCGGTCGTTGCAGTATATCCCAGCCGTCCTCGCGTCCTCAAACAAGGGTTGGCAGCGCCGGTGGTTCTACCTCCGGAACGACGGAGAGTCCCTCCCGCCGTTCTCTCAGCGGGTTGTCACCGCCGCTCCCGACGCCTGGCGCCACGGGACTCCACACGAGAGGCAGAAGAACCTCGAACCCCTTCTCCAGGCCCTGAAGGCGTTGCGGGAGGAAGGACTCACCGCCGCGGGAGTGGTTGCCGCTATCCATCGTCGGAGGGTGCTCCCCCTGGCGGAACGGCGGCTGTCGCTTTGGGAGATGACCCCGGAGGCCGACTGGGAGGGGTCACGGATGTCCCCTGATCCTCTTCCCCGTGACGCCCTCCAATGGCGGGTGTCGACCGCGATGGGGAAGCCGGACTCCCATGCCTTCTCCCAGCCTCGAATGCGCCCCGACCAGGGGTGCGTCGCTCTGGTGAGTGTTCGCTCCTTCCTTCCTCATATACCGGGTTGGCCCCGGTTCTCACGATTGGGTTTCTTTCCCTCTCCTCCCCCTTTTTAGGAGGTGGGGCAGCACAAACCCTCCTTACCGCGGGTCCCGGAGGACGCGGTGGGTCGGGCAGCGCGGCGGGTCGCCGCGGAGGAGGAGAAAATGAAAAAGGACGTGGAGAAGGCCCGGGCCCGCAAGCGGAGGCGGGCTCGGGACGCCCTGGAGAAACGCCGTCGCCAGCAGGAGAGGGAAGGACTTCCCAGGGAGCTGTCGCCGGAGACGTCCGACGATGACGACGACGACGAAGAGGGGGAGGACGACATGGCCGCCCGTCTCGGCCTCAGCCCCGGCTTGGGGTGTGGCCGGGAGCTGTCGAGTCAGCCCCCGAGCGGGCCGATGTCGTCGGTTTCTGGAGCCGAGGCGCCGGATCCCCGACCTGAGGGGCGGGGGCAACCCGAGAGGGTTCTTGACCCCTCGGCTGGAGGAGCTGACGCGACTCCAGGGAGCCGGGCCGAGGGGTCCGTTCCTCGGGAACCGTCGCCCGCGCCGGCAGCATGGGGGAGCGATCCTCAGGTTGTCATGGCGGCGCCTGGGCAGTCCGCCTCCCGGGCGTCAGGGGCGTCCAAGGCGAGGGCGGCGCCGGGGCCGCTGGCGAGGCGGACCTCGGCGGTGGTTCCAGGGAGCGGGAGCCAAGAGACCTCCCCCCAGGCACAGTGGATCATGGCCCGGAGCGGGTAAGTACCTTGGAGTGTCTCCGTCCCGGCGCTTCATTCATACGTCTTGGCCGTGATTTTCCCTTCCTTCTTTTTTCCAGCAAGCGGAGCCATGGCCCTACCGACCTGGCGCCCCGGAAGGCCCTTAAGACGGCGTCAGTCCAGGCGGCTGGCGCCATCTCGGGCCCCGCCGCTCAGCCGACCCTTTCTCAGGGCGCCCCGCCGCATGGGGCTCAGGCGTCGCGTGTCCCGGGGGAGCAGGTCCCCGAGGTGGGCTCCTCTGCCGAGGCGGCCATCATGATCGGGGAGGCGGCCGGCGCCGACGCGGTCTCGAGCCCGCCTGCCGTGTCGGCCATGCCGGCGCCTGCCGCCACCGCAGTTGGCATCGCCCCATTCGGAGAGCATATGGTTGCTGCCGGCGTCGAGACGGCCGCAGCGTCGGCGCCCGGGGCTTCAGAAGAGGTGGGCATGGACGCGCAGTTCACCCAGGCGGGCAGCTGCCTTGTCGCTGTGCGGCGGAGCCCCGAGGCCCGGGGCCAGTTGCTCCGATTCCAGACCCGCGAGGCTCCGGACCCTATCTTCGTTCTTGACGACGAACAGGAGGACCGGTCCTGGGACGAGCTCCGCAATCGTGCGGAAGCAGCGGTGGGGTCGCTCCGATCGTCGCTGGAGGTTCTCTGCGGGGACGTCCCCAAAATCCTCCAGGTAACGGTTTTAGGCATACCTTCTCCCCTCTGCGAGCGAGGCGTTCGCCGTGATGCCTTGTCTCCCTTTCCAGGATCTGACGGACCGGAGCGCCGCCAAGTCGTCGTTCATCCGCCGCGAGGTCGACGTCTGGGGCTCGCTGCGGTCCCTGAGGACTTCGCTCGCCGGGGCTACCTCGCGCCTTTCCCAGCAGGACGCCAAGATAGCGGACCTCCAGTTGCTCTGTGCTGACCTGAGGGCCGAGGCGGCGGCGGCGCGCACAGAGGCGCTAAGGCAGCGGTCGGAGCTCGTCCAGGTCGCCGAGGAGCGGGACCAATCTTGGGGCCAGGCTGCCGAGGCCGAAAGCCGGGCCAAGACCCTCGCGGGCGATCTGGCCGCAGCCCAAGTCGCGGCCTCGGAGCAGCGCGTCCGAGCCGGAGGTATGCCTCGGCCGTCCTCGGTTCCCATTCTTGTCCGTTTCTTCCGCTTGTATTTGAGGCCTTTCTTCTGGATGTTCGCAGAGCTCGAGTCTGCCCTCGACGAGTCTGCCCAAGCGCTCGCCGAGGCGCTCGCTGGGGCTGCTGAGCAGAGGGAGGCCGATCTCGCGGCCATGTTCGAGGCTGTTTCGGATGTCTATCGGACCCTTGGTCCTGGCGACGTCCCTTCAGGAAGCTCCCCCCAAAGCCGTCTTCAAGCCCTAGGTGGTTACGCGCGCGGTAAAGTCCGCGGGGCGCTACACCACGGCGTCAGGCGGGCCTTCGCCGTGCTCGCTTCCCACTACATCGTGGACCTGGAGCGGGTTAGCGAGGGGTATTGCCTTCCTGACGAGGACGAGGCGGCCCTGGCGGAGGTCCAGCGGCTCGACGCGGTCGCTGCGGGTCCGCGGCGCTGGCGACCATCTTCGAGGCGGAGATTCTTCCTCCTGTGCCGCCGCCGGAAGCGGAGGCGGACCCTACCGACGGCGGGAGTGGAGCTGAGGGCGCGGCGCCTTCCCAAGGCGACGCCTGACTTTTGTTGGGACAATTTCTGTTGGATGCGTGATTTGCCGCGGCCGCCGAGGCCTGGACGCTTTATTCCTCTTACGTGAAGTCATACTCTTTTCTGTTTCAATTTGCGCGCCTGGCCCGACTTGTCAACAACAGGGTGATTTCCCGAGCTGGGTCTTTTTTCGTGGCAGGCGATGAGTGAGGTGTCCCTTGCCCGGAGGCATAGGCGTTCCTCGGCTCAGTCGGTCTCGCCGCTTATTTGTACCCAAGTTCGCTCCTCGGGACCCTGCTTCTGACGCATTCGGGAGAACGCAAAAACTCCATCTTGATCGAAAAAAAAAGAATTTTTTCGACGCGGAGAGGCCCATCCAAACTCGACGAGAGGGGTTCCCCCTTTTTAGCCCCCGAGGGAGGGTCGGGCTCCGTCGGGGCGAGGCCGACCCTTCCTTGATGACTGATTCTCGTGTGTGAGTGGGGGAAGGGCGTAGCCCCCGTGCGTCGTCCGTGCAGAGGCCGTTTGACGAGTCGGGCTCCTGCGGGTGCTCAGTGACATCCCTCGGTATGCCAGGCATGTCTGAGGGACCCCACGCAAAGATGTCGGCGTTTGCGCAGGGAAAGTCGACGAGTACTGCTTCCTATTTGGGGTCGAGCCCGGAACTGATCCGGATCTGCTTGGAGGTGCCACCACTGGGGTCGAGAGGGACGGCCTTGACCGTCTCCGCTGGCTCGAAGTTGCCGGCGTGTCGCTTCACGTCTGGCACCTCTCGGGTGAGGCTTTCCAGGTCGGCGATGAGGGCCTCGGACTCGGCGAGGGCCTCGGCGTACTCCACGCACTCCACATCGCATTCGAACGCGTGTTTGTACGTGGGGCCGACGGTGATGACCCCGTTGGGGCCCGGCATCTTGAGCTTCAGGTAGGTGTAGTTGGGGATGGCCATGAACTTCGCGTAGCATGGTCTTCCCAGCACTGCGTGGTAGGTTCCTCGGAACCCGACCACCTCGAACGTCAAAGTCTCCCTTCGGAAGTTGGAGGGTGTTCCGAAGCAGACAGGGAGGTCGATCTGTCCGAGGGGTTGGACGCGCTTCCCGGGAACGATCCCGTGGAAGGGCGCAGCGCCTGCTCGGACGGACGACAGGTCGACGCGCAGGAGCCTGAGGGTCTCGGCGTAGATGATATTGAGGCAGCTGCCCCCATCCATCAGGACCTTGGTGAGCCTGACGTCGCCGATGACGGGGTCGACGACGAGCGGGTACTTCCCCGGGCTCGGCACGTGGTCGGGGTGGTCGTCCCGATCGAAGGTGATGGGCTTGTCGGACCAGCCTAGGTAGACTGGTGCCGCCACCTTCACCGAGCATATCTCCCGACGCTCTTGCTTACGATGCCGAGCCAAGGCGTTCGCCGCATGCCCTCCGTAGATCATGAAGCAGTCGCGGACCTCGGGGAACTCTCCCGCTTGGCGATCTTCCCTTTTGTCGTCGTCGCGGGCCCTGCCACCCTCCGCGGGTGGCCCGGCCCGGTGGAAGTGGCGCCGAAGCATGACGCACTCTTCGAGGGTGTGCTTGACGGGCCCCTGATGGTAGGGGCACGTCTCCTTGAGTGCCTTGTCGAAGAGGTTAGCACCTCCGGGGGGCTTCCGAGGGTTCTTATGCTCAGTGGCGGCGACAAGGTCTGCGTCGGGAGCGTCGCGTTTCGCTTGCGACTTCCTCCTGCCTTTCTTCTTGGCGCCGCGCGGAGCAGACGCCTCGGGAGCATCTTCCGACGGGCGGCCCTGGGGCTGCTTATCTTTTCGGAAGATGGCCTCGACCGCCTCCTGGCCGGAGGCGAACTTGGTGGCGATGTCCATCAGCTCGCTCGCCCTGGTGGGGGTCTTGCGACCCAACTTGCTCACCAGGTCACGGCAGGTGGTGCCGGCGAGGAACGCGCCGATGACATCGGAGTCGGTGATGTTGGGCAGCTCGGTGCGCTGCTTCGAGAATCGCCGGATGTAGTCCCGAAGAGATTCTCCCGGCAGTTGCCGACAGCTTCGGAGGTCCCAGGAATTCCCGGGGCGCACGTACGTGCCCTGGAAGTTGCCGGCGAAAGCCTGGACCAAATCCTCCCAGTTGGAAATCTGCCCGGGAGGCAGGTGCTCCAACCAAGCGCGAGCAGTGTCGGAGAGGAACAGGGGGAGGTTGCGGATGATGAGGTTATCGTCGTCCGTTCCTCCCAGTTGACAGGCCAGGCGGTAGTCCGCGAGCCACAATTCCGGCCTCGTTTCCCTCGAGTACTTTGTGATAGTAGTCGGGGGTCGGAATCGGGGCGGAAACGGCGCCCGCCGAATGGCTCGGCTGAAGACCTGCGGACCGGGTGGTTCGGGCGAGGGACTCCGATCTTCCCCGCTGTCGTAGCGTCCCCCACACCTGGGGTGATAGCCTCGGCACACCCTTTCGTCGAGGCGTGCCCGACGGTCGCGATGAGGGTGCTCGTCGCCGAGGTGGCCCGGGGCCGCAGGCGCGGTGTTGCGCGTGCGCCCGGTGTAGACCGAGGCTTCCCGCATGAGTCGGGAAGTCGCGGCACGAGGTTCCGAGGGGTACCCCTGCCTTCGGGAGGCAGAGCTCTCGGCCCGCCGGGCCGCAGCGCCTTCCAGGAGATGCTTGAGCTCTCCCTGGATTCGCCGACCCTTGGTGGTTGATGACTCCGGCATCGCGCGGAGGAGCATCGCCGCGGCTGCCAGGTCCTGACCGGTTCCGCCAGATGCGGGTGGCGGCCTGTCCCTGGCCTCGTGGGCGATGCGGTGCTGGAGACCCTGGGGCAAGTGACGTATTTCTCCAGCCGGGGGCTGGCCCGCCCATACCTGCCCGACGTCCCGGCGGATTGCCTCGAGCGCTCCTGCTTCCTCATCGAGCCCGGCCTGCGCCCCGCGGACTTGCTCGAGCTGTGGGTCGTGACCCCCCGCCGGAACGGGGACCACAGCTAGCTCCCGCGGGATGTCGGCGCGAGGCGCTGGCCTAGGGAGATCACCATCCTCCGGCATGCCGAGACGGCTGCCTCCGGAGGGATCCCCTAGCTCGACGTGGAAACATTCGCGGCTCGGGCCGCAGTCCTTGTCGTCAAGGCTGCGGCTACCGTCGGAACAATCGGAAAGGCAGTAGTCGCATGCGGTCATGAAGTCCCGCATGACACTGGGGTTGCCAGATCCGGAGAAATCCCAGCAGATGCTGGGGTCGTCGTCTTCCTCGGACCCAGAGGGTCCGTAGGTTGAGACGCCCGTCAATCGGTCCCAGGGCGACCGCACACGAAACCCCAGAGGGGTTGCACTCGCCTCAACGTGAGTGTCCGCCAAAGCGAGGTCGCCAGGCGGGTTGAGGTCGAGTCGAAATGACGAAAGATGGGAAGCAGTCGGTACCTTCTCGTCGACGAGGAGCGATGAAGTCACGTCGGGGGCTGATCGCGCCGTCGTCTTGGGTACGAGGGCGACGTCCTGCAGGCCCTCCGTGAGCGTGCTGGCGTCGTCCATCTGCTCGGGGTCGACGTGTTGCGGGGGGATGGCGCTCGCCTTCGCCTCGAACGCGAGGGTGACGCCTAGCGTGTCCACCGCTGGTGCACTGGGGATGTCGATTTGCTCGACAGCTGTCGGAGCGCAGCCTCCCGCTCGGCCCTGGTTGCCCCGCCTCCTCCTCCTCCGATGGCGAGGGAGAGGATGGGGCGAGCTCGAAAGTTGTCCTTCCCCCACGCGGGAAAGACGTCGTCGATTTCGCCGCCGGCGGGCGGGCTGTCGACCGCCATTGTCGCCGCCGCACGGCGGTGGAAGGAGTACCATGTCGTAGCCGCTGTCGAGAGACATGAACTCGAGGCTCCCGAAACGGAGCACCGTCCCGGGTTGGAGAGGTCGTTGGAGACTGCCCATCTGGAGCTTGACGGGAAACTGCTCGTCAACACGTAGCGTGCCCCTACCTGGCGCGCCAACTGTCGGCGTTTCGAGACCGGGGGGTCCCCGAGCCGACGAGTGAGAGTGCCGCGTGCCCCAGCCCAGATGGGTCGAGCGTGTGGGCGAGCGCGAAGGGGGGAAAGAGAGCGAGAGGTCGGTGGCCGGAGCCGGGTCGTGACGAGGGAGACGGAGATTCCCGCGGCCTTTCGTGTTCGCCCCGCGCCCAGGTCGGGTGCGCTTGCAGTAGGGGGTTACAAGCGTCCGCGCGGGTGAGGGGAGCGAGCGGCCCCAAGAGAGCGCCTGCCCCTGCCCTCGTTCCCGCGAGGCCAACCTTCTCTAAGAAGGCCCTGGTCCTTCCTTTTATAAGCGTAAGGAGAGGATCCAGGTGTACAAAATGGGGGTGTAGCAAGGTGCTACGTGTCTAGCGGGGGAGAGCTAGTGCCCTAAGTACATGCCAAGGTGGCAGCCGGAGAGATCTTGGCATCCTGTTAGTGTGGCGTCGTGGCTGTCGGAGAAGCAGTGGAGCTTGGCGGAGGGACGGCTGTTGGAACAGCTGTGCTCTTGCTGACGTCCTCCTGCTTTCGTAAGAGAGCTGGGAGCCGCCGTCGTCATGGTCCAGCGGGGCGCCATCATTGCCTATCTGGCGGAGCTAGCCAGATGGGACGCCGGTCTTGTCCTCTGCGACCCAAGTCGGCTCAGGGCAGGGTGATGATGACGCTTCCTGTTGACGTGGCGGTCTTGTGTCCTAGGTCGGACGACGTGGAGGCTCCTCCGAAGTCGAGGTCGAGTCCGTCCTACATGGCCGAGGCCGAACCTGAGCTCCTGGGTCGGGCGAGGCGGAGGCCGTTCGGCAGAGGCCAGGGCGGAGTCCGAGCCCTGGGTCGGGCGAGGCGGAGTTCGTCGTCTTCTGGGGCCTTAGCCCGAGTCCGAGCCCTGGGTCAGGCGGAGCGGAGTTCGCCGTCTTCCGGGGCCTTAGCCCGAGTCCGAGCCCTGGGTCGGGCGGAGCAGAGTTCACCGTCTTCCGGGGCCTTAGCCCGAGTCCGAGCCCTGGGTCGGGCGGAGCGGAGTTCGCCGTCTTCCGGGGCCTTAGCCCGAGTCCGAGCCCTGGGTCGGGCGGAGCGGAGTTCGCCGTCTTCCGGGGCCTTAGCCCGAGTCCGAGCCCTGGGTCGGGCGGAGCGGAGTTCGCCGTCTTCCGGGGCCTTAGCCCGAGTCCGAGCCCTGGGTCGGGTGGAGCGGAGTTTCCTCTGGCGCTTTTGGCCAAGCCTGGCTGCCCGTCAGTCTTACTCTTTGCGTTAAAGGCGCCAGTAACTTGGTCGGTCGGCGCGGTGATTTAGTCAGGGTTACTTCTTATCGAAGGCAAGGCCTCGGGCGAGCCGGAGATGCGTCTGCCGTGAAAGAGGAGGCCTCGGGCGAGACAGAATCATCTCAGGGTCGGCTGCCCTTGCCCGAGGCTAGGCTCGGGCGAGGCGCGATCAAGTCGCTCGTACGGACTGAACCCTGACTTAATCAAACCCATCAGGCCTCTGCAGCTTTATGCTGATGGGGGTTACCAGCTGAGAATTAGGCGTCTTGAGGGTACCCCTAATTATGGTCCCCGACAGCAGTAATGATGATTTTAGCTGCATTTCAAGCTGCTGCTTCCATTATCAAGGTTGAGTGTTCATAGTAGGTTGTGGTGGGATTTTCATGTTAATCCAGCTATATAGTTTTTTCTACTATTACAGGAGTTTGTTTTCATTGATGGTGCAAAACACCTTGAGGTTCGTTTAAACCTCAGTTTTTGTTGTCATTAATTTTCTGATATTGAAAGCACGAACTATAATTTGGTATCTTTTGTTTATATAGGGAAAGAGGCCTGATATATTTGTAGTCAACTCTTTTGGTTCTGGTTTCCAGGTAAGACAATAGAGATTCACTTCTTTTGCTCACTGAAAATCTTTGTTGTTGCACCATACAAGCACTTTTTATTTTCCTACTCCTTCCATTTCTCTCTAACTTGAAAGGGATTCCTTTTGCTGAACTCCCTTCATACCTAACCCGTGGTGATGCATGCTTTCTGGATGTTGGAGGGAATTTGAAGGGTGAGTATTGTTTCTCATATCACATTCAGGTGGTAAATAAGTGTAGCTTCTCATATTATATAATTTCAAATCTATGGTTAATTAGAGAAAAAAGTGTTGTTCTCATATTATATAATTTCAAATATATGGTTGATTGGAGAAAAAGGGATGTTCATGAAATCTTTCACAAGTGAATATTATCCATCTCAACCTTTTTGTTTTGGTATGATCTATATTATCGAGGTATGCATGGCATAAATGTATTACACTTTGCTATCTATGCCAAACTCAAAACGCTTGTGGCCAGAAGTCTTGAACATATACTCAAAACTCAAAACACTTTGTTGTTGAACATGATTATCTATGATCTATGATGCAAGATCCTTTGCACCCACTAACAAAATTTATTTCTGTGTCTCAGTCCTTTGCGAATATCAAATGGTACTTTATTGCAGGTCCTTGATAGATTTTGTTTCTTTTTTCCTTATCGTGCAGTGGCAAAGGTTATTTTCAGGGGGCAAAACTTATGTTAAAATTTTTTTCCATAGTTGGCAGGTGTATTTTCAGGGGATGTTGCTTGAGCCCAAATGGATGACAGCAGAAGTGTGATCTGATGTGCGCTCAGCTTCACCAACACACTGATTCTTGAATGCATTAAGCATAGTGCACAAGGAGTTATTCATGATAAGAAATCTTTTGCTCAAATGTAGCTAATTAGCACTTCATACATTCTGGATAGAATCGATTATACCGTTTCGTCATCTGACTTGTTTGAGGAACTTTGGTCTTCCTTTACAGACATAGAAGGTGCTCTCAAAGACATTGAATGACCTCTTAGAGATATTGAGGGAACTCTGATCACTACTGAAGGAGCTCTTATGGCCATTGAATGACCTCTATTTTCATGAAAAAATAGGTAACTTTATTCATGCTACGGTGGCGACTTTGAGACACGTGAAGGTTTTGACTCCTTGATTGCCATCTGTCTCAAAAGATAGTAATCCGGTGTCCTGATCGAGAGCGATGGAGCTAATGTTTGAACTTGTGTGTTTGAACTTGTGAACTAAAAATGTGAACTATGGATGTGAACTTGTGTGAATTTGTGAACTTATGTATTTGGACTTATGTGAATTTGTGAACTTATATATTTGGACTTGTGTGAATTTGTGATATGAACATATATCAATGTGTTTGAAATCTGTATTGTATGTGATATATTGTGTTGCATGTGATATTATGTATGTCTAATTTTTTATTTTTGTATTTTTTATTTTTTCCCTGGAAAAGGGTTAAGAACGTGGGTACCCACGTTCTTAAGATTAAGAACGTGGGTATCGTCGAACTTATTGTGCAGTCCTAACAGACCCACGCAGGACACATAAGTTCGACGGCCACATGGCCCCGTCGAACTTAACCTTAAGAACGTGGGTGCCGTCGTGGCCGTCGAACTTAACCTTAAGAACGTGGGTGTCATCGAACTTATGGGAAAAAATTCGACGGCCCCCGTCGAACTTAAAAACACATGTTCTTAATGTTAAGTTCGACGGTACCTATGTTCTTAATGTTAAGTTCGACGGGGCCATCGAACTTACTTCTCTAAGTTCGTCCAAAAATCGTTGTCGGCTATATTCATCGGTAAACCCACGTTCTTACGGTAAGTTCGACGGCTTATTACATTAAGTTCGATGGTTTTTCACCCATATTCTTTAACCAGTTTCCTGTAGTGAAATATAGGTGTATATTGCAAATCCTATTGCATTGAAGGAACAAAGGTATGATTCTAGCACTTAGAAATTGTTTTAGTTGCTAACAATATTCATCTAAGTGCTAGGAAACCTCTCCAGTTGAATCATTTTGGAGAAATGGTATTTGGCTAAGTTTGGCCAAACTTGTGCCAGTCTGGGGAGCACCGGACTGTCTGGTGCCTAGGCTGTCAGCCGGCAAACAAGCCGCTCTCAGGTTTTTGCTAAGGTGTCGCGGCTATAATTCACTAGACTGTCTAGTGTGCACCAGACTTTCCGGTGTGCCAGACGCACGTCTGTCCAATGGTCGGTCGCACAATCTGCGTGTTTGGCCAACGGTCACAAGGCTACACCGGACTGTCTGGTGCGCCACCGGACTGTCTAGTGTGTCAAGTGACCAACGGCTGGCAACAACCGACTTCGCAAGGGAAGAAAAGAAATTGATACTGTGCAGTGTCCTGTGTGCACCGGATAGTCCGGTGCACCCACGAACAGAAGGCAACCAGGGCCTTCCAAATGAAGATCAAACGCCTCCTTGGTCACTTGGGGCTATAAAAGGACCCCCTAGGCGCATGGAGCTGTTACCCAAGAACTTTTTGAACACACTACAACTCTGAACCTTTGCAACCATGCTTTTGATTTATTAGAGAGAGATTTGGGCACGTTCTTGAGCTGTAACTATGTCATTTTGTTTTGTACGCTCTCTCTTTTTGCTTGTGTGCGTGGTGTTGCTGCGTTGTGATCTTGTGTGTGTTTCTACTCCCATCCTTACTCTGATTTTAATTGTAATCATTTGTGTAAGGCGTGAGAGACTTCACTTTGTGAAGATTCCTCACAAAGGGATTTTGGTATAAGAAAGATATCTGTGACACTCAAGTTTGATCTTTGGATCACTTGAGAGGGGTTGAGTACTTGAGTGCAACCATTGACCAAAGGAGGTCACCACAACGTGGAGTAGGCATTGGCTAAACCATGGTAAAATTCGTTGTGTCTCTTATCCATTTACTTATTGTGATTATTGTATTGCTTCCAAGTTTAATACTCATCTTAAAGAAGCAACCAAGTGAAGAGTTATCTCTTCTTCTCTCTTCACATCTTAACTTGGTTGTAGTTCTCACTAACACCTATCTAAAACCAAGTTTGTGTTGTTTAGAGTTAATTTTGCAGGATCACCTATTCACCTCCTCCAGGTGCTCTCAATTAGTATCGGAGCTATTCTCTTCATCAAAGGACTAACCGCCTGAAGAGAAGGATCATAAGGGCAAGGGGATTGTGATCGACGACAAGGAGAAGGAGACCATCAACACAATGAGCCAAAGTGAGGTAAGCCTATCGACTCAGGCTCAAACAACAAGAATGACAGGAAGAAGAAGAGACGCATCAAGATGATAGTCTACTACGACAGCGACACCTCCTCATCTTCACCGAAGGACGACGACTCTTCTTCAAAGAAAAAGGCGGTTAACCTAAATTATCTAGAAGACACAGCTCCAAGGATTGGACAGGTTTTCTGTGCTCTGATTTATCTAGGTAGGTTTCATAGTATAACATACCAATGAAGGTTCCTACAGCAACATAAGTGTTGTTCATTTGTTGATAGCTCAACATATACAATGTGATGTCATCCTCATCCTCATTTGATTCCTATGTGGAACAAGTCAATCATTAATACAACATAACCAATAGGAAAACATCAATAACATAACCATTAGGAAAATAAATGTATAACAATAGCATAATCAATGGCCTAACCATAAACACAAAACATCAATAGCAAATTTACAGATCCCTTTTATTAATGCATTTTGCTGCATCACCAAACAACAAAAAGGAAGACTCAGTCGCAAACAGCGGGAATAGCAAAGAACTCAATAGAAACAATAAACACCCAAGTTTATTTATTCCATAAAAAGTCTAGAAAATCAACATACTTCAAATTTGTTCACACACACAGATAAAGACTTATTACACAAATTAAACTTTCATAACACAAACACCTTCATCTACTGAACTGTCTGCACCACCTCTGCAACCAACCTATCCTTCCCTCATATGTTCTAAAGCTTGAGAAAACTGATCGGTTGTACTTTTTTGTCAAACAACTATGTTGCCACCCAATACTCATCTGAAACTTCTGATATGCCATAGTCCACATCTAGTTTCAAACACCTTTCTATATTTTTAATTTCGTTTTGCATATCAACCATAGTTTCCCTCCTCCTTTCATCTGCCCTTTCTTTAGACATTTCAACTAATGTTTCCCTTTGAGCAGTACCATTTTGGTTTAGGTTTGTTGGAACCTGCCCTTCAAGACAGGTTGATCCAACGGGAAATTGGGAAGAGAGTTTGTAATGCTAACACGGGATGTCAAAAGCCACGTTCATCTCCCTGTGCTTAGGCACAGTACGGGAGTATTTATAGGTGCTCAAGGGGCTACCTGTCCCTGTTAAAGACATTTAGACCCCTGGGTACCTAGTTTATCCCAGAATATTCCTATGAGGGGGTTACAGATAGTCATTATAATATACTTTATTATAGACACGGCCTAATTCACACATGTCCACGCGGGGCCTTGCTTTGCGGGCCGAACCGTACATGGGTCTCTCTCCGTGGTGAGGGAGTGGGAGGTCCCGGGGATTTCGGCGGGGCCTTCGTCTTGTCTCGACGAGCGAAGGGGGTCGAGCGGGCCTTCATCTGGTCCGCGCCCTTAGCCTATTGTAAGGCCCAAAATGTGTATAAGAAAAAAATAATAAAATAAATATATAAAGAAATGAAATAATAAATTCAGTTATCTTAAATTATACTTGAATGTTGAAAATTGAGGACTGAATTTTGAAAACCAAGAATTGTTTTAGAAAAGAAGTAATAGAAAAGTTTTCTATTCAACTAAATAAGTATACATAACATTAAATGGTGCACTATAAGCATTTATTTACAGGAATATTTAATTTTGAAGTTACTCTTAATTCTTATCCCGCCTTCAAAATACTATTTTTTTTTAAAAGAAAGCAATATGAGAGTGTGCTTCATAACTCAAACATCTACCAAACAAATAAAACAATTAAATAAATATATATCTATTGCTTCATAATTGACTTTTAGTATGTATCAAAAACTTGAATTCTTAAAACTTTATCTGGGATTAGAATTTGAATTTTGTAAATTAGAGAGGGAATAATATGAGAATATCTCCTTTTGACTAAGTAAATAATGGGGATATAAAATAAAATAACCCGTGTATAACAGGTTGGAACTTTTGTTTGAACACTCAAACATACTTTAAATTTGAGCTATGTTTGCATTTAATTTGAAATTTAAATTTGAATTCAAAATGGGAATACAAAATATAAAAGAAAACAAGAGAAAACAAAATATATGGATAAATAAAATACTACCATACTAGTATGTTTATTTTGTACATTTAATTTGAGTATAAATTCACATCCATAGTTAAATCCAAATTGTGAATTTAAAATAAAAGAGGTAAAACAAAACAGAAAAAATGATAAGGAAAACCTGCATTTGGGCCTAATCGGTCTGAGCCGGCCCATTCCTCTCCCTACTGCGCAGCCCAGCCAACCAGCGAATGAGCGGGGAGTCACTGACATTTGGGGCCCGCTGGACAGCCTCAACGCTCAAATACTACCCCCACCGTTTGCACTGCGGTGCGGGGTCACGATGTCAGCCGCCTGGGTGCCTCGCACTGATCGAGTCGATGACGTGTGGGTCCGGTTACTGTGCATCTTCTCCCCACGACCAACAACTAGCGCGGAAGCTCCGGTGCTAGAGCCATCCGGCCCACCCCTCTGTCCGCATGAGGGCGCAGTCAAACACCCACCGGTGGTCCCACCATGCCTGAGGCATCCCATCCACGGACGCTAGCCCATTTTCGATTTGCAGGGGATAGGTTGTTGCCGCCTCGCCGCCATCGGGGGAAACAGTTGAGCCTTACCTCCTGCTAGGCGGGGGTATAAATCCATGCCACCTCACGTGGGGCCTCCAGTCCTTGCCACCCCGCTCTTCTCCCCCATGTGCCGGACGCCGAGATCCATGGCGAGCTCCCTCTCTGCTCGACCGTGCCCATGCCGCCGCCATCCCCTCCGCTCGGCGCGCCCCCTCTCTAGCCTCTCCTCGCATCCGCAGCCTCTCTGCCAGCCTGCCTTGCCAAATCTTCAGGTTCTCGATGCCCCTGGACTACCGCGAGCTGCTCCGGTCGTGTGCAGCCTTGGGGAGAAATTGGGGGATCACCGGACCACGGCAGCTTGGACCTTGATGAGTTGCCCCGGTTGGTCGCTTGACCATGTGGGATGGCGTGTGTGAAATGAAATCAAGAAGTTGGGGGTCGGAGTGCTTACAATTCGTCGCCGGGGTTGGTGCTCGGCTGCATACCCGTTGTGCCCCGTGGCCAGCTACGTCGCAGCTCCTTCTCGGTGAGTCGTCGCCCCATGGATGTTCCCTATCCTCTGCTCTGCGTGTAGCTCGCTTCCGGTGGGTGGATTAGGTACTTGGGCGTCGAATCGGCTGCTTGCCGGTGGGATTCCGCCGTCGGAGGGTCCTGGCACCACCTCGGGCCGGCGAAGGAAGGGGAACAGTGTTGGGGGGCATTGAATAATAGATCAACGCTCAGGATTACGTCTGAGTACCGGTTTGGCCGATGAAATCCTAGCCATCAATCGGTAGGCGGGCGGCTCGATCTCGTTGTGATATAGTCTGAGCCGTTAAATCTGACCTAGATCGCCCTAGTGAGATCACACCCCTTTAAAATCTGAGCCTTTGGATTTCGATCCGAAGCATAAGGTTGGTTGCATACGGGTTCGCAGGAATCGCGATCTAATCTGGGACGTGCATGCTAGATCGGACGGTCAGGATTGAACCATACCCCTTCGGTCCTGGTTGTCTTTTAAAAGAGACCCTGGATTCTTTCATATTAAACTTGCAGTCCATCGACCGTATGCCTGAGTCTTAGATGTTTTATGCAATAGACCCTGGATTTCTGTTTAATCATGCTCGCAGTCCAGACCTATAGGAAAACAGAGAAATTCATTTAGAAAAAGGTTTTTAATGCAAAATTAATTCCAGAAATTTGTTTAATTCCTAGAAATACATTTTAACTACTTTTTAATCCATTCCAGTTTCTATAATTTTATAATATTATTGTTTATCACATAGTACCTCTGTTTTGACATGAAAACAATAATAAAATTGATCTCCTAATTAATCTCATATCAAATACATAAAAACTTTGAAAATTCATAACTCCTTCGTTTTAACTCCAATTTGATCTGTTCAAGCTGCGTTAGTCTCGTATAAATATTTACTACACAGTAACAATATTTATTATACCATGTCTCATACTTTTATAATTAGATATTTATTTGCCCTATGTTAATTGGATTAACTTCTGATCTTATGGTTATAATTTAACTAGATTATCTTTAATCAAATAATGACTTAGATTAAAGTTGAGATAATTATTTAGAGAATAACCTCTCTTATGATTTATATTAACCAATTTATAATATATTTAATATTTTAATCACACAGATCTTTTATAAAATCATAACTCCTTAACCGTAACTCCAAGTTTAGTAGTTCTTGATCCCGCGATCTCGTAATAGCGTGTAGATTATTATTATTCAGTTTGTACTTGTGTTTGGTGTGTTGTTAATTTTGTCTATACCATGTTTGTTTGTATTGCTACGACTAGCGCGAGGTCACGAGGATCTGAAGAATCATCCTGGTACTTGGAATCTCAAGTGTCAGGCAAGTTGTGCCCTTGATCCACTTTTGTTACCCAATAATATTCTTTATTATCACTATTCATGCATAGGTTTAATTTTGTTGGGACCCAATAGGTCACCCTAGTCTATTTATCCTTTTTACCTTGATTACCCCTGAATCACTTGGGTAGTTTTGCTATTGCTTTATATGGTTTTGGGATTAATATTTCATTATATCCATGTTCCAATTATTTTGTTATGTTATTTACGTTCATGTCAAGATCATTAATTTTAATTGGAACATGGAGCTTAACTTGAGAAACACGTGCCACCACAAGGGAGGAATGAGACCCCTTAGCTAACTAATTAGGAAAGCTAGTGGAAGACTACCTTACCCAAAAGGGGCAAGGGTGTGACGGAACCTCCCAAGTTATTAGGCCCACCTACAGTTGTCCTTGTCCATCGGACCTCGAACAACCCTGTAGGTACACCTGATCACTTGACGAGTTCGGTATCTGTATTCTTTATCTTGCCCAAGAGTGTTTTACCCGTCACGCAGATATTACAACACATCGGAGGAACAAGTATGCGGAAGCAGTTACATTAACTCTATTTTATTTTAAAGTAGAGAAAGAGTAGTATTATTACATACTAGAGTAAATATAAGAGTACTGGAGTAATATTATTACATAACTTGGGAGGCAAAAACCCATCCCGATAAACAGTAACAAGTTTTTCTTAAAGGAGGACACTTCCTCCCGAGGCTTCGGTCTTGGTTTTCTTCCTTTGGTACCACCTTGGAACAAAAGCAACAAAAATCCGCTGCTTCCTCACCTAAAACAGCATGGGACAAAGCCCTGAGTACGAAGTGTACTTTCACAAGTCTTACCCGTCAAAATAAAATAGAGTTAATGTAACTCGATGCGAATAATTCGGTTCCCCTCGTCAACCGTGAAATCGCGTACGAGGATCCAAAATTGAGCTTTGATTCACTGATAAATTATCCTGGCTATGGAACTAGGTGTTCAGATGTTAGATGTTCATCTGATTTTTAACCAGATCAAATCTTGTTTGGTTTGATTCGTGTGTATCTCGACTCGATCTAAATCTTTAAGTATAAATAACATATACGAATTCATCTGACAACAGATTAGTCATCACATCAAATCCTTCTCAAATATTCTGTCGAACTTATTTTGGTTTGACCTTTTAAATATCTCTCCAATCCAAATACCAGAACCATAAATATCTGTGATTTTTCGGTTAAATAAATTAAAAATCTAAAAAAAGGAAAAATATCCTACGTCCCTATCGTCCCCACTCGTTCTCTCTCTCTCCTCTTGATATTTCCTGCCGCCGCTCTAGGATGAAAAATCCCGTCGCCCATGCCCTGATCCATATCTACGCGCACGGCGGAGAGGATTCCGCCACCCAGCTTTTCCTCTCTTCAACCCCCAACCACGCCTGCTCTATCGTCACGTGCCCAGCCGCGAGCTTCCCTCTCCTATGGCGGTCGAGCTCCTCCCCTGTGCTCTCCCCTTCCTCTGTCGGTGACCTTCCCTCTGCCCTCCAGTGCTGCCCCTCCCTATTCTTATCTCCGTAGCGCACGCGTCTCCCTGCTCTCTGCGCGTCTTCTTCCCTGCACACGGCCTACCCCAGCTCGCAGAGTTCCCTCGCGACATTCATCTTCCTGCTCGCTCCGCTTCTCCCAGCCCTGGTTCCTGCTCGACCTTCACTGCACGCAGTTCCCTGGCGCACCCACGTCTTCTCCCTCGTCATGCTCCTCTGCTGGCTCGCGGTGCTCCCATGGCGGCTCCCCTGGATCTCTCCTCTACTTGGCCGCCTCCCCAGAGTCCAAGTCCGGACGCCACTCCAGCCCCAGCGCTGTGGTCTTCTCCCTCCCTCAAGCTCGCCTGACCGCGCGCCCCTGGAGCCTCCACGCTCGGCGCCCGGATTTCCCTCCAATCCTCCCTGCGTCGCGCGCTCCTGCGTAGGTCCCTGGTGCCGTGCCCTTCCCTGGAGCTCCCTGCGCGCGGTACTTCCTCAACTCGCCAGGCCCACATGCTCCCCCTCGTTCATGGCCACGCGCCGCGTGCCTGCTCGCCATGGCAATGGCCGCCGAGCTCCCTTGTTGTGGCTTCCTGATTCCTCGTCGTGCGTGTAGCGTTCCGTTGTTCCCTGCTGTGACCCCGCCATGGTGCTTCCTCGCGCGCAGCTCGCCCCAACTCCTGTTCGTAGTGGTCGCCAGTCGTCGACCTGCTCAGATTCCATCTCACCAGCACCTGCTCCTAGTCAATGCTTGCTCGGATTTGCGTCCCTGCGCCCAGCCAAGTTCACCCCTGCGCGCAGCCGTGGGTTTCTCTGCGCAGCATTCCTGCTCCCCGGCCTCCATCGTGCTCGGCAGCATGTAATTCATGTCGAAACAGCAGCTGCGATCCGTTGCGTCGTGCTCGCTAGATCGAGTCATCTGTGCCATTCATGTTCGACTATCGGTTTCTCCGGTTGTCGATTTTCCTATTCGATATGGTCATCACGATGGTTGTTCCTATCCGAGCTAGCCTCGCTCGTCAGCCGTCACGCCATCTTTATATGTTAGGCCGTGCGTTGCCATGTTCACCTCGTTGTGTCATCGTGGACTTGTCGGCGTACTGTTGTGGTACCTGGATCGCGCTCGCCTCAACTCGAACGAGACGTACTGCCATCCTCTTTGTCAAATGGAAATCATCGCGCTGGCACGTCAAGGTCATCGATCACCATCCTCGTCTACGCCAAGCCCCCAAGCCGTGAAGACACTCTGGTGCTGGCCACACGTCACCAGCTCAATAAAAAAGAATCCCACGAGTATTCGGTCAAGAATGGAAACTGTGTGCCTCACTCGCTAGACGTGTGTGATCAATGACGTCAACCGAAAACCGTCGTCATGCTTGCGATGATCATGTCGAATTAGTCAGGATAAGTAAATTTGTTATTCTTATTAGTGGATTGGTGGATGGTCTGACTAGGTATAATATTTATTAGATTGCCTGAGTCATTTTGGTAATTTGGTCGATGTCGTAGGATGAAAGACGTCTCAATAGGTCTTAGTGTTTGCGGGACTGTAGGTGTTAAAAATGAGAAGTTTTATTAATATATATGATACACAGGTTAACCGGTAAATTAGTTTAGAAAGTTAATGAAAGTTCTTCTATCAAATTTTATAAGTGTTAGGTGTCCAAGAATTTTGAAGTTAAAGTTATAAGTCGTTTAGTGTGCTCTCTAAACTAGGTATGATATTCTATGTGTGTTGGTCGATTTCATGATTTGAATGAATGTTGATTGCTACTTCGAATATTTAGGATCAAGTAACATCGATATCTCTATTTCAACCAAAATCTAGAGTCTGTCTGATAAGTAATGCGTATAAACACTTTAGGTCTTTTAGTTCTAAAGTTTTAATTGGTATATTGTATAAAATATGCTTGGTTATAGGTTATAAGTGTTTCATCCTTTTTTAATGTAGATTATCTATCTTATACTCGTTATACTCGTGCTCATACATGTGCATCGTGCATCCCATAAGGTACGATAATTGATCGCGTGATGCGAAAGACGAGCCAAGTCGACCCCAAGCGCGGGCTAATCCGCAGGATAATGCTGATGGACGAACCTGCCTGATCAAGTGCTAGGACAAGGATGATCGTCAAGTGGACGTCACCTAACAACACTAACCTAGTGTTACTCAAGCAAGCCCTAGTGCATTCGCCACCTCCTTGTGTTTTAAAATCTTTATCACCTTGTTTGATGCATTAGGTGATAGGAGTTGTGTGCTAAACAGTTGATGCATTTCGTTCCTTGGAAAATTGATTACCCTTCCTTGACACCCTTTTATAAAAAAGAATTTTTATGATGCTTAGCCTTGCTCTAGAAAAATAAAATGTTTTGTTTTAAAACAAAAGTGATGCTTCAGTGGGTGGGAATTTTTTCAAAAAGAAAAACATGTGATGGTGGATCCATCAAGGCCTTGATAGGTTCAACATCGAAAAAGATGTACCTCAGCCGGGTACCAAACTTTGGAATAAAATAATAAAGCTGAGACCGGGTGGTTGACTTGCACAAGAAGAGAGTCTCAGTGTAGTATCTCTGTTTGAGTCAATTAAGGACCGTCTCGATGTAGGCTTGATGATCGAGGACCTTTTAACTGGTCACATGCCTCATCATGGGTAAACTTTGCCTCAGGCAGACTAATACCAGAATAAGATAACACGCAATGGGAGTGGAGAGATGGCGAGAGTAGCGTGTACCCTCCGTGGCTAGAGGCTGGACGGTGGTGTATCTGTGCTCTCGGTTGGCATGAACCTAATCTGGTCTTAAGAACCCTGGTGGTGAGTTGACATATGCAAGGGTTAAGTGCTACATATGTCGTGTGATTGGAGATCCCCAGCTGGGTATTAATCGATTCGGATCGCCGTTACTTCTCGGACATGAAGACTTGGTCACTGCCCTACACGTGGCAATCCAGTGAACTGATGGGATGATAAAAAGATGGCTAGTGTAGGCCAAGTGCTTGAACTAGGGTAGACAGAACTCTAGATGTAGGTAACTTTACTTAACCTGATAATTAAAACTGGATTTTTAAGGATCCACTCATAGTAAGCTTTTCTGCAAATAGAGTCTTTGATTCTTGATAAGCCATTCCTTGAATCTTTTTAAAACCAGCATACCCTTGAGAGTCTTTTCTTTAGTCGGGTAAGTCTTGCTGAGTAATTCCGTACTCAGGGTTTTATTCCCAGTTGTTTTTCAGGATATAACTTTGTGCTGCTGTTGATGGTGTTAAGTGCCGGTGGGCTCGACCTTCTTATAAGTCTAAGTAACCCTTCTATACTTCTTACTGAAGATGGTCACTTGAGCTAGCATATATTTCAAACTTATACTTTTGTAATCACTCCGATAAAATAATGTAAAATTTTTGTAACTTGTAAAATTTGGTAATAAGATTTCCGCTGCAAAAATATTGGTGTGTGTGATTTGTGTTACTTAATCCTGTGATCCTGGTTGTAAGTGGTTTATCCGAGGTCCTTGTGGCACTCGGACAGATCCTGTTAAGTTATCTGGTGCACATGCATAGCCGTCTAAGGTCTTTGAGACAAGGGTAGGTGCATGTGGGCCCAATGACTTGGGAGGTTCTGCCACAAAGGGCAGTAGGGGAGTTGCATGCAAGGACGTTCTCGGGTTGATTTTGCTTCGATGGCGGTCAGACGAGGGATTTTTGCAATGCTCTTCCCATAAACTGTAGCAGGTTTTCGGAAGCTAGTGGAACTTTGTAAAAGCCTCGTAGTGGATCCCTAGCCATTCACCTCGGTAGTGTCTAAGGGCCTTGCAAACCCTGGCAACACGGGAAACACGACTTGAGGGTACAGGGTACAACCTCTGCAGAGTGTAACACTGGTATACTAGCCGAGCTCACAGTCAAGAGCAGCTCAGGACTCTCGCATGATTAAATTATGGAACCTAAACTCAATTTGTCATATGCATTGCATGAGATTTGTTATTAATTTTGTTCTATTATTATTTATTATGGTCTGGTATTTACTTACATTTAGTAATTGCTAATAAAATTTGACCAACTTTAAAAGCAATGCTCAGCTTTAACCATTCTCTTTGGTAAGCCTTACACTTCACATGATCTCCCACCTTTGGTGAGTTCATGTCACATTATTCCCCACAACTTATTGAGCGATGAACATGTGTGAGCTCACCCATGCTGTCTCACACCCCCACAGGTCAAGGACAGGTACCACAGGATGAGGCGCATGGTGGATGTTGCGCTGTGTTTCATGAGAGGTCTAGGCCGTCGTCTTCCAGTTGACTTTCTGGCGCCAAGGATGGATTTTAGATCCTGTTATATTTATCTTTTTTTGTAAGCCTTCCGCTATGTAATAAGTACTCTGATTATACTATGGCATTGATCTCTATATACTCTGTTATTATATATGTTGTCTTCTTTGGCGCATGTATGAGATGCACCCGGCTTTTTCCTTAAAGTCCGGGTGTGACACCTATCCGGCGGGACTTACAGGCGCGGTCTTCGTCTGCGCAATGCGAGGTGGAAGTCATGGAGCGAAGGGTGGCGTGTTTGCCTTCGTCCCAACATTTGCCCTCCGAGGGACTAGTTCGACTATATCAGCTGGTGCCGAAGACCACCGTAAGATGGTGAAGACGATGCCCTCGCTCGAAGTGGTCCCACGGGGGTTTTTGAAATGTGACCGTTGATGGACATGTTACTATTGGACTGTGGGTTTCCCGAGGCATCTGAAAGGGAATTAGGCTTAGACCTAGTTCCTAAATAATTTTGGTGGTTGAATTGCCCAACACAAATATTGGACTAACTAGTTTTGCTCTAGTGCATAAGTTATACAGGTGCAAAAGGTTCACACTCAGCCAATAAAAAGATCAAATGTTGGATTCAACAAAGGAGCAGCAAGGCAACCGAGGGCTTCTCTGGCCGGAGGCACCGGACTGTCCGGTGTGCACCGGACTGTCCGGTGCGGCCAGAGGACTTCGACTTCAAACTCTTCACCCTCAGGATTTCTCGGAAGCCGGCGCGCTATAATGCACCGGACATCAAACAGTACATGTCCGGTGTGCACCGGACACCCAGGAGGGCCCACAAGTCAGAAGCTCCAACGGTCAGAATCCAACGGCAATGGTGACGTGGCAGGGGCACCGGACTGTCCGGTGTGCACCGGACTGTCCGGTGCGCCATCGAACAGAGGAGTTCCAGCAACGGTCACTTTTGGTGGTTGGGGCTATAAATACCCCAACCACCCCACATTCATTGCCATCCAAGTTTTCCACTTCTCAACTACTACAAGAGCTCTAGCATTCAATTCTAGACACACCAAATAGATCAAAGTCCTCTCCAAATTCCACACAACTCCATAGTGACTAGAGAGAGTGATTTGCTTGTGTTCTTTCGAGCTCTTGCGCTTGGATCGCATTCTTTTCTTTCTCACTTGTTCTTGAGATCAACACTCAATTGTAACCAAGGCAAGAGGCACCAATTGTGTGGTGGCCCTTGCGGGGAAGCTTTGTTCCCGGTTGATTGAGAAGAAGAGAAAGCTCACTCGATCCGTGGGATCGTTTGAGAGAGGGAAGGGTTGAAAGAGACCCGGCCTTTGTGGCCTCCTCAACGGGGAGTAGGTTTGCGAGAACCGAACCTCGGTAAAACAAATCCTCGTGTCACACTCTTATTTG
Organism: Zea luxurians; assembly: GCA_029449295.1. Taxonomy (NCBI): domain Eukaryota; kingdom Viridiplantae; phylum Streptophyta; class Magnoliopsida; order Poales; family Poaceae; genus Zea; species Zea luxurians. The sequence goes on along the minus strand of JAOPSE010000008.1, from coordinate 29,715,500 downwards.
CTTGCGATTTGTTTTGCGCCCTCTCTCGCGGACTCGTTTCTTTATTACTAACGCTAACCCGGCTTGTAGTTGTGATTATATTTGTAAATTTCAGTTTCGCCCTATTCACCCCCCCTCTAGGCGACTATCAATTGGTATCAGAGCCCGGTACTTCATTAGAGCCTAACCGCTCGAAGTGATGTCGGGAGATCCCGCCAAGAAGGAGATGGAGACCGGCGATGACAAGCCCACTACAAGCCAAGGGAGCACCTCATCTTCATCGGAAGAGTCCCGCACCAAGAGAAGGGAGAAGAAGAAGAGATCCTCCAAGCGGAAGGAGAAAAGATCTTCCTCTTCTCACCACAAGGAGAAGAAGGAAAAATCTTCTTCTCACAAGCCGCATCGGAGTGGGGACAAGCACAAAAGGATGAGGAAGGTGGTCTTCTACGAGACCGACACTTCATCGACCTCCACCTCCGGCTCCGACGCGGCGTCCGTCACTTCTAAACGCCAAGAGCGTAAGAAGTATAGTAAGATTCCCCTACGCTATCCTCGCATTCCTAAACATACACCTTTACTTTCCGTCCCATTAGGCAAACCACCAACTTTTAATGGTGAAGATTATGCTATGTGGAGTAATTTGATGCGATTTCATCTAACCTCTCTCCACAAAAGATTATGGGATGTTGTTGAGTTTGGTGTACAGGTACCATCCGTAGGGGATGAAGACTACGACACGGACGAAGTGGCCCAAATCGAGCACTTCAACTCCCAGGCCACAACCATTCTCCTTGCCTCACTAAGCAAGGAGGAATACAACAAAGTTCAAGGGTTGAAGAACGCCAAGGAGATTTGGGACCTACTCAAGACGGCGCACGAGGGTGATGAACTCACCAAGATCACCAAGCGGGAAACGATCGAGGGGGAGCTCGGTCGCTTCCGTCTTCGCCAAGGGGAGGAGCCACAAGACATGTACAACCGGCTCAAGACCTTGGTGAACCAAGTGCGCAACCTCGGGAGCGCAAAATGGGATGACCACGAAGTGGTTAAGGTTATTCTAAGAGCCCTTATTTTCCTTAACCCTACTCAAGTACAATTAATTCGTGGCAATCCTAGATATACACAAATGACCCCCGAGGAAGTCATCGGGAATTTTGTTAGTTTTGAATGCATGATTAAGGGCTCCAAGAAGATCAACGAGCTTGATGAGCCTTCCACATCCGAGGCGCAACCCGTGGCCTTCAAGGCAACGGAGGAGAAGAAGGAGGAGTCTACACCAAGTAGACAACCAATTGACGCCTCCAAGCTCGACAACGAGGAGATGGCCCTAATCATCAAAAGCTTCCGGCAAATCCTCAAGCAACGGAAGGGGAAGGACTACAAATCCCGTTCCAAGAAGGTTTGCTACAAGTGTGGTAAGCCCGGTCACTTTATTGCTAAATGTCCATTATCAAGTGATAGTGACAGGGACAACGACAAGAAGGGCAAGAGGAAGGAGAAGAAGAAGTACTACAAGAAGAAGGGCGGCGATGCCCATGTTTGTCGGGAGTGGGACTCCGACGAAAGCTCAAGCGACTCCTCCGACGACGAGGACGCCGCCAACATCGCCGTCACCAAGGGCCTCCTCTTCCCCAACGTCGGCCACAAGTGCCTCATGGCCAAGGACGGCAAAAAGAAGGTAAAATCAAAGTCCTCCACTAAATATGAAACATCTAGTGATGAGGATGATGATAAAAATGAAGAGGATAATTTGCGTATTCTTTTTGCCAACCTTAACATGGAACAAAAAGAAAAATTAAATGAATTGATTAGTGCCATCCATGAAAAGGATGATCTCTTGGACTCCCAAGAGGACTTCCTAATCAAGGAAAACAAAAAACATGTTAAGGTTAAAAATGCTTATGCTCTAGAAAGAGAAAAATGTGAAAAATTGTCTAGTGAGCTAAGTATTTGTCATGAGACTTTAGACAACCTTAGAAATGAAAATGCCAATTTAATTGCTAAGGTTGATTCTCATGTTTGCATTGATCCTAGAAATGATAATGTTGATTTGCTTGCTAGGATTGATAAATTGAATGCTTCCATCGCTAGCCTTAGAAATGAGAATGAGAAATTAATTGCTAAGGCTAAGGATTTTGATGTTTGCAATGCTACTATTTCCGACCTTAGAGCTAAAAATGATTTGTTGCATGCTAAGGTTGTTGAACTAAAATCTTGCAAACCCTCTACATCTAATGTTGAGCATATTTCCATTTGTACTAGATGTAGAAATATTAATGTTGATGCTATCCATGATCACCTAGCTTTAATTAAGAAACAAAATGATCACATAGCACAACTTAATGCTAAGATTAGAGAGCATGACTTAGAAAATGAAAAATTTAAACTTGCTAGAAGCATGCTCTATAATGGGAGACGCCCGGGCATTAAGGACGGCATTGGCTTCCAAAGGGGAGACAATGTCAAAATTAATGCTCCTCCTAAGAACTTGTCTAACTTTGTTAAGGGCAAGGCTCCCATGCCTCAGGATAACGAGGGTTACATTTTGTACCCTGCCGGGTATCCTGAGAGTAAAATTAAGAAAATTCATTCTAGGAAGTCTCACTCTGGCCCTAATTATGCTTTTATGTATAAGGGTGAGACATCTAGATCTAGGCAACCAACCCATGCCAAGTTGCCTAGAAAGAAAATTCCAAATGCATCAAATGATCATGTCATTTCATTTAAAACTTTTGATGCATCTTATGTTTTGACTAGCAAATCCGGCAAGATAGTTGCCAAGATTGTTGGGGGCAAACACAAGGGCTCAAAGACTTGTGTTTGGGTACCCAAAGTTCTTGTATCTAATGCCAAAGGACCCAAAACCGTTTGGGTACCTAAAACAAAGAACTAAACCTGTTTTGTAGGTTTATGCATCCGGGGGCTCAAGTTGGATACTCGACAGCGGGTGCACAAACCATATGACAGGGGAGAAAAGGATGTTCTCGTCATATGAGAAAAACCAAGATCCCCAACGAGCTATCACATTCGGGGATGGAAATCAAGGTTTGGTCAAAGGTTTGGGTAAAATTGCTATATCTCCTGACCATTCTATTTCCAATGTTTTTCTTGTAGATTCATTAGATTACAATTTGCTTTCCGTATCCCAATTATGTCAAATGGGCTACAACTGTCTTTTTACTGGTACAGGTGTTACTGTCTTTAGAAGGAGTGATGATTCAATAGCATTCAAGGGTGTGTTAGAGGGTCAGCTATACTTAGTAGATTTTGAAAGGGCTGAACTCGACACATGCTTAATTGCTAAGACTAACTTGGGTTGGCTCTGGCACCGCCGACTAGCCCATGTTGGAATGAAGAATCTTCACAAGCTTCTAAAGGGAGAACACATTTTGGGACTAACCGATGTTCATTTTGAGAAAGACAGGATTTGTAGCGCTTGCCAAGCTGGGAAGCAAGTTGGTGTCCATCATCCACACAAAAACATCATGACTACCGACAGGCCACTGGAGCTCCTTCACATGGATTTGTTCGGACCGATCGCTTACATAAGCATCGGCGGTAGTAAGTATTGCCTTGTAATTGTGGATGATTATTCTCGCTTCACTTGGGTATTCTTTTTGCAGGAAAAATCACAAACCCAAGAGACCTTAAAGGGATTCTTGAGACGGGCTCAAAATGAGTTCGGCTTAAGGATCAAGAAAATTAGAAGCGACAATGGGACGGAGTTCAAAAATTCCCAAATTGAAGACTTTCTTGAGGAGGAGGGCATCAAGCATGAGTTCTCTTCTCCCTACACTCCACAACAAAATGGTGTAGTGGAGAGGAAGAATCGAACTCTATTGGACATGGCAAGAACCATGCTTGATGAGTACAAGACACCGGATCGGTTTTGGGCCGAGGCGGTCAACACCGCTTGCTACGCCATCAACCGGTTATATCTTCACCGAATCCTCAAGAAGACATCCTATGAACTCCTAACCGGTAAAAAGCCAAATATTTCATATTTTAGAGTTTTTGGAAGCAAATGCTTTATTCTTGTTAAGAGAGGTAGAAAATCTAAATTTGCTCCTAAAACTGTAGAAGGCTTTTTACTAGGATATGACTCAAACACAAGGGCATATAGAGTCTTTAACAAGTCCTCAGGACTTGTTGAAGTTTCTTGTGACGTTGTGTTTGATGAAACTAACGGCTCTCAAGTAGAGCAAGTTGATCTTGATGATATAGGTGAAGAACAGGCTCCATGCATAGCGCTAAGGAACATGTCCATTGGGGATGTGTGTCCTAAAGAATCCGAAGAGCCTTCACAAGCACAAGATCAACCATCCTCCTCAACGCAAGCATCTCCACCAACTCAAGTTGAGGATAAGGCTCAAGATGGTGAACAAGAAGATCAAGAAGATGAGCCACCTCAAAATGACGGCAACGATCAAGGGGGAGATGCAAATGATGAAGAAAAGGAGGATGAACAACCCAGGCCGCCACACCCAAGAGTCCACCAAGCAATACAACGAGATCACCCCGTCGACACCATCCTCGGCGACATTCATAAGGGGGTAACTACTCGATCTCGTGTTGCTCATTTTTGTGAACATTACTCTTTTGTTTCCTCTATTGAGCCACACAGGGTAGAGGAAGCACTTCAAGATTCGGATTGGGTGATGGCGATGCAAGAGGAGCTCAACAACTTCACTAGGAATGAGGTATGGCATTTAGTTCCACGTCCTAACCAAAATGTTGTAGGAACCAAGTGGGTCTTCCGCAACAAGCAAGACGAGCATGGTGTGGTGACTAGGAACAAAGCTCGACTCGTGGCCAAGGGGTATTCACAAGTCGAAGGTTTGGATTTTGGTGAAACCTATGCACCCGTAGCTAGGCTTGAGTCAATTCGTATATTATTGGCCTATGCTACTTACCATGGCTTCAAGCTTTATCAAATGGACGTGAAGAGTGCCTTCCTCAATGGACCAATCAAGGAGGAAGTCTATGTTGAGCAACCTCCCGGCTTTAAAGACAGTGAGTATCCTAACCATGTTTATAGGCTCTCTAAGGCGCTTTATGGGCTCAAGCAAGCCCCGAGAGCATGGTATGAATGCCTTAGAGATTTCCTTATTGCAAATGGTTTCAAAGTCGGCAAGGCCGATCCTACTTTATTCACTAAAACTCTTGATAATGATTTGTTTGTATGCCAAATTTATGTTGATGATATCATATTTGGGTCTACTAACAAATCTACATGTGAAGAATTTAGTAGGATCATGACACAGAAATTCGAGATGTCTATGATGGGGGAGTTGAAGTATTTTCTAGGATTCCAAGTCAAGCAACTCCATGAGGGCACCTTCATTAGCCAAACGAAGTATACTCAAGATATCCTAAGCAAGTTCGGAATGAAGGATGCCAAGCCCATCAAGACACCCATGGGAACTAATGGGCATCTCGACCTCGACACGGGAGGTAAGTCCGTGGATCAAAAGGTATACCGGTCGATGATTGGATCATTGCTTTATTTATGTGCATCTCGACCGGACATTATGCTTTCCGTTTGCATGTGTGCAAGATTCCAAGCCGACCCTAAGGAATCACACCTTACGGCCGTAAAACGAATCTTGAGATATTTGGCTTTTACTCCTAAGTTTGGGCTTTGGTACCCTCGGGGATCCACTTTTGATTTGATTGGATATTCGGATGCCGATTGGGCGGGGTGTAGGATTAATAGAAAGAGCACATCGGGGACTTGCCAGTTCTTGGGAAGATCCTTGGTGTCTTGGGCTTCAAAGAAGCAAAATTCGGTCGCTCTTTCCACCGCCGAAGCTGAGTATATTGCCGCAGGCCATTGTTGCGCGCAATTGCTTTGGATGAGGCAAACCCTGCGGGACTACGGTTACAAATTAACCAAAGTCCCTTTGCTATGTGACAATGAAAGTGCAATCAAAATGGCCGACAATCCCGTCGAGCACAGCCGCACTAAGCACATAGCCATTCGGTATCATTTTCTTCGGGATCACCAACAAAAGGGGGATATCGAGATTTCTTATATTAATACTAAAGATCAATTAGCCGATATCTTTACCAAACCACTTGATGAACAATCTTTTACCCGACTTAGGCATGAGCTCAATATTCTTGATTCTAGGAATTTCTTTTGCTAAGTCTTGCACGCATAGAACATGAATATACCTTTGATCTTGTCTCTTTTATATATGCTATAACTAATGTGTTTTCAAGTGTATTTCAACCAAGTCATAGGTGTATTGAAAGGGAATTTGAGTCTTCGGCGAAGACAAAGGCTTCCACTCCGTTCTACTACTCATCCTTCGCCGTCGCTCCGCATCATCTCTCCAACGTTGGTATAACCTTCACTCATTTATTTCATGACCAAAGGGGGAGAATGTACTTCATTGGGCTCTAATGATTCCGTTTTTGGCGATTCATGCCAAAGGGGGAGAAAATATGAGCCCAAAGCAAAAGGACCGCACCACCACCTAATTTCATAAATTTGATAATTTTATTGGTAAATTTCAAAATTGGTATCTCTTTGTGCTCTAAGAGGGGAGTAACGAGTATTTTCATAATTGATGTCTTAAAACCCTCTTGAACACTAAGAGGAGACCTTATTTGAGGGGGAGTTTTGCTTAGTCAAAGGAAAAGCATTGGAAATGGGGGGAGAAAATTCCATATCTTGAAAATGCTTTGCAAAATCTTTTTTATTTTACTTTTGACTATCTTGCAAAAGTACTTTGAAAAGAATTTACAAAAGAATTTGCAAAAACAAAACTCATGGTGCAAATATGGTCCAATATGTCAAAAACAAAGAAACCATCCATGCGCATCATATAAGTTTAGATTGGCTCAATTCCAAGCAACCTTTGCACTTACTTTATGTAAACTAGTTCAATTATGCACTCCTATATTTGCTTTGGTTTGTGTTGGCATCAATCACCAAAAAGGGGGAGATTGAAAGGGAATTAGGCTTAGACCTAGTTCCTAAATAATTTTGGTGGTTGAATTGCCCAACACAAATATTGGACTAACTAGTTTTGCTCTAGTGCATAAGTTATACAGGTGCAAAAGGTTCACACTCAGCCAATAAAAAGATCAAATGTTGGATTCAACAAAGGAGCAGCAAGGCAACCGAGGGCTTCTCTGGCCGGAGGCACCGGACTGTCCGGTGTGCACCGGACTGTCCGGTGCGGCCAGAGGACTTCGACTTCAAACTCTTCACCCTCGGGATTTCTCGGAAGCCGGCGCGCTATAATGCACCGGACATCAAACAGTACATGTCCGGTGTGCACCGGACACCCAGGAGGGCCCACAAGTCAGAAGCTCCAACGGTCAGAATCCAACGGCAATGGTGACGTGGCAGGGGCACCGGACTGTCCGGTGTGCACCGGACTGTCCGGTGCGCCATCGAACAGAGGAGTTCCAGCAACGGTCACTTTTGGTGGTTGGGGCTATAAATACCCCAACCACCCCACATTCATTGCCATCCAAGTTTTCCACTTCTCAACTACTACAAGAGCTCTAGCATTCAATTCTAGACACACCAAATAGATCAAAGTCCTCTCCAAATTCCACACAACTCCATAGTGACTAGAGAGAGTGATTTGCTTGTGTTCTTTCGAGCTCTTGCGCTTGGATCGCATTCTTTTCTTTCTCACTTGTTCTTGAGATCAACACTCAATTGTAACCAAGGCAAGAGGCACCAATTGTGTGGTGGCCCTTGCGGGGAAGCTTTGTTCCCGGTTGATTGAGAAGAAGAGAAAGCTCACTCGATCCGTGGGATCGTTTGAGAGAGGGAAGGGTTGAAAGAGACCCGGCCTTTGTGGCCTCCTCAACGGGGAGTAGGTTTGCGAGAACCGAACCTCGGTAAAACAAATCCTCGTGTCACACTCTTATTTGCTTGCGATTTGTTTTGCGCCCTCTCTCGCGGACTCGTTTCTTTATTACTAACGCTAACCCGGCTTGTAGTTGTGATTATATTTGTAAATTTCAGTTTCGCCCTATTCACCCCCCCTCTAGGCGACTATCAGCATCGCGTCGCGCCTATAAAAAGCCGACCTCGGTCGAGACCGTTTCCTGCTTGCATTTGCGTTGTAGAAACCCTAGCTTCTTTCAGTTGCTCGTCTGCCCTCCTTGCTCGATCCACACCGGAAATCTGGCCTGCATCAAGCAGACCGCGCGTCACCGCCGACAGTACGTTGCAATGTCTTCTTCCTCGTCTGCTGCGAGTGCATCGCCAGCCGCACCGTAATCCGAGGAGACCTTGAGTGATTTGACGGTGATTGAGTTGCAGCCTAGTCACACCGTGGAATTTGGTACGTCGAGGATTTTCTCGGCCCGCGTGCTGGAGATGCAGCGGCTTGGTTGCTTTGGTAACGGTGTCGAGCGGGCCCCGGGTGCGGAGGAAATCCCCGAGCTTGAAGGCGAGTTGATAGTTTTTGAGGCCTTTTTTGCTATCGGTCTTCGCCTCCCAAAACATCGGTTCGTGGTGGAGGTGTTGCGACGATTTGAGGTCCAAGTTCACCAGCTAACGCCGAACGCAGTGGTGGCGCTTGCGAAGTATGTCTAGGCAGTCACCTCCTACGGTGGGCAGCCGTCTGTGGAGGTCTTTGCCAAAAATTATTGCCTGCATTGGTAGAAGAGGAAGATAGGGAAAAAATAGCTCAATTTGGATCATGCACCTTCACGCCGAGGACTGGGAAGACTTCGGCTGAGGTTGTGGAGATAGTCCTCTGCGCTAGGAACAAATGGGGTAACTGGTGGGATTATTGGTTCTATGTGGCTCCTGGTGATGTCGAAGGCCTGCCGAGTCTGCCTCCGGCCATCCTGTGCTCACACTGTTATGTGGCGTTCCCTCAATTTGAGGTGGCGGAGGAGGACGAAGACGAAGGGGCCCTTTGACATGCTACTCGCCTGAGTAACAGGCATGATTTGGTGGAGGAGTTTATCGCCTACGGGGTCTGGCCCTTGGCGCATGGCTGGGTATTGGGCGAAGTGACCCCTCGCCGGATGCCTACCCTTGGCGGTCAGCTGGTGCGAAGTCCAGCCTTCGTGGTGGACTTGCGCGGTCGCAACGCGGCCTCGTTTGTGCGTGAAGTGGAGGCCGAGGCCGCAAAAATTGTAGGAAAATATGTGCCGAAGACAGAGACGCTGAGGAGTTGGGATATCCGCGATTCGAATGTCAGGTTGAACCGCGTCTTTGAGTTGAACCGTTTGCCGTATACTGGCTACCTGGGGGACGACTATGCCAATGTTGCTGTCCGCCGAGGGAAAAAGGTAATGCGAACGACCGACGAGGGCCCCTTACGGGACAAGGCTCTGGGCGTGGCCGTCAAAAAGAGGAAATTAAGTACAACAGCTGAGGGGTTGAGGGCTTCCAATCGTTTCGTTGCGGACTTGTTGGAGACATGCGCGGTTCTTGGGGAGACGATGTCTTCGCCCGAGCTCCAGGAATCTTCCGCGTGAATGCTGGAGGTTATCGGAGGTCGCTGGCCTAGGAATGTTCCGATACCCTGGGCGGCCGGCAAAGACATGTTTACGTCTCGATTAGCTCGTGAGATGAAGATTTTCCCTTACGAATGGAATGTTGGTGTTGTTGTATCGGCAGTGATGGAGAAGGATTGCTAATACGTGCCGCGGAAGCACCGGACGTATGCCAGGTTGGTGGACCCGAGGCACGAGGCAAAGATGGCGCGGCCGAGCGTGAAGCCTGCCGCCCCTAGCGCCAGCATGCCTCCACCTGCCGCGCCCACACATGAGCGAAGGCCTCCCTCGCCACCACACGTTGATGAGGCAACGGTGGCGGTCGCCGAAGTCTCCACAGAGGGTGGGGTCGCAATGTTCGACGCCCACACAGGACTAGCTCCTGCTGGTGAGATTCTGAGTTTTTTGCAAAATTTGCATTTCTGACTTGGCCATGGTGTAAGGCTGGAGTCCGGGCAACTGGCTGTTGTCTCGGTGGTGAAGTCGGTTGACGTGGCAGCCATGGCGACTATGGCGAGGGAGGCGTGGGGTCCTTGCAGGACCCGTGGTCCAAGTTTTGTGTCGGTAGTGAGATTGCCTCGGCCGCCGCCGCGAAGGATGTGGCTGCCTCAGTTGTGCAGCAGCTAAAACATGTGAGTGTGACGAGTTTTTTTGAAATGTATTGCTTCCGTAGCTCTGCTTTGACGGTTCTTGTTACAGGCGGCTGCCTTTGCCGAGCGCATCGAGGGGAGGATCGAGCGCCTCCAAACGCAACATATGGAGGCCGTTAGAGACAAGTCGGCGGCGGAGAACAGGAGTCGTAACCTGCTGGAGAAGCTAACGGTGGCGGAGGTGGAGAAAGAGGACCTCAGCCGTCGGCTTATGGAAGAGAGGGACGACACAGAAAAAGCACGCGCCGAGGTCCAAACTGCCCACGCCGAGGCTAGCCTTGCCCTCAAGCGCGCTACCGACGCGGAGTCAGGGCTGAAGAGCCTGCGCGGCTATGTTGATAGGACAGAGGCCTCCACCCGCGCCGGGGTCGACCGAGCGCACGTGTTTCTCATTGACGCGTACCGTCAGCTCAGCGCGCGAACCGCCCTGTTTGACAAATCCAGCGAAGAGGTGGGCCTCCGCTTCCTCGGGTGGCTGCAGTAGGAGCTGGAGACGCTCCCGCCCATCACAATCGGTCTCATGTCCTATGCCTCGCTCGTTACCTAAGAGGGGGCTACGAATGCCTTGTCCCATGAGGGATGTAGGCATTTCGAAGTCTTTGATTGGGTAACCGAGGACTTCGATCGCGGGATCTTCCAGGTCGGAGACGAGGTGTTAAAGCGGTCCGTTGGGGCGCTTTACGATAGGATGTGGGGCCCGCACGGCGGCGACACTGTCCGGGAGAGGGTCAACCGAGCACTAGAGCAGTTTTTTAAATTTTTTGTTGTGTTGTGTAGATGCTAAACGATGAAGAGGTCGAGGACTTCTGCGGCCTTGAAAGCTCGCTGACCCGGACAAAGGACGCGGGGACGGGGGCTAAAGAGCAATCGGCGCCTCAAGCCGGCCCTGGCGAAGACCCTACGATGGCGACTGCCCCGGTCGGTGAAGACCCTGCAGCGACGGCTGCTCCTGCCGGCGAGGACCCTGCAGTTGCAGCTGCTCCTTCGCTGGTGGCGGGGTCGCGTTGGGGTCGTTGGGTTTATGGTTTCTTTTTGTGAATACTGAAGGCCAGTTGCTACGCAGGTTCCGACGTCCGGGCCTATGCAAGCAACCCCTACTGACGTTGATATTAATTTTGTGGCGGCTGCGAATGCAGTGCCTGTTAATGGAAATTCGTCTGGTTCTAAAACTGAGTCTTGGTCATTGGATGGGGATGATTTTGGGAGCCCATTTTCGTGGATTGAGGATTATTCTGATGAAGATTTAGATTATTTTTGCTACGTTGGATGTGGCCGCGGCGGAGTCCTTACCGTAGCCTGAAGTGCGCGAAGGGTCTGCTCCCCCGGTTGGGGTGATAGCCGAAGAGCACCGCCAGCGAAAGGTGGTATCGAAGCACAATGTTGGTGAGATGTCACAAAGTGGGAGGCGTCTACGGATGGGGATGGAGCGATCCCATCTATGACTAGATCGGGGTGGCCAACGAGATTTGCTATCCTCGACGTCCAGGACATGTATTGGGGAGGGGGGTTTGCGGAATCTGTTTGAGGGAAAGGAGTTGAAGATGATGTTGTTTAATTTCCGAGTGGCAGGTCTTATTCCAAAGGCTGAGCCGATGTAGCGTGTTTGCTGCCCTCGCTCTCGTGTTGCGGTAGTGAGTGAAAACACTGCCCTCCCTTGGTTCGCAATAGAGAGGGAGGGTAACAAGACGTGATTTGTATTATTTATGTGATGTGGCCGACGGGCCCTTCGTTGTGTGTATGCAAACTATGATGACACCGCGTGGTGCGCTTATTGTAAGATTGTCCCGACTTGTAATCGTGCTGTCGTGGCACTTAAATGGAACGGGGACCTTGCTTTCCACGGCGATGTCAGACGCTTATGACGCGTACTCGGCTGTGCCCTTAGGTGGTTTTTATTCGGCCGTGTCAGATAGTAGGGACTTCGCACCTTTAAGGTGGTCGTAATAAACTTTGCACCCTTAGGGTGATGTCGCGCATTTATGCATGTCCGGCTGCACCCTTAGGCGGCTTTTGCGTGGATCTGTCTTATGGTAAAGACTTCGCACCCTTAGGGTGATGTCGCACACTTATTGTGCATATTCGGCTGCACCCTTAGGCGGCTTTTGCTCGGATTTGTCTTATAGTTCGCACCCTTAGGGTGATGTCGCACACTTATTGTGCATATCCGGCTGCACCCTTAGGCAGCTTTTGCTCGGATTTGTCTTATAGTAAAGACTTTGCACCCTTAGGGTGATGTCGCGCACTTATTGTGCATATCCGGCTGCACCCTTAGGCAGCTTTTGCTTGGATTTGTCTTATAGTAAAGACTTCGCACCTTTAGGGTGATGTCGCACACTTATTGTGCATATCTGGCTGCACCCTTAGGTGGCTTTTGCTAAGATTTGTCTTATAGTAAAGACTTCGCACCTTTAGGGTGGTGTCGCGCACTTATTGTGCATATCCGGTTGCACTCTTAGGCGGCTTTTGCTCGGATTTGTCTTATAGTAAAGACTTCGCACCTTTAGGGTGATGTCACGCACTTATTGTGCATATCCGGCTGCACCCTTAGGCGGCTTTTGCTCGGATTTATCGCACGCGAGGGTAGTCTAGGCTGCCTCTTGCGGTGACTATTTTATGCATCAAATGTCGAAGGCTGTCGATGTAGTCTTTTTCGACACTCATGACCATTATGCTCGCTGGATTTTTTGCGGGGTCGTTTTGGTGGTATATTACGTGGCTCCGCCTTGTTAAAAACCTCACCCCCAGGAGGAAAAGAGTGCGGGCCTGAATAACATTGTTTGCGGAATTACAAAGGCGCTTGGGCCTTGGATCTTAAATAAAAAATTTTGGAGGTTATCGATGTTCCATGAGTGCTCTAAGCCTTCGCTGGATGAAGTTGTTAGCCTGTAAGCCCTTGGGGATGCCTTCGTCTTGACTATGTACGGTCCTTCCCACTTTGGCTCTAGCTTGCCCCGGCTCTCTGTCTTGGTGGTCCTCACGAGTACTAGGTCCCCTTCGTCGAATTCTCTTGGGACGACGTTGTTGTCATGCCATGCTTTAGTCTGGACCTGATACTTGTTTAGGGCCTGCAGGGCGAGGACATGGTCTCCATCAATGAGATCTTTGGAGGTTGGTTCGTCGACGTCGGGGATGGCTGATTGGTTTATTCGGGGGGATCCGTGCTTTAACTCTTGCGGTGTCATTGCTTCGGATCCATACATCAGGCAGAAAGGTGTGAACCCGGTTGCTCGGCACTCTATCGTATTTAGCACCCATATGACTTCGAGTAATTGGTCTGCCCATTTGCCCTTTTTGTCGTCGAGAAGCCTTTTCTTGATGGCGCTGAAAATCTTGCCGTTGGCACTTTCGACGACGCCATTGGATTGTGGGTGGTAGACAGAGGCGAAGACTGCCTTGGTGCTGATGGAATTGCAGAATTCCTGGAAATCCTGGTTGTCGAACTGTTTGCCGTTGTCGACTGTTAGCTCGGATGGGACTCCGAACCGGCAAACAATATTTTGCCAGAAGAATTTTTGGGTTGTCTTCACTGTTATCATGGAGACTGCTCTGGCCTCGATCCACTTGGTAAAATATTTGACAGCGACGAAGGTGAACTTTAGGTTTCCTTGAGCCGTAGGCAGTGACCCGACGATGTCTAGCCCCCATCGCTGAAGTGGCCAGGTGTGGGCGATGAGCTTGGTGAATTGTGAAGGGGCGCCTGAGCGAGGATAGAATTTTTGGCATGCTTCGCATGACCTGGCGGTTGGTCGTGCATATTATCGCGAGCCAGTAAAATCCCTAACAAATCACCTTGGCTGCAAGGGCCCTGGGCCTTGAGTGTGGCCCGCAGGTTCCGCCGTAGACTTCGCGAAGGATCTCTAGGCCTTCGGTTTTGGTTATGCATTTCAGCGTAGGCTAGCTGATACCCTTTTTGTAAAGCTGGCCCTCAACTATTGCGAAATCCCTGCTCCTGTGTTTCAGTCGTTCGGCCTCGTTGCGATCGGTTGGATGGTAATGGCCCTGGAGGTATAGTGTTATTGGGGCCCACCAGTCTTCGGCCATTATGAGGTTGACGATTCGGTGGCCATCGGTGTCTTGAGTTATTTGCAAGCCTTCGGGGTTACGACGACTCGTGTGCCGAGGACATGGTAGAACATGTCAGAGGGCAGGGCCTCGCCCTTGGCTGCTGCCTTGGCCAACGCATCAGCCTCTTCGTTCTTATTGTGCTCGACATACTGCAGGGTGAAACCCTTGAATTGTTTTTTGAGGCCGCGGACGGCGGTGAGGTATTGCATCAGCATAGGTTCCTTTGCTGAGTACTCCTTTTCGATCTAACCAGCGACGACCTTGGAATTTGTTCGGATGATGCATGTGGTGACGCCAAGGGCCCGTAGTTTGCGAAGACCTAGGATGACGGCTTCGTATTCTGCTATGTTGTTAGTGCACCTGTCGGACTCTAGAGCAAAGCTAAGGCACACGGCGTATCTGTACTTGACACCGGTTGGTGATGTGATGATCGCCGCGGCGCCTGCCCCCGCATGGCACCATGTGCCATCGTAGTGGATAGTCCAAACTTTTTCTGAGTGTTCTGGCTGCGGCCCCACGGGTCCTGTCTAGTCGGCGATGAAGTCCGCCAAGACTTGCGACTTGATTGCTGTTCTAGGCTCAAAAATGATGTGGTACCCGGATAGTTCGGCTGCCCATTTTGCAATTCTAGCGGACGCCTCCGGGTTCCTGAACAGTTCTTCCAGACCCCTGTCCGAAGTGACTCGTACTTTGAACGCCTCGAAGTAGTGGCGTAACTTGCGTGAAGCCATGACCACTGCGTATGAATTTTTCTTGAGCTCGGTCATGTTGCACTTGGAGGTTGTGAGGACTTCAAAGACGTAGTACACTAGGCATTGCTAGTTTTTGTCATATCTGTCTTGCTCTTGGACTAATGCTGCGCTGACTGCACAATGTGAAGCCGCAATGTAGAGAAGCAGTGGAAGCGAAGGGTCAGGACTTGTTAGAGTTGCTACGTCAGATAGGTGTTGTTTGAGCGACTCGAAGGCCGGTGCCTGCTCTGGGCCCTAAACGAAGTCTTTCGCACCACACAACGTTTTGAGGAAGAGTAGGCTTCGCTCAGCGGACTTAGGGATGAATCTGTTTAGGGCCAACAATCTTCCTATCAGTCGCTGGACGTCTTTGGTGGACTGTGGAGGTGCCATGTTGATGATTGCTTAGATCTTGGTTGGGTTGGCCTCGATCCCTCGGTGCGATACTAGGTAACCAAGTACTTTCCCCTGGCGTGCCCCGAAGACACACTTCTCAAGGTTGAGCCGGAGTCGTGCGTCGTGCATGTTGGCGAATGTCTATGCAAGGTCGACTAGGTGGTCCTCTTTGCTTTTGCTTGCGACGACAATGTCGTCTACATAAGTGAAGATGTTGTGGCCTACTTGATTTTCAAGGACCTTCTTGGTGAGGCAAGAAAAGGTTGAGCCGGCGTTCTTGAGTCCCTCAGGCATTCGTACGAAATAGTACGTGCTGAAGGGTGTGATGAAGCTTGTACTTGCCTTGTCCTACTCTTTCATGTAAATCTGGTGGTAGCCCGAGAAGCAATCTAGGAGGGACATGACTTCACAGCCTGTTGCGCTGTCGACAATTTTGTCAATTCGTGGCAGAGGGAAATTGTCCTTGGGGCAAGCCTTATTGAGGCTTGTGAAGTCGATGCATATATGCCATTTGCCGCTCTTCTTCTGCACCATGACCACGTTGGCGAGCCATGTTGGATAAGTGATTGGCTTGATGAATCTGGCTTCCAACAAGCAATGCACTTCAGCCTTGGCTGCTTCTGTTTTCTCGTCGGACATTTTCCGCAGTCGCTGCTTTTTCGGGCGCACCGAGGGGTCAATGCCCAGGCTGTGTTCGATGATGGAGCGGCTGACCCCGACCAGATTGAGGGTGGACCAGGCAAAGACATCCTTGTTACGGGAGAGACAGGAAAGGAGTTTTTCCTTGTCTCGCGATGTTAGGTCTTCGCTGATTATTACTGTTTGCTTCGGCGTTGCTGGGTCGAGGGGTACTACCTTTGTCCCATCGTTGCTTTGGAGCTGGGCCTTGACTTTTTCGTCTTCGACTGGGCGAGTGCTCTCGAAGCCTTCGCGCTCTGCCGAGAGGTAGTGTACTTTTCGTTGCCCTGAAACAAAGTCTCTTTTGATGTTACACGCTGTCTGCTGGTCGCCGTAGACAGTGATCGTGCCCTGTGGGCCTGGGATTTTCATACAGAGGTAGAGCCCATGAATGGCCACCTCAAATTTGTTGATCGAGCCACGCCCCATTATGGCATTGTATGGGTAGACCATGGCGACAATGTCGAACGTGACCTGCTCACTCCGCGCGCTGGGTGGTACACCAAATGACAGAGGGAGCTCTATCTTACCGACGGGAAAGTGCCCTTGCCGCCGAATCCGTAGAGGGGATAATCTGCAGGCTTGAGGAGGATGTGGCTGATTCCCATACGATCGAAAGCGTGCAAAAAAATGATATTAGCCTGACTGCCGTTGTCGACCAGCACTTTATGTAGATCCCAGCCTGCTACCCTGCAGTTGATCACCATGGCGTCTGCGTGTGGAGCGCTGCGCAAGTCAACGTCCCTGGCATCGAAAGTGAGCGGTACATGGGACCACTTTGTTTGCACCACTGGGCCAGTGAGAGCGACATGGTTCACACTTTGATAGTGGTCCCTTTTCTGCCGCTTTGTGTCGAAGTCTACGCTGGATCCCCCAGTGATCATGTGGATGACTCCACGATATGGTGGCTCAACGAAGTCTTCTTGTTTGGGTGTTTGCGGTGGGTGGTTGTGGTGCGGAGGATTTGGGTGATGCGGAGGCGGTGGTGGTAGAACCTGCACCTCTTGATGGTGCTGGTAAACATGGTTGGGTGGATGCTGGATTTGCTCGTTGTGGCAAGGTTGTTGGTGATGGTAAGTGTGCACGACGACCCACTGGTTGTCGGCTGGTTGAGCTCTAGACATTCTGTCCTTGGTTGCCTTAGTCTCCGGACAGTCCCTTGTTGGATGCGCGCAGTCTTCGCCGTGAAACAAGCAATAGAATCTTTGCGGCTGTCGTGTCCGTCCTCGACCTCTTCCTCTTGCGTCGTTGCCGCAGCCTTGAGGGGGTATTCCTGACGATGGGTGGGCTCTCCGGTTGGGTGCTGATTGGCTATGGTGTGCACCTGCTGATGATTGCGATTGTCCCTGCCGGAGTCTGACTGCGCCGACCTGGTCTAGGTTCTACTAGACTGCGGAGGGTCCTTGGGCTTCCTATGACATTCAACCTTGCGTTGATGGAGCTCCTCAGACCTGGCATACTTCTCAAATAGTTGGTATAGCTCCTGTAGGTTCTTGGGTGGGTCCCTGATGCAATGACTGTACAGGACGCCTGCCCGAAGACCACTGATGGCGTAGTGGATCACTATGTGGTCGTCAACTGATGGCAGTTGCAATTTGAGCGTTAGGAATTTTCTGTAATATTTGTGAAGGGTTTCTTTTTCCTGCTGCTTGCAGAGGGATTACTCAGCCAGGGCGTCTGTGTCGGGTCGGTACCCTTGAAAGTTGAGCAGGAACTTATTGCGAAGCCCTTTCCAGGACTCGATGGACAGTGGCGGTAACCTGGTGTACCAAGTCAAGGCCGGGCCTCGAGTGCGATGATGAAGGACTTGACCATGGTGGCGTCGTCCCCTCCGGATGATGCGACGACGACCTGGTAGCTCATGATGTACTGAGCCAGGTCAGTGCTCCCGTTGTATTTGGGGTAGGTACCGGCCCTGAAGTTAGCGGGCCAGGGTGATGCTTGGAGCTGCGGAGCCAGAGGACTTCGCTCGTCGAGATAGTTGATCCCCTGGAAAGCAGCAGCTGGTGGAATGAAGGGGCTACACTGTGGTTGGAATGAGTCTCCGACTTGAATGTATTGCTGGAGAGGCGCTGGTGGTGCGAGGGGTCCGCGCTACAGGTTGTATTGGCCTTCGCCTTGCATGAACACGATCTCTTGCTCTAGCTCCTGAGCTCTCTGCTCCTCATCTTGTATCATCTGACGCACCTTGGCTTGCATGGTGACTCGTTAGCGCGTGGCTTCGAGGATTTCTTTCTACTTCTGGAGGTGGTTGTTTTTGATGCACAGAGCTCGTAGCTTTAGCTGGTCTTCGGCTGAGATGCCAATGACTTCTCTGTCCTCTATGGTGTCTTCGCCCTTTGGCGGAGCAAAGCCTGATGGTGGTGCTTGTGATGCGCCCTCGGAACTGTAGGTGCGCACAGTGCCGTCGGGGGTGGGGTGATCCTGGCGCTGTCTCTTGCTATTGACAATGTCGTCTTCGAAGGCCTCTTGGGGGGTGGTGTCCGCGAGGGCCTTGCCTTTCTTTTCCACCAGTAGTGCTGCCTTCGCTGCGTCGTCAATGGATGCGACAGCCTTCAAAGTTGCTCTCTTGGGGCCATCGCGGGTTGTTTTTTCGTCGCACGAACGGTGGGCGCCAAATGTTGGAACCTGCCCTTCAAGACAGGTTGATCCAATGGAAAATTGGGAAGAGAGTTTATAATGCTAACACGGGATGTCAAAAGCCATGTTCATCTCCCTGTGCTTGGGCACAGTACGGGGGTATTTATAGGTGCTCGAGGGGCTACCTGTCCCTGTTAAAGACATTTAGACCCTCGAGTACCTAGTTTATCCCTAGAATATACCCATAAGGGAGGTTACAGACAGTCATTACAGTATACTTTATTACAGACACGGCCTAATTCACACATGTCCACGCGGGGCCTAGCTTTGTGGGCCGAACCGTACATGGGCCTCTCTCCGTGGTGAGGGCGTGGGAGGTCCTGGGGACTTCGGCGGGGCCTTCGTCTTGTCTCAACGAGCGAAGGGGTCGAGCGAGCCTTCGTCTGGTCCGCGCCCTTAGCCTATCCGGCGGGACTTGCGGGCGCGGTCTTCGTCTGCGCAATGCGAGGTGGAAGTCGTGGAGCGAAGGGTGGCGTGTTCGCCTTCGTCCCAACAAGGTTGTCCAACATCCCTTGCATCATGTTGAATATGGAACTTTTTTGTTTTTATTGAGTGGACTTGATACAACGTTAGATGTGCTACTAGGACTTTTATGATAACTGATACTCATTGGGCTGTTGAGGGTAGCATCATCATCTTGTTCTTCATTTTCATCATCTACTTGTACTGGTACATTACTCCCTTCTGCATTGCACGTCGAACGTCCGTCAACAACATAACCATGGAACATTTCTCGTAGATATTCCAGGTAATATGGTACACATTACCAGAACTTCCTGCACTCTGGTTTCCTCTGAAAATACAACATATATACAAGTTAGATTTGGAGTATAACATAATAAAACTTACAAGAATACCACACAATACCTTTGTATGCTGAGATTGTACCATCTGGGTTCCTACCTAACCCTATTTCACCTTGTGACCAGACATGAAAATTTTATAGAGTTTTTGCATTAAGCCCACATGTTTTTAGTTGTTTGGTAGAATGCCAGAGACCACACCTTTCTAAGAATTTGTATACTACAATCTCGTACCCTCTTTTTGGCATTGTACCATTGGGGCAATTACCAGCCCTAATTTGTTCACATGCTAGTTCATAGAACAAGTTAATACTTGCTTCTGTCCAATTGTCCTTGTCATAGTTTTTCTAGTACAAAAAAGACAGTAAAGTTTGCCAAAAATATGTTACTCATTATCAAAACTGATAAGTGTATACAAGAAATTGTTAGTTATCCTAATAATGCATTCTGTTACTCAGTTCCCTAGAAACATGTCACTCGGTTCACCAAACAACTAAAAATGCAATATTCAGTTCACTAAAAACATAATACTCAGTTCACCAAACAACTAAAAATGTAATACTCAGTTCACCAAAAACATAATACTCAATTCACCAAACAACTAAAAATGTAATACTCAGTTCACACAAATTCGTTAGTCATTTATTGCTCAGTTGAAACAAATCTGGTAGTAATCTATTACCCAATAGCTATATTCACTAGAAAAATGTAACAAAATATCTGTTCACGAATAGTCAGAAACATATTATACAAAACTTACCATATGTGAGGGGTTCTCATCGTCATCCTCATCCGCATCTTCCACAAAAATTTCATTTCCCGTAGAGTTGGGTTGCCTGGCTCTGCCACGCCCTCCAACACACATCTGAGGAAGAGGAGAATGCACATGAGAACCTTGAAATGGATGGGCACCTCCAATCCTTGGAGCAGTGCCTACTAGACCTAGCTCTGAAGTTTGCTGTAGTAGCATGTCTACTAGATGGGCATGCAAGACCATGCGTAGACCGGCTTCTGCCAACGTTCACTCTAGGAGGAATGAAGGAGCCATGTCGAGATCTACTTGTCAGGGCCATAGGGGGAAGTCCCCAGTCAGCTATTCTGCTTTGGGTTGAAGTAATCTAGAGTACAAGCCAAGGTAGGGGAAGGTAGCATGCTGAGAATCGAGGTCAAGGTTTCCCATTGCCAATCATGTGCGGGCAAAGGACGATCGAAAGACGGATAGTCTGTCGTTGACGGGATCAGTGGGATCATCGTTTCCAGTAATCGATCCCTGAGAGAAAAAGTCATGGTACTTGTCTCCCTCGTTTGTAATAGGTGTGCAGGGGAAGATGTAGGCTGGGGAGGGAAGCTGGGAAGTGGACAACCTGATCCCTAACAAGGTGCGAATGGGGAAGGCGACTGAGGGAGGTGGTGCAGGGTGGCGGGGAGGGCGTCAGAATGCGGAAGAAGGGCAAGGATAAGGGGCGAACCTAGTCGACGACGGACGACAAGGCATCGATGGCCTAGGGAGAAACCTGAGCATCAGATCTCACGGATCGATGGGGTGGCAGCGACAGGGTAGGGCAGGGTGAGCGAGGGAAAGGGGTGTAAAAATGCAATTTAGTCCTTTTAGTCACTACTTTTAGTCATCTTGTTTGGTTGTTTAGGGACTAAAAGTGACTAAAGTTTAGTCACTAAATTTTAGTCACCCCAAACCAAATAAAGCCTATATAGCAGCTCAATGAATCTCTACTACTATTAAGACTGCAAGAGTAGTCGGTCATTTCCGTGTTCTGCCACCATTCCCATTCCCCCGTACAGCCTACACCACATATGTGTTTATGTCTACATCTATGACAGGAAACACATCTACTACATCTCTCGAAGCTCACTTGCTACCCTTGCACAATGTGTAGTAGTAGATAAGTATCACCGAGATTCTTGAATTAGATTTTTGGATGGAGGTAATATTATTTAAAGAAGAGTTTTACATGCAATTTCTTTTGTTTGAATAATGTATTATACTTAAATTCCCTTTTTTTGCATACGTGACATTTTTCTTCATAATATTTTTTCCATAGATTAGACTTGTGAGTCATTTTTATAAACCAACGTCAAGCATGAATTCATGTTTCTTACTTGAAACCCCGAACAAACACCATGAGCAGGAGGCACTCACGTTGGCGTCGCTCATCGATGACGAGAAGAAGCTTGGCGACTGTCAGTTCGACCTCTAGAAGCAGTCATACGTGGTCGCATGCGCCGCTGTGTACGACAAGCTCCCGCGAAGCCACCACTTGGACGCGGTCCAGAGCAGCTGCACCGCGCTGTCCATCGTTAAGCAGGGGGGCCTCATGGTTGTCGCCAACATCGACGACTCTCGGGTTGTTCTGGACATCACATCCGACGACGACGCCATCACGTCGTCTAGCTCATCGTTCACCTGAAGCCTAACCTACCACGTAAGTCGCTACTGACCGGACATGAATTCTTGTGCGCTGGGACGATGGACGTTGCTGACGTTGTGTGAGTGTCCTCGAACATGATGTATGTAGTGGAGTAGCGTATCTGGTGGTGCAACGGCCAGGGGTACTACCTCGCTGATGAGCCCGGGGTGCACTTCGTTTGACAGCCCAACCAAGAGTCATCGGTACTCGTCATGTCGCGCGCGTTCGACGACTACTATATCGAGTATTGTGGCGTCATCTTAGCGTCGGAGGTGACGCAGAGGAGGATCGACAACAGTGACCAGTTCGTCATCCTCGCCACCGTCAGGGTAGCTTTTGTGCCGACCTGCCTTTAATTCTCTTCGCAAACACACACATACCTTTTTGTTTAAGCAAGAGCGTATGGTGGTGCGTGTCTGATGACTAACGATGTACGAGGAAATTTCTTCCAGCATGTGTGGAACATGCTCTTCAATGATGAGACCATACAAATCGTGGCATATATCGAAGTCTGCATGATACTGATGGTTGCAATATAATGGTGAAACAACTAGATTAAAATAACAAAATTTATGTATGGCTAGGACCACAAATTAATTATGAAACATTTTCTCATAACAATATAACACATATTTTGTATATAAGTTATCATAGTATACTGGTATTATATATTACCGTTGCAACGCACGGGCACTCAGCTAGTCTAAAAATAAGACTCGCTGGGTGTGACCTAATTAGGCAAAATGTGATCCTTCTACGACTGCTCCGTGATGTTGCCGAAGCCAACTGCCGAGGATCTAATTCCTAGACGGGACGAAGAGAATTCACCCGTGTAGCATATGTACCATATCACCTTATCGAGAGAAGAAATACTCAGGCTCAGGTACATGTATCATGTGTTTATGACAAATCAAAACATCTAAAAAAACTGCAGGACTAAGACAAAAGCTAATTTGTCGACGAGAACACATGATATTTTTTGGTCCAGCCATCCGAATAGAGCAAGGAAAACAACCACCGTCCAACAATAAGAGGTTGCACACTCATACTCCTTAAGCCGTTGAAATTATACATTACGGCAGTTTTGACTACCAAGACAGCGTCCTAACATCGTACTGCAACATCCTCAGCCAGACAAGAAAAGCCGCATGACACCATAAAATCTACCTCCTCACAGGAGGCGCGCTGCCTCGCCCAACAGGACCACCACCACGACCAGAAGCAGCCTAAAATTGACAGACAAAAGAGTTAGGAACTACTCCCTCCGTTTTTTTTTTATTTGTCGCGTTTTAGTTTAAAAATGAACTAGCAGAAGATAAATATTCGAGAACGGAAGTAGTATCAATTATCAAGTGATGAATGAATGAGTACACAACTTACAATTATAATTTAGATGACAGTGTACATATATCTTTGATTATATCAAATCGCACAAAATGAAACTCCAAAGAAAAATAACACAAAATTGCTTCCGGATAATACATAGTTCACTTCACCAAGATATTTTGGATTTCACTACCATCTCAGGTCCATGTGGCCCATCTCTACTAACAAGATGCGCTATAGAGTTCACAAAATGGTAAAAAGAATGTGTCGTGCAAGCTTATTTCTTCATTCCCTGCAAGTTTGACAAAGAACTATACTTGACAATAGTGATGACACAGTGTTCAGGCGGAAACCTTCCAATTCCATTATAAACACAGTTTCAGTGATCAAAATAATATCCAGGCCAGCGGGAATCTTTCAACCATGTAAGAAGCTCAAACCATCCTTACACGTAAAACAAAACCACTGGAAGTGAGTGGCACTCAGATACATGTGTTGAAAAGCAATTAACCCAAAGAAAAAAAAAATCAGCACCCAAAATCCCATCCTACCGTTCCCTCCCTCCCAAAAAAAACATATGTTCCACGATGGCAGTATACAACCATACCTTTTTACACTTCCAGCTAAAGACATGAAAAAAGAGAACACTGAACCTAGCCATGACAGGTTTAATACCAAATGGAAGAATGATATTCAAAATTTCTTCAGTTTAACAACATCACAATGATATCTAATGAGGCTACAGTTTTCTTTGATGCCAAAGTGCATCCTAATTTCATATATTTGATCATGTCACATTTGTCCACCCCACCACATTACATTCGTTTTATTGTTTAAAAGGAGAGTGGAAAAAGAAACCCTACCAACAGTCTCATTTATCCTCATAAACTCATGTTACCAGCTAAAGCAAAGGACATAGAACTAAAATTCCTGTTATGTTCTGATGCTCAAAATATGGTTTTAATCTGAATGAAACTAAAATTAACTGCAACATCCGTACCAGTTCATATTACAATAATTAATGTATTTGTTTTATATATGTGTCTAGATTTATCATCATCCATTTGAACATAGACATAAAAATCAAGAGCTAAAACGACTACTATTTTGAAACGGAGGGAGTATCATTTTCCTATATTAAAGTTAGATTAATAAAACATTCATGGTTTTGAACTCATGTTTGCAGTGCTTATTTACTCCAATGTATCACGAAATGATGAAACAGAAAAGTTAAAAGTGGTCTTACATAAAAGACAAACAAGTCAATTCCAGAGTGAAGAAAAACTATGCTAGATACGGATTGCTTTTATTAAAACATGACAGAAAAATTTAGGAAAACTCTCGAATTTTTTAAGGAAACGGTATTAGGGTGTCATTGCATCTTATTGGCAATGGCAAGCTCTAAATTTGGTATACTTCTTGATTAACAAATGAAATGCATAAAGCGGATGATACTCAAGAAGCAAGACAGAAACAACAATTTTTGCCACACAACCACAAAATGTAACAATAATAACACTGATATAAAGAAAAAAGATTGTCCTGTTGCTTAGCCCTAACGAACTATGGTTAACAACACTAATAGTCCAATACCATTGTTGTTGCTGGTGCTGTTACATACTATAGTCACAGAGGTGCAGGTGGGTGCCATGTTTTGGGAATAGTAGTGCTGACAATTACATTGAAGATGATCAATGGAGACCCTTAAGGGCAGCAATTTGCAACCCATGTAGTCATTTTAGGTTTCCATTAGGTACGAACATACGGGCAAAAGACAAAATCAAATTATAGAAGATGGTCCAATGGAAGTGAATAGCAATTGCATATATTAGTGCTTGTATGTTATTTACTTATATCTGAGCCAATCATATACGGCCAAACCAAAGGCAATGGAAAAAACAATGATTGAGGTAGAGAGTGAAAAAATGAGATTGGAAGTAACCGTGTTTTGATGAAGACAACAGAACTGACGAAGATGTTTAGCTATCATACTGATGGAGAAAACAAAAAAAAACTCCCCAAGATTTTGTGATATCCATCAGATTAGAATTTAAGAGCGGAACTGATGGAGATGTTCTAGCTATCCATGAGTAGATCTGCAGCACATACTTCATCCTTGACATGTTTGATAGTGTCCCAATAAATACCCCGTAAATTCACAATTTTAACGATAAGCAAGATTATCCTATGCAGTCAACCAACAAAAGTGTTGTGGTGCCTTTGAAAAGAGTTAATGCACAGTTAACTTTATTATTTCACAAAGGTGCATACTCATTTCATTTTCTTTTGTAAATTACATAAACAGGTTAGTCATATCATACTGAAAACTATGTAATGAAATAAGGTGAAACACTCATAGTGAAAAGGGTCACAACTAAAAACAATGGAAAGCAACATTACCCGAGCACGCATTGCAACTGCACGTCCACGCCCAACTCCAATAGCTGATCCTTTGCCCTACATTCGACCAAGCAAATTATGTAGCATATCACCATTGGTTTTCTCACAGCAAGGCACTAAGCGGTACAGGGAATCATCAGTCACAAACCCTAATTCTCGCTTCCAAGCGCTTGAACATGGGAGCGTTCTTGAGCATATCAGGTATGATCATAAATCTGTAACATAACAGCAGCAAAACCCACAAGCAGAAAAAATAATTAGGCCGCCGTAACTTAACAACATTGAACATTGCATCACGGAATAAAACTAGTTTTTTTATTACCTCACTCTGCTTCCTCTGATGAAGACGTGCTCCAGCTGCGAAACCTTCCCATCCTGCAGATTAATCAACAGAAAGAAAGAAAAATACTCAGGGGGCAGAATCCATGGGGATCTAGCTCGGATCCGAAGGTAGCGCGATCAGAGAGAGCATACCTTGGCGGTGAAGGTAATGTTCTCGAGCTGGCAATTCCAGTTATCCTCGCACTCGACCATGGACCCCCGGTACACTTCGCCGGTCTTGAGCTCCACCGTCACCACGTGACCCGCTGCCTCATGGAGCAACTTCACCGGGATCCCCAGGCTCCGGCTCATCTCCCCCTTTTCCGTCTCTCTCTTCCCCTCTATGCAAACAGGAGGAAGCGGCACAAGGTTTGGATCTTTTAACGGTAGGATAGATCCGGATACTTTTATTCGGATGTCAAATTTTTTATTTTTTTATTGTAAACAAATAATATATAGAATTTGTTATGTAAATTTATATTCTTGTTTTAACATTTAGACTATTAATTTTTAAAAATAAATATTAAATCTGTTCTATATTTTTTTAAAATAATTGATATAAAATTCGGATGTCTATTATCGGATATTTTTTTAACTTTTTGTTGTATAGAGAAAATAATGAACATAAAAAGTTATACAAAAATTTATTTAAATACTTCATACTATTTTTAATAACATTGTCAAAAAATAGCTTTAAATTTTATATATGTCTATATTAAAATATTAGATTTGTAATATTATTCGGATGTTTTAGGAACATTCCTATTTAACGGGCGTTTGTTTGCGACTTGCGAGACCGGATTGGAAAAAAAAACAAGTTTATCTTTATCAATTATAGCCTTAAAAAACTTTTTTTTCCTCACAAGACACAGCTCCTCCTTGTCTCATAAAAACCGGACACTGGTTTTTATCTTTTTTATATTTATTTCGACTCAATCTGGTTTTTATCTTTTTTATATTTATTTTGACTCAATCTTTGAAATTTTTAAAGTAAATTATGCAACAATTATAAAATAGAAAATCTATTTTTATTACACTCTACATAGATAAATATATATAGTGAACCTATGATATAATATGTTTTATTATATTTTTTCTATTACATTTTTAAATCTGAAGTTTGTGTAATTAATTCATAGCTGTATTTTTACATTGCAATTATTGTAAAATAATATGGTGGGCTAAACATTGCATGTTTGAGTTGTAGTAAAAAAATCAGGCTCATTGAATTATGTACGATTGAGTTATTAATTTGTTTAGATCTATACTCGTTAAACAGTTTAGATTATGTACAAATAAAAAATATGTGTTCTTTTTTAATCTCTTCTATTGAAACCCACACGAGTTTCCTCGCACCACGGCGTGTCACGCCGCCTCGGCGTCCTCGCGTGCCGACAAGAGTTAGGTCAACCCGACTTTTTCTTCTAATCGAGCTTTGAGCGGGCTCTCTCGCTCCCATGCCGTCCCTTTCCTCGCTTTCTCCTTAGGCTCCGATAGCGACAAGGAGATGACATCGGTGGCACGCTCGCGGACACCGCAACGGGGGCGTGCCCCAATATGTCCCGTTCTACTATGTGGCAAACTCGACTATCGCCGGGGACATCGAGGAGACGCCTCCATCGTGGAGGTCTCGCCTCACTCAGTTCTAGGAGCGACGCGGCCTAGTCGTCACCGACATCTCCGCTAGAGTAACATCATCGCCAAGCTCACGCCCCATCCCTGTCCTTTCTTCCCTACCCGTCTCCCTCTCCCCGCCATTTTCGTCTGACATTCCTCCCCAAAATCTCTCTCGTTCCTGAAGTATCCACGGATTTCCTTCCTCGCGAGCCACAATACTGAATCTCTACAGTGCGACGGTTCAGATGTTATTACATTATAGCCCAACTATCATTTATCTGTCATTTCTTCATTGTTCCTAAAGACATGTCTTTCTTCATAGTATACATGTCCAGGCGGGTCGGGCTAGACGAAAGGATCGAAACCCGACACGGGTTTGGCCCGACCAAAACCCGGGATGACACGTAGGGAAGCGGGCCCGTGCTGCCTTAGCCCGGTCACTGGGTCATGCTTGGGCCTAAAGCGCGACGCGATGAGCTAGGACCGATATGGCCCCATTTTATTTTTTTGTTTTTTCATACAAATACATATAGGGGCTATTATGTTCTTGCCCCCACTTTGATTCCCAATTGTGACTTTGCCCCTACTTTTGAAACTTCGTGATTTTGCCCCCACTTTACTTGGATGAAGCTGAAAAGTTACCCATATTTTGTGATTTTACCCCCACTTTTCTCGCGGAACAGAGGTAACTTTCAGCTTCATCCGAAATAAGTGAGGGCAAAATCACAAAGTTTGGAAAGTAGAGGCAAAATCACAATTAGAAATCAAAGTGGGGGCAAGAACACAATAGCCCCATACATATATTATACTTGAATATAGAGTATAAAACACAAAAAACATGTTTGTTTTGCTGGTTATGTGGGTGTAAATATGTGTTTAGAGCTAACAACTATGGTTTAAACCCTCATATATGCATTTTTAGCATATTTTTGTTATTTAAACGTCATGTACTACTATAGGCCCATTAGACCCGTTAGGCTGTGGGTCGGCCCGACACGGTTATTAACTTAGCGGGTCATGTCTAGGCCTCGCTCTTATGGCCCGTGGGCTGGCATGGCATGGCCCGCTAGCTAATTCGGATTGGGCCAACACGGTCCTAATTTGTGCTGGGCCTAGCCATGTTCGGGCCGAGTTGGCCAGACATGCCCATTTGGACATTTACACTTCGTCTGTCCAGTGAGTAATGTTTAGTCGAAAGCGAAGGGATATGCCGCTTTTGTGTGCAGCGAAGACCCTACTTATCCAATGCAGATGTTGTCGTTGGTTAAAGATACTTCGTGCTTTTTGTGTCCTTGGTCATTATGCAAGCTATATATACTAATATGTTGCTAGTATTTAGAGTGGACGTAGTGTGTGTATTGCTTTTGGATCAGTGGTATTCTGAACTACCAACAAAAATATTTTGGCAGACATGAATCTCAAATGTTTAATGTAACATATAGCTGTGTAGAAGCCTTAACGTTAGCTTATACTCAACATGTTACACATGGTCACAACATAATATAAAAATGGATGTTACTGAAATCTAAGACATTGGTGAAAGTGACTTCTTATGCACTTGTTCAAGCATTTATGTATGCAAAAATGATCTATGCCAACTTTGATGGAAGTTTAGTTTTTTAAATAGGCAACATTTATTTTTACAAACTCTGCATCGTCCTAATAGGGCGCTTGTAAGGGCGCCTTATGTTCTAGTATCAACGCTCGAGCGAAGATTTATGAGCGCCTAATGTTCTAGTGTTATAAATGCTCGAATGGAGATGTATCTTATGCTGGCAAAGTACACTCCAAGACTCTAACAACGTAAGGCAAACCCACAGTGGACCCAATGATAAGGACATCCTAGCCAATATGTCAAGCCATGGATCACCTGAACTAAGTTAAACAACAACTACACCAATGCAAGGACCCAGTACATGGAGACGTGCAAAGAAACTACAACAATAAGTGAATTTTCTCATTACCAAAATCAATTACAATAAAAATAAGAATTATATACTACATAAATATTACAAACATGTATTACTAAGGTTTACGCATGTGGGAGATGATGTTGGACCAAAGAAGACAAGTCACACTAAGGACGAGATAGGTTATGCAGAATCTAAACCATCACACTTCCTACTGATATCAGAGCCATGTTTCAAGGGCCATGTGCACCAAACAGTCAAGTACTCCTCATGCATAATGCACAAGGACAGAAAGATAATCAAGTCTATTTTCATCTCCAACAAGTGGTCGTCTTTTCAACTTCCCATTAAGGAGTTATGACCATTTTAATGAAGTTATGCATAGTCTCTAGTTGAGAAAATGGTAGGGCCCCATAAAGTTCGGATATCTAAACATCAAACTTGATCTCTTTGTGTAGATTAGCTACAAAACTGGTGAATGTCATTGGGTAATCAGTAGCGGTTACACACACATATGACTGATGATCCTCATATGTTCATCTCACCAAGTGAAAAGAGGTAGATGATTAGGAAATGGTTACATTTGGAGACAACTCAAAGGGCAAAGTCAAAGTATTGGACAAAGTTGTAATATCAAATGACCGCTCAATTTCAAATGTGCTTCTAGTTGCTTCATTGAGCTTTAACTTGCTATCCTTTGGACAATCATGTGTTCTTGGCTTTTAATATTTGTTTGCTGAGAAAGTTGTTGTGTCAAATAAGGATAATGATCTAGCCATATTCAATATTTTATGTTGCTCGTAAGTCATAATATTTGTCTAAAAAAACTAATTGCTGCCTTTTGTTACTTTTTTGAACGTAATGGTAGGAGCTCTACCTTTCAATTAAGAATGTAATTGATGTAGTTTCAAGGAAAATTGGACCTAAAACCTACACAGAGTGCACAAACCACCCAGACAACGGCAACCCCATCACAAAAAGCCCATTCAGAGTCATCGTTGTCGAGCTCAATACAAAGGATGAGCAGCTCTGACTCCACAAGACGGGTCACACATGACTAAAGGATCTCGACGATGCCTACACCCAAAACCTGACACAGAAGGAGGAAGATCACAGTGCGTCGTCGTTACCAAACCTCAACACACCTCACGAAAACGATATGATATTGTCGGGAAAAAAAACTGCATCGATATTTCGATAATGTCGATAACAAAAGTATACGATCAAAAATTACCAAAACGATTATTTTAAAATGGTAAACATATCAAACCATAGAACATGATACTAGCCATATAAATATATGACTTGATCGATCTCATACAACAATATGTGCGAACCAATTAGAAAATATATTTTAGTTTGAATAGCCAGACCACTTTAGTTGTACTACTTTTGACCATATCCATAAATCAAGTCTGGGAGATGGACATTTTGTAACCAACATCGCAAATAAAATAACAAAAATCAGGTTCCACATGGGGTTTTAGGAAAGTGAGAAGCCCGGTCTAGAGGTTTAGACTTTTCTTCGATGGGCCCTGGGCAGTAGCCTTCTAGGAAGTGGACCCAAATGCAGATGCTTAGCAGTGCACCCTTGGATCCCTTATCCTGTTGCACTCAATCCTCTAAATCATGTAACTGGTCATTGCTGAGCAAAGTATCGAGAACCAGCTCTTAAGTCATGACGAGGTCTAAAACTCTGGGTGTCTAGCCTGAGGTACTAGGACAGCTGTTCTAGGGTGACGGAGGGTGTAGGCTTATGGTACAGGACCAAGCTAAGCGACTACCTAGCTTCGAACCACCCCCGAGAATGTGGCCCTTTCCCTGGACCTAGTACCCAGTGATCCAGTCTCCATTCATCATCAAGAGGGTTTGAACTAAGCGACAAGTTAGATAGCACAACTTCAGATTTCATGATAGCAACAGGAAACGGGGCCCGCAAGGGGAGTCGATACGCTGTAGGAAAAACCAAGAAAACATGTCGGTTAGTGAAAGTGCATTCATCCCTTTTGTGAGTTTTGGTGATTTGGATAACAACACATTTAAAGGTCTAACAAGTTTGCTAAGTGTTGAACAGGGAATTCAGTATGATGAACATACTTGAATAGTGTATAATGATCAGTGAACAAGGTTCAACACAAGGTCAAATAACCAGTGAGACAATACAAATGGATATAATATGGTCTCTATATTGGTTTGAATATATGGACAAGTCCTGAGAAATCACTATGCATAAATATGATCATAATAGAGGTTGAAGTGATTAAGAGGATTGGTCAAGCCAAAGTGAATAAGATATGAGGAATCGTGAATTGGCTTGACCATATTACTATTAGTCCATATATGAATATATGAGAATCAAACTAGAGCTTGATTGATCTTAGCAGTTATATCTAGATGACATTCAAGCAAGGTTCATAATATTGAAGAAATGATTCTCTCAATGGATGCTCAATAGGATGTGACTCAAGAATGGCTTGATAGGGTGAAGATAGCAAGGAAAGGGCTTCGAGGAACTAAGCGAAGGTGAAGGCCAAGCGATGGCTTGTAGACCGAGGTACCATGGCTAAGGTGAAGAAGAGAGTACTTGCACTAAGTCGATGAACTAATCAGCTATAAAGAGTTACAACATGTGATGCATCAGTAAGGTGACTTGAAGCCATGATTTGAACTCATATATGGTGAAATGGCACAAATCACAGGCTCGATTTGTGTTTGCTTCAAAAAGTGAGACAAAGATGTTTGTGATCCTTATGAAGCAACACCATGGAGAAATCACACTTGAGACACCAATGACTCAAGGAGTTTACTTAATTATATTTTATTTAACTTGAGTATAGGAATCATCGTACTATCAAGGGGGATCCATAAAGAAGGTTGGTGTTGGTACTAAAGCTCAAAATCCTTGATCTAAAACTTCCATTTTACCCTGGTTTCACTTCAGTTTTCTCAAAATCTGTGCAACAGTTCAAAAACCGGTTCAACCGAACCTAAAACCGGTTCAACCGGTTTCTGCACTGTTCCCCTCTGTCACTGCCAGTCTGCCAGTCAGTCCTGTCAGAAAAAGTTGTGTGCAGATTTTTGGAAAACCGGTTCAACCGAATTTTGAATCCGGTTCAACAGGATTTGAAACCGGTTGAACCGAATTTTGAATCCGGTTCAACCGAATTTGAAACCGGTTGAACCGAATTTGAAACCGGTTCAACCGAATTTGAGTCCGGTCCAGTCTTTGACTGAGTCCGCCAGTGAACCGAAAACCGACTGGTGGAATCCGGTTCAACCGGTTTTAGAACCGGTTCAACCGAATTTTAGTCAGATTTCCCCAACGGCCACCAGCTTTTGGGGCACCTTTATATACACCTCCCACACTCTTACCCATAGAAGAGCACGCACAAAACTTCATTCCCAACCTGAGAAACACCTCCCACTCTCTCTCACACACCTCTTGCCTCTCCCATTTCAAATCTTTGGAGAGAAATCTTTGAGTGAGTTTGAGAGCTGTGGTTTTTGTGCTTCATCTCCAAATCTCTCTTGCTCTTCTTGATTCAAGCTTTGGTACTACATCGAGTTCTTTGTGGATTCATTACTCTTGGAGCTTCTAGCTCCTAGACAACTAGGTGTCGCTTGTGAGTCTCCAAATCTTGTGGAAGACCACAAGAAAGTTTGTATTACCCGCTCGTTTGAGCAAAGATTAGTGTGTGGGCTTGACCTTTGTGGTCGGCAAAGGGAGGATTAGGGTTGAAAGAGACCCGACTCTTTGTGGGCGCCTCAACGAGGAAGTAGGGCACCTTGGTGGTGTGACCGAACCTCGGGATAAATCTTGTGTCTCTTGTGTTCTTGCTCATTGTGTTTGTTTATGCTCTTCGTTCTCTCACCATCCCACGGAAGATTTGTTTATATCTTTTTGGTGTTTGGATTTTGAGAAGTGCCCTTCTCAGATCTACTACTTTGAACCCTGTGGATCATTTAGAACATCTCATTTCTAAAGTTAACTGGGTGAATTTCGAGATCAATTCAGTTTTACCCAGTTTGCTTCTAGTTTTTGTTGAAAAAGTTCTAACTTGCCTATTCACCCCCCTCTAGGCAACTTTCAATTGGTATCAGAGCCTAATCCTCGTTCTAATGCTTAACCGCGTGAGGAAAAGATCATGTCGGGGGGACTAAGAAACGAAAGTGCTTCTAAGCTTGAAAAAGTTGAGGCTGCCTCGACTTCATCTTTTGTTGCAGATGTTGATCCTAGGGCAATAGATCTTGCCATGAGAATCGCCGAAAGGATGTTCCTCAAAATGAAGGAAGATGAGGCGAAGAACAAAATTGAAGAAGAAAATGATCGATGGAGACCAAACGACGAATCCACCTCTTCACAAGGTTCGTCTTTCAAATCCACTTCTCATATGTGCTTTATTGCTAATGGGAGTGACAGTGAAAGCGAAAGTGAGGATGAGGAGGAGCAAGAAAGTGATAGTGAAGATGATGATGATCTTCAACAATTCTTCGCTCAGCTAAGCAAGAAACATCGGATGAGCTTGCTCAAACTCATGAAAAGAGCGGAAGAACAAAAAGAAATGCTTCATAAGCAAGAAGACTTCCTCATCAGAAAAATTGAAGACTTAGAGAACTTGACCAAAGAGCATGAGAAGCTAAAGTGCTCTCATGATGATTTGGTCCAAAGGTATGAAGACATTTCAATTGAGCAAATTAAAGTTGTTAATCATTCATCATATATTGCTCAATTAGAAAGTAAAAATGCTATGCTCAAGAACACAATAGAAAAGCTAAATATTGAAAATCTAGCTTTGCAAGAAAAACATGATATGCTTGTGTGCTCTCATAATAAATTGATGGATTCACATATCATGTTAGAAATGGCTCATGAGGTTGTGTTAACTAATTTGAAATCATACCAACCTCACATATGCACATGTACTCAAGTAGAAACTATATTATCATGTGCTAACAAATGTTGCTCTCAAGAAAGCCAATCTTCCATTGAGCTAGAAATTTCAGGAATTAGTGATATTTCTATGACACAAGAAAATAAAGAGCTCAAGGAAGAAGTTGGAAGGCTAAGAAGGAGCTTAACTCTTTTGAAGGGAAAGTGTCATGCTCAACCTTCTCAAGGTAACTGTGATAATATGGTGAAAAAGCTTGAGAAGGGGACAACCGTAGCATGCACAAAACCCCTTCAAAAGAATACCAAGCTTTCCAAGAAGGGCATGAGCAAAATTCATGGTAAGAAAATTAATGCTCATACTATTTGCTCTAACAATGTACCTATGTGCTTCAACAAAGAAAGATCAAAGAGAAGCGATAGAAGGTGCTATGGATGCAAGGAGAAGGGTCATGAAATTGATTCATGCCCCCACATGAAGAACCAAGATCTTGCACGATCAAGAAAGATGACCATCAAAAAGGATGAAAACAAAAGGCAAATGCATTGCAAGGATAAGCACCACATTTTCTACAATTGCCGTGAAAAAGGTCATCTATTCAAGGTTTGTCCAAAGGGTAAAACTCCTAAGCCTAACTTGTCAATACATTCAAATATGCTTAGGAGACCCAAATTTGACTCTTGTGCTAGAAAGGTGATGAGTTCACCATATTCTAGGACCAAGGCTATTTGGGTGCCTAAGTCCTTATTGGCTAACCATGATGGACCTATCATGAGATGGGTACCAAAATATACTTAATAAGTTTTGCAGGTACCTAGAGATGATAT
This sequence comes from Zea luxurians, assembly GCA_029449295.1. NCBI lineage: Eukaryota > Viridiplantae > Streptophyta > Magnoliopsida > Poales > Poaceae > Zea > Zea luxurians. The sequence continues at coordinate 29,680,359 of JAOPSE010000008.1, read as the reverse complement.
GAAGCTTTGGGGTGCTTGAGCGGTTTAACTCAATTCTTATCTCAAGCTATCAATCTTACATTGTCTATCCTTTAAGATTGACCCAAAGATGAATTGAGTTGTTATATCACTAACTTCATATTTATCTCTAGCAAGAACTTGTGTTGTAGGGAATAAGGATTAACCTTTGTGGGAATCAAGCAAAAGGCCTACAACCAAGTGATATCCAAAGGATGGTAACAATTAATTCTTAAGTGCACATTGCTTTTAATTGGTATATTCCTTTGTGTCTTTTGTAGCCACATAGGAAAAATGAAGCACTTGAGAATGAACTTAAGAGATTTTACCTTGCTTTGGAAAGGATCTAATTATATGGTAGATTGCAAGTTCATATTTTTATATTGTGACAATCTACATGCTTTAAATTGATTATATGTATCTTGTGGCATATTTCAAATTAATTATCGTGTTATTGCCATGACCTAGACATAAAGAGGATTATCCCATGTTCTTAAATGAATAGAGTGCTAAGTAAGAAATTCAAATTCTTATAGCACTTACCAAATGGGGAATTCTCTATATGACTAGAGTTGTGAGACTAATGTTTCTATCTAAGTGTTTATGTAGTCTCACAACATGAGAATGTGTTTCCCAAATGAAGTGTGCCATTCAACATTCAAAGAAGATCGAACCAATACTATGTGATGTATTCATTCTTGTTTAAATTGGTTTTGAGTCTTCTCCATTAATCACTCACCATGTTATGAATTAGAGTTGCCCTATAAACTTAATTAAATAATCATGCTACTTTCATCTTTTTTCAACTGATGTTATGCATGATGCTTGTAAGGGTAATTTAGTTCATATCATGAGGTTTCCTTATTTTAGTAACCTTCTTGTCATTCATATACTAGAGGTTGCTAAATAGGAAACTATTGCTTGTGTTACTAATGCAATCTCTTTTAAGCTATTTCATGAAATTCATAAGTAGAGATTGTGCTCTTTCAATTGGTAAAATCACAAGCTTTAAAGGTTAATCTTCACCTAAAAGAAAGATTAGGAATGCTCAAGGCAAAGGTATGGAAGTAATTGCTTCAATTGGTAGTTGATCAATAGTAGTTCCTTTCAAGTGGCATACTTTCAATTAGTAATAATCTATTTTATGAAAAGAAATGTCAATATGAAGGTTAAATTCCTTTTGGATTAAATTTGTAAATTGGTGCATATTGTTAATTCACTCATCCATGTGCATTAACTTAAAAGGAATTTAATTTATGCCTTTATGCCTCATAAATGATGATTTATTTGACATTCATATATAAATATCATCATTCATTAAATACTTCATTGTACTACTAATACCTCTTTTCAAAGTGCTTTTTTTACTAGTTTTAAAAGGAAAAGAGATAACAAGCTAAAGAAGGAAGTCTCCACCATTGAAGAAAAGAAGAATACTTAGATGACACCATCTCATATAGTAAGATCTTTCAATTGATATAACAAATGGTACATTCTATATGGTGGTAAGTATTCTTAGGCATAAGTTAATTCATTGCAAATTTTTCATGCCTTGACCAATATATGTAATGTACTCCTCTTGAGAATCTTCATTGAATTGAAAGTGCATTTGATAAGTCATTCAAATACTTGATGCACATATCTAGTGGGAGCACATTATATATATCTTGTGTCATAGAGAATAAGTTTCACTTGAGTAAGCTATACTAAGACAATCCAAAATGGTAAATTTGTATCTCATTCATATGGATTGTAATCTTTGTTTTCTAAATAGCTACTCTTGATGCAGTTTAAAATTCCCTTATCGTTAATTCTAAAAGTGCATAAGAATCTTTTTGTTGATATTCATCACATACATATGCACTAACATGTATATGATTTTTAAACTGTAAAAGGTACAATTAGTGATCCATACTCTCTAAATTTTGGAAACCCATATTTTGATATCTTAGTGTCGGGGACCATAATTAGGGGTACCCTCAAGACGCCTAATTCTCAGCTGGTAACCCCCATCAGCATAAAGCTGCAGAGGCCTGATGGGTTTGATTAAGTCAGGGATCAGTCCATACGAGCGACTTGATCACGCCACGCCCGAGCCTAGCCTCGGGCGAGGGCAGCCGACCCTGAGATGACTCCGTCTCGCCTGAGGTCTCCTCTTTCACGGCAGACGCATCACCGGCTCGCCCGAGGCCCCGCCTTAGATAAGAAGTAACCCTGACTAAATCACCGCGCCAACCGACCAAATCCCTGGGGCCTTCAACGCAAAAGGTAAGACTGACGGGTAGCCAGGCTTGGCCAAAAGCGCCAGAGGAAACTCCGCTCCGCCCGACCCAGGGCTCGGACTCGGGCTAAGGCCCCGGAAGACGGCGAACTCCGCTCCGCCCGACCCAGGGCTCGGACTCGGGCTAAGGCCCCAGAAGACGACGAACTCCGCCTCGCCCGACCCAGGGCTCGGACTCCGCCTCGGCCTCTGCCGATCGATCTCCGCCTCGCCCGACCCAGGGCTCGGACTCTGCCTCTGTCTTGCAGGACGGACTCGACCTTGACTTCGGAGGAGCCTCCACGACGCCCGACCTAGGACACGAGACCGCCACGTCAACAGGAAGCGTCATCATCACCCTGCCCTGAGCCGACTTGGGTCGCAGAGAACAAGACCGGTGTCCCATCTGGCCAGCTACGCCAGATAGGCAAATGATGGCGCCCCGCTAGACCATGACGACGGCGGCTCTCAGCTCCCTTACGAAAGCAGGAGGACGTCAGCAAGGGTCCAGCCACTCCGACAGCTGTCCCTCCGTCCGGCTCCGTTACTCCTCCAACAGCCACGACGCCACACCAACAGGGTGCCAAGATCTCTCCGGCTGCCACCTAGGCATGTACTTAGGGCGCTAGCTCTCCCTCGCTAGACACGTAGCACCTTGCTACACCCCCATCTTGTACACCTGGATCCTCTCCTTACGACTATAAAAGGAAGGACCAGGGCCTTCTTAGAGAAGGTTGGCCTCGCGGGGACGAAGGGCAGGGGCAGGCGCTCTCTCGGGGCCGCCCGCTCCCCTCACCTCGCGCGGACGCTTGTAACCCCCTACTGCAAGCGCACCCGACCTGGGCGCGGGGCGAACACGAAGGCCGCGGGAATTCTCCGACTCCCTCACGACCCGGCTCCGGCCACCTCGCTCTCTCTCTCTCTCTCTCTCTCTCTCTCTCCCCCTTTCGCGCTCGCCCACGCGCTCGACCCATCTGGGCTGGGGCACGCGGCACACTCACTCGTCGGCTCGGGGACCCCCCGGTCTCGGAACACCGACAGTTGGCGCGCCAGGTAGGGGCACGCTGCGTGTTGACGAGCAGTTTCCCGTCAAGCTCCAGATGGGCAGTCTCCAACGACCTCTTCAACCCGGGACGGTGCTCCATTTCGGGAGCCTCGAGTTCATGTCTCTCGACAGCAGCTACGACATGATGCTCCTTCCACCGCCGCGCGACAGCGACAATGGTGGCGGACAAGCCGCCCGCCAGCGGCGGGATCGACGACGCCTTTCCCGCGTGGGGGAAGGACGACTTTCGAGCTCACCCCATCCTCTCCCTCGCCATCGGAGGAGGAGGAGGAGGGGCAACCAGGGCCGAGCGGGAGGCCGCGCTCCGACGGCTGTCGAGCAAATCGACATCCCCGGCGCCTCAACGGAGGACACGCTAAGCGTTGCCCTCGCGTTCGAGGCGAAGGCGAGCGTCATCCCCCCGCAACACGTCGACCCCGAGCAGATGGACGACGCCAGCACGCTCACGGAGGGCCTGCAGGACGTCGCCCTCGTACCCAAGACGACGGCGCGGTCAGCCCCCGACGTGACTTCGTCGCTCCTCGTCGACAAAAAGGTACCGACTGCTCCCCATCTTTCGTCATTTCGACTCGACCTCAGCCCGCCTGGCGACCTCGCTTTGGCGGGCGCTCACATTGAGGCGAGTGCAACCTCTCTGGGGTTTCGTGTGCGGTCGCCTTGGGACCGATTGACGGGTGTCTCGACCTACGGACCCTCTGGGTCCGAGGAAGATGACGACCCCAGCATCTGCTGGGATTTCTCCGGATCTGGCAACCCTAGTGCCATGCGGGACTTCATGACCGCATGTGACTACTGCCTCTCCGACTGTTCCGGCGGCAGCCGCAGCCTTGGCGACAAGGACTGCGGCCCGAGCCGCGAATGTTTCCACATCGAGCTAGGGGATCCCTCCGGAGGCGGCTGTCTCGGCATGCCGGAGGATGGTGATCCCCCTAGGCCAGCGCCTCGCGCCGACATCCCGCGGGAGCTAGCTGTGGTCCCCGTTCCGGCGGGGGGTCACGACCCACAGCTCGAGCAAGTCCGCGGGGCGCAGGCCGGGCTCGATGAGGAAGCAGGAGCGCTCGAGGCAATCCGCCAGAACATCGGGCAGGTATGGGCGAGCCAGCCCCCGGCCGGGGGAATACGTCACCTGCCCCAAGGTCTCCAGCACCGCATCGCCAACGATGCCAGGGTCAGACCGCCACCCGCATCCGGCGGAACTGGTCAGGACCTGGCCGCCGCAGCGATGCTCCTCCGCGCAATGCCGGAGTCATCAACCACCGAGGGTCGGCGAATCCAGGGAGAACTCAAGCATCTCCTAGAAGGCGCTGCGGCCCGGAGGGCCGAAAGCTCTGCCTCCCGAAGGCAGGGGTACCCCTCGGAACCTCGTGCCGCGACTTCCCGACTCACGCGGGAAGCCTCGGTCTTCACCGGGCGCACGCGCAACACCGCGCCTGCGGCCCCGGGCCACCTCGGCGACGAGCACCCTCATCGTGGCCGTCGGGCACGCCTCGACGAAAGGGTGCGCCGAGGCTATCACCCCAGGCGTGGGGGACGCTACGACAGCGGGGAGGATCGGAGTCCCTCGCCCGAACCACCCGGTCCGCGGGTCTTTAGCCGAGCCATTCGGCGGGCGCCATTTCCGCCCCGATTCCGACCCCCGACTACTATCACGAAGTACTCGGGGGAAACGAGACCGGAATTGTGGCTTGCGGACTACCGCCTGGCCTGTCAACTGGGTGGGACGGACGATGACAACCTCATCATCCGAAACCTCCCCCTGTTCCTCTCCGACACCGCTCGTGCCTGGTTGGAGCACCTGCCTCCGGGGCAGATTTCCAACTGGGAAGATCTGGTCCAGGCTTTTGCCGGCAACTTCCAGGGCACGTACGTGCGCCCCGGGAATTCCTGGGACCTCCGAAGCTGTCGGCAACTGCCGGGAGAGTCTCTCCGAGACTATATCCGGCGGTTCTCGAAGCAGCGCACCGAGCTGCCCAACGTCACCGACTCCGATGTCATCGGCGCGTTCCTCGCCGGCACCACCTGCCGTGACCTGGTGAGCAAGTTGGGTCGCAAGACCCCCACCAGGGCGAGCGAGCTGATGGATATCGCCACCAAGTTCGCCTCCGGCCAGGAGGCGGTAGAGGCCATCTTCCGAAAGGACAAGCAGCCCCAGGGCCGCCCGTCGGAAGATGCCCCCGAGGTGTCCACTCCACGCGGCGCCAAGAAGAAAGGCAGGAGGAAGTCGCAAGCGAAACGCGACGTTCCTGATGCAGACCTTGTCGCCGCCGCCGAGCACAAGAACCCTCGGAAGCCCCCCGGAGGCGCCAACCTCTTCGACAAGGCACTCAAGGAGACGTGCCCCTACCATCAGGGGCCCGTCAAGCACACCCTCGAGGAGTGCGTCATGCTTCGGCGCCACTTCCACAGGGCCGGGCCACCCGCAGAAGGTGGCAAGGCCCGCGACGACGACAAAAGGGAGGATCGCCAAGCAGGAGAGTTCCCAGAGGTCCGCGACTGCTTCATGATCTACGGAGGGCATGCGGCGAATCCCTCGGCTCGGCATCGTAAGCAAGAGCGTCGGGAGGTCTGCTCGGTGAAGGTGGCGGCGCCAGTCTACCTAGACTGGTCCGACAAGCCCATCTCCTTCGACCGGGACGACCACCCCGACCACGTGCCGAGCCCGGGGAAGTACCCGCTCGTCGTCGACCCCGTCATCGGCGACGTCAGGCTCACCAAGGTCTTGATGGATGGGGGCAGCTGCCTCAACATCATTTACGCTGAGACCCTCAGGCTCCTGCGCGTCGATCTGTCATCCGTCCGAGCAGGCGCTGCGCCCTTCCACGGGATCATCCCCGGGAAGCGCGTCCAGCCCCTCGGACAGCTCGACCTCCCTGTCTGCTTCGGAACACCCTCCAACTTCCGAAGGGAGACGTTGACGTTCGAGGTGGTCGGGTTCCGAGGAACCTACCACGCAGTGTTGGGAAGGCCATGCTACGCGAAGTTCATGGCCATCCCCAACTACACCTACCTGAAGCTCAAGATGTCGGGCCCCAACGGGGTCATCACCGTCGGCCCCACGTACAAACACGCATTCGAATGCGATGTGGAGTGCGTGGAGTACGCCGAGGCCCTCGCCGAGCCCGAGGCCCTCATTGCCGACCTGGAAAGCCTCTCCCGAGAGGTGCCGGACGTGAAGCGACATGCCGGCAATTTCGAGCCAGCGGAGACGGTTAAGGCCGTCCCTCTCGACCCCAGTGGCGACACCTCCAAGCAGATTCGGATCGGATCCGGGCTCGACCCCAAATAGGAAGCAGTGCTCGTTGACTTTCTCCGCGCAAACGCCGACGTCTTTGCGTGGAGTCCCTCGGACATGCCCGGCATACCGAGGGATGTCGCCGAGCACTCGCTGGATATTTGGGCCGGGGCCCGACCGGTCAGACAGCCTCTGCGCCAATTCGACGAGGAAAGGCGCAGGGTGATAGGCGAGGAGATCCACAAGCTGATGGCAGCAGGGTTCATTAAAGAGGTATTCCATCCCGAATGGCTTGCCAACCCTGTACTTGTGAGGAAAAAAGGGGGGAAATGGCGGATGTGTGTAGACTACACTGGTCTCAACAAAGCATGTCCGAAAGTCCCCTACCCTCTACCTCGCATCGATCAAATCGTGGACTCCACTGCAGGGTGCGAAACCCTGTCTTTCCTCGATGCCTACTCAGGGTATCATCAAATCAAGATGAAAGAGTCCGACCAGCTCGCGACTTCTTTCATCACGCCCTTCGGCATGTACTGTTACGTCACAATGCCGTTCGGTTTGAGGAACGCGGGTGCAACCTACCAGCGGTGCATGAACCATGTGTTCGGCGAACACATCGGTCGCACGGTCGAGGCCTACGTCGATGACATCGTAGTCAAGACGAGGAAAGCCTCTGACCTTCTCTCCGACCTCGAACTGACATTCCGGTGTCTCAAGGCGAAGGGCGTCAAGCTCAATCCCGAGAAGTGCGTCTTCGGGGTGCCCCGGGGCATGCTTTTGGGATTCATCGTCTCCGAGCGGGGCATCGAAGCCAACCCGGAGAAGATCGCGGCCATCACAAACATGGGGCCCATCAAGGACTTAAAAGGCGTACAGAGGGTCATGGGATGCCTCGCGGCCTTGAGCCGTTTCATCTCGCGCCTCGGCGAAAGAGGCCTGCCCCTGTACCGCCTCTTAAGGAAGGCCGAGTGCTTCACTTGGACTCCCGAGGCCGAGGAAGCCCTCGGGAACCTGAAGGCGCTCCTCACCCAGGCGCCCGTCTTGGTACCCCCAGCTGATGGAGAAACCCTCTTGGTCTACGTCGCCGCAACCACTCAGGTGGTCAGCGCCGCGATCGTGGTCGAAAGGCAGGAAGAGGGGCATGCTTTGCCCATTCAGAGGCCAGTCTACTTCGTCAGCGAAGTGCTGTCCGAGACCAAGATCCGCTACCCACAAGTTCAGAAGCTGCTATACGCAGTGATCCTGACGAGGCGAAAGCTGCGACATTACTTCGAGTCCCATCCGGTGACTGTGGTGTCATCCTTCCCCCTGGGGGAGATCATCCAGTGCCGAGAGGCCTCGGGGCGGATCGCGAAGTGGGCGGTGGAAATCATGGGCGAGGCAATCTCGTTTGCCCCTCGGAAGGCCATCAAGTCCCAGGTACTGGCGGATTTCGTAGCCGAATGGGTCGACACCCAGTTGCCGACGGCTCCGATCCAGCCGGAGCTCTGGACCATGTTTTTCGACGGGTCGCTGATGAAGACGGGGGCCGGCGCGGGCCTGCTTTTCCTCTCGCCCCTCGGGAAACACCTGCGCTACGTGCTCCGCCTCCATTTCCCGGCGTCCAACAATGTGGCTGAGTACGAGGCTCTGATCAACGGATTGCGAATCGCCATCGAGCTAGGGGTCGGACGCCTCGATGCACGCGGCGACTCGCAGCTCGTCATCGACCAAGTCATGAAGAACTCCCTCTGCCGCGACCCGAAGATGGAGGCCTACTGTGAAGAGGTTCGACGCCTGGAAGACAAGTTCTACGGGCTCGAGCTCAACCACATCGCCCGGCGCTACAACGAGACTGCGGACGAGCTGGCGAAGATAGCCTCGGGGCGAACGACGGTTCCCCCGGACGTCTTCTCCCGGGATCTGCATCAACCCTCCGTCAAGATAGGCGACGCGCCCGAGCCCGAGGCACCCTCGGCCTCGTCCGAAGTGACCTCGGCCCAGCCCGAGCCATCCTCGGCTCAGCCCGAGGGCGAAGCGCTGCGCATCGAGGAGGAGCAGGACGGGGTCGTGCCAGATCAAGATTGGCAGACCCCATACCTGCAATATCTCCACCGAGGAGAACTGCCCCTCGACCGAGCCGAGGCTCGGCGGGTAGCGCGACGCGCCAAATCGTTCGTCTTGCTGGGCGATGAGAAGGAGCTCTACCACCGAAGCCCCTCGGGCATCCTCCAGCGATGTATCTCCATCGCCGAAGGTCAGGAACTCCTGCGGGAAATACACTCGGGGGCTTGCGGTCACCATGCAGCACCTCGAACCCTCGTCGGGAACGCTTTCCGCCAAGGCTTCTACTGGCCAACGGCGGTGGCCGACGCCACTAGAATTGTCCGCGCCTACGAAGGGTGCCAATTCTATGCGAAGCAGACCCACCTGCCCGCTCAGGCTCTGCAGACGATACCCATCACCTGGCCCTTCGCTGTGTGGGGTCTGGACCTCGTCGGCCCCTTGCAGAAGGCGCCCGGGGGCTACACGCACCTGCTGGTCGCCATCGACAAATTCTCCAAGTGGATCGAGGTCCGACCCCTGAACAGCATCAGGTCCGAGCAGGCGGTGGCGTTCTTCACCAACATCATCCATCGCTTCGGGGTCCCGAACTCAATCATCACCGACAATGGCACCCAGTTCACCGGCAAGAAATTCTTGCATTTTTGCGAGGATCACAACATCCGGGTGGACTGGGCCGCCGTAGCTCATCCCATGTCGAATGGGCAAGTGGAGCGTGCCAATGGCATGATCCTACAAGGGCTCAAGCCTCGGATCTACAACAACCTCAACAAGTTCGGCAAGCGGTGGATGAAGGAACTCCCCTCGGTGGTCTGGAGCCTGAGGACGACGCCAAGCCGAGCCACGGGTTTCACGCCGTTCTTCCTGGTCTACGGGGCCGAGGCTATCTTGCCCACGGACCTGGAATACGGCTCCCCGAGGACGAGGGCCTACAACGAAGAAAGCAACCAAGCTAGCCGAGAAGACTCGCTGGACCAGCTGGACGAGGCTCGGGATAGGGCCTTACTACACTCGACACGGTATCAGCAGTCCCTGCGACGCTACCACGCCCGAGGGGTCCGACCCCGAGACCTCCAGGTGGGCGACCTGGTGCTTCGGCTGCGGCAAGACGCCCGAGGGAGGCACAAGCTCACGCCCCCCTGGGAGGGGCCGTTCATCATCGCCAAAGTTCTGAAGCCCGGAACGTACAAGCTGGCCAACAGTCAAGGCGAGGTCTACGGCAACGCTTGGAACATCCAACAGCTACGTCGCTTCTACCCTTAAGATGTTTCCAAGTTGTTCATATACCTCGCACCCACGCAAAGTTTAGTCAACAAGGAAGGGTCGGCCTCGCCTCGGCAAAAGCCCGACCCTCCCTCGGGGGCTAAAAGGGGGGAAACCCCCTCTGCGTCAAAACTTTCCTCGAACAAAAAATTTCTTTTACCAGAACATCTTTCGTGCTTTTTGACTACTTCGAAAAGTGGGTCCCGGAAACGACGGGGTACACGTAAGCAGCCAAGGCTGACCGAGCCGAGGGACTCCTACGCCTCCGGGATATGGATACCTCACTCATCACCTTCTGCGATAAGTAACTCACGCTCGGATAAGGTGAACCCGCGGATCGAACGAGTCTTTACGTACGGAAGCTCTTCTGTCGAAGCGATTCTTCGAGCCTTCTAGACCGGGTCGGTGACAGGGCCTCATGGACGGGTAAAAGTACGCGTAAGCGGCAAGGCCGACCGAGCCGAGGGACTCCCACGCCTCCGGGATACGGATACCTCACTCATCACCTTCCGCGAGAAGCAACTCTTGCTCGCACTAACATCCCTGCTACCGACGGAAGGTCCAGATACTCGAAACAAGAGGAAAAGAGACGCAGCTTTATAACACAGCAAGGGTGTGTGTTCTGGCCTCGATGGCCGCGCAAGGCCCACGCTACAAGACGATTTGACCCTGCAGGCTCGGATCTTGACGCTGGAAGAGGGCGATGACACCCTCGGCATCGACAGCACCTTCAGCAAGGCCCGACCTAGCCTCGGACGGCGACGCGGTCCGAGGGCCTCTGCTCTGAAGGACGACGTCATCACCACGCTCGAGCAATCTCTGCCAGGGACTTCTCCGAGAACCCGGCCCGAGCGGACGGCTCGACCGGCCACCTCCGGGGCCTCGGCCGACCGCCTTCCGAGGGCGCCTGCTCGGTCCGAAGCCTCGGCTGATCAACTCCGACGTCGATCCTGCCAACGGACAACCCGGCTAGGCTCCGGCCGGCCAGGTTTCATTTCCGAGCCAACTCCGCCTCTGCTCGTGCTGATATCGCTACCCCTGGCCTCGGCTCATCGAAGAGCGGCCGAGGGGTCTCTTTAACTAAGCTAGAGGAGCCTCGGACAACAGGGCCGACCGAGCCGAGGGACTCCTACGCCTCCGGGATACGGATACCTCACTCGTCACCTTGACACGAGGCGACTCATGCTTGGTGAAGCGGTTCAGACAATCAGCAGACGAGTCTTAGTGCTCGGAAATGAGGAAAGAACACGGCTCCGCGCCGTGGTTACATACATGTTCAGGCCCCGAAAGCCGAAATGAACAAAAAACCCGGCACTCGAAGTGCCATTTACAAACGGAACTCCGGTTCCCCCCCCCCCCCCCCCCGCAGGTACGAACAACCCCACTCGATGGGGGAGGGCCTGCGGGGCAGCAGAAGGCCGACGAACGGCACGTCGCCGCCCGCCCCGGCAGCGGCGACGATGAAGACGTCTGTCCTGGGGGGCCCGACAGCAGCAATGATGGCCTCAGGGCGGATGCTGCTGCTGGGAGGCCCCCGCCCTTGCCCAAACTCGAGAGGCAAGGACGGGCAGAAGGCCGTAGAGTCGGAGGTCGGTCCGTGGCCACCTTCGGCCGTCGCGCCGGCGGAAGAACCTCTTCCAGCTGCCGTGGCGGGAGGCGACACCGGGGGCGGCTCCGAGATTGCTCGGCTCAGAGAGCCGGGCACGCTGCAGCTGTTGGCGCCACGAACGACTCCCGCCCTTCCCCCCGATCACTGAGGGAAGGAGCGGGTCACCACCCGCGCAGGGGCCAACCCCGACCCGGCACACGCCCCTCCTCAGCCCTGGTGATGAAAATCCTTGAGGCTGAGGAAGGGGCGGATGCCGCAGCCCGGCTCGCTTTCCCCCACCATCAAGCCGGAGGTCACCACCCTGGGTGACCGCCGGTGGAGGGGTGCGGCCGGGCTGCATGATGAAAATTCTTGAAGCCGAACGATGGCTGAAAGGTACCAACTCCCACGGAGTTGCGTTCCTCCAACGATGGGGCGAAAAGACGGCGGTTTCCCCCATCCGGGGGCCTGGAAGACGAAGAGACACAATGCATGGGGGAAGAAGGAGACATGGTCGCCTTACGAAAGGGGTCGCCCTTCTTTTAAAGGCAACTCCCCCTGCTTGCACCCTCAACCGTCACGGGCTGAGTCTTCTCCAACACGCCTCCAAAGTCCTCCCCTGCGGCGCGGGGGCTGGGGCCCGCCTGTCATGCAGACCGGCTCTAAGAAGAAGCCGAACCGTCGCGCACGACGCACGCAACCACCCAGCGGTTACAAGCAATCCTCCACTTTCGCCCAGACCGGCGGGCGAAAGGGGCAGGCGGCCATGCAGGCGGCATGCAACCGCGCCAAGTGGACGCGCCTCTCCGACTCCTGACAGGCCAGCGCGACGGCTCAAGCCCACGCGTCATGCAACTGGCGCACCGGTTGCTGCATGCGAGCCGCTGTGCCACTCGCTCCACCACCGCACCTCCTCGATTGCGGAACCGATACCGCGATTCGAGGCGACCCAGCCCGCGACCCAGCAGCGCCAGCCTGGCGCAGTGGTCAAACGCGGTCAAAAATGGGCCGGCAGTAATGACGGTGGCAGGCGCGCGAGAGCAGCAGTCACGCCATCTGCCAAGCTCATGTCCCATCCGGAGGCAGCAAGAGAACCCCCTCTCACGGCGTGAAGACGACGCGCCCGTGACCCGTACCTCGAACGGCTCGCGCACGCGCAACGGCAACCTCGCCAACTACTCACCCCGGCGCATTAACTCCGCGGCTCGACGGACAGCGCTACGGGCGGGAGCGGCTGGCGACGTTTCGCCTTCGCCAAAACGACCACGCCGAAAAAGGTACGCCACGACGTTCAATTTCGAATCCTTTTTCCCTTTTCCTTCTTTCTCTATCTCTTGCAACAGGGACCGAGAAGGGGGATAACCCCAAAGGGATCCTTCCCCGTGAAGGAACTAGGCTCCGAGCCTCCCTACTGATCAGGGGTTCGAAGGCTGGCCCCCCGAAGGGTTCAACAGCCGCCTCAGATCGCGTGGGCCCGACACCCACTACTGGTCAGGGGTTCGAAGGTCGGCCCCCGAAAGGTCCCACGACCGCCTCAGGCTACTCGGGCTCCGTGCCCCCTACTGATCAGGGGTTCGAAGGCTGGCCTGTCGAAGGGTTCACAGTCGCCTCAGACGCCGAGCGAGGGATGACCAGGGGTACGTTCGATACATAACCAAGGCTCGGGCTGCGCTCCCGAGGTACCCTAGGACATTTCCGAGACCAGCGGGAACGACTCTGTAACGGAATCCCATCGAAGGGAGGCAACGAGCCCTCGGACCCCGTCGCTAGGGGACCGGGTCCGGCAGATCACCCGCAGGTACTTTTGGGCGTGCCTCCGGGCCCCTAGCCGACCCCTAACGAACGGGGCACGGACGTCCACTCGGATTACCCGATTGCAGCTCACCGGAGACACCATGTTCGGTGCCCATCGAGGGTAACATGGCGCACTCCCCCCCTCCTCCTTGCGGAAAGGCGACGTAGGGGCGTATATAAAAAAGCCGAGTCTGTCCCTGATCATCCTCTCGCTCCGTGCAGAGGCTCGGGGGCTGCTCTCGCAAAACCGGCTCCGGCCAAACCGTTGACAGCGTCAACATACCAGCCCAAGAACTTGGGCCCCGACAGTGCACCTGGGTTACGCCCTGCTCGCATGAGGGAACCGCCAGACCAGCCGAGGCATTGCGCAAGGCATTAAGACCTCGAAGGAGTGAAACCACTCCTCCGAGGCCTCGGGGGCTACACCCAGCGGGTGCGCTCGCGCGCACCCACCGGAACCAAGTACCACCGAGAAAGGCTGGTCCCCTTGCAAAAAAGTGCGACGCAAGCCTCCAAGCGAGTGTTAACACTCTCTTCGAGGCTCGGGGGCTACTGTCGGGGACCATAATTAGGGGTACCCTCAAGACGCCTAATTCTCAGCTGGTAACCCCCATCAGCATAAAGCTGCAGAGGCCTGATGGGTTTGATTAAGTCAGGGATCAGTCCATACGAGCGACTTGATCACGCCACGCCCGAGCCTAGCCTCGGGCGAGGGCAGCCGACCCTGAGATGACTCCGTCTCGCCTGAGGTCTCCTCTTTCACGGCAGACGCATCACCGGCTCGCCCGAGGCCCCGCCTTCGATAAGAAGTAACCCTGACTAAATCACCACGCCAACCGACCAAATCCCTGGGGCCTTCAACGCAAAAGGTAAGACTGACGGGTAGCCAGGCTTGGCCAAAAGCGCCAGAGGAAACTCCGCTCCGCCCGACCCAGGGCTCGGACTCGGGCTAAGGCCCCGGAAGACGGCGAACTCCGCTCCGCCCGACCCAGGGCTCGGACTCGGGCTAAGGCCTCGGAAGACGATGAACTCCGCCTCGCCCGACCCAGGGCTCGGACTCCGCCTCGGCCTCTGCCGATCGATCTCCGCCTCGCCCGACCCAGGGCTCGGACTCTGCCTCTGTCTTGCAGGACGGACTCGACCTTGACTTCGGAGGAGCCTCCACGACGCCCGACCTAGGACACGAGACCGCCACGTCAACAGGAAGCGTCATCATCACCCTGCCCTGAGCCGACTTGGGTCGCAGAGAACAAGACCGGTGTCCCATCTGGCCAGCTACGCCAGATAGGCAAATGATGGCGCCCCGCTAGACCATGACGACGGCGGCTCTCAGCTCCCTTACGAAAGCAGGAGGACGTCAGCAAGGGTCCAGCCACTCCGACAGCTGTCCCTCCGTCCGGCTCCGTTACTCCTCCAACAGCCACGACGCCACACCAACAGGGTGCCAAGATCTCTCCGGCTGCCACCTAGGCATGTACTTAGGGCGCTAGCTCTCCCTCGCTAGACACGTAGCACCTTGCTACACCCCCATCTTGTACACCTGGATCCTCTCCTTACGACTATAAAAGGAAGGACCAGGGCCTTCTTAGAGAAGGTTGGCCTCGCGGGGACGAAGGGCAGGGGCAGGCGCTCTCTCGGGGCCGCCCGCTCCCCTCACCTCGCGCGGACGCTTGTAACCCCCTACTGCAAGCGCACCCGACCTGGGCGCGGGGCGAACACGAAGGCCGCGGGAATTCTCCGACTCCCTCACGACCCGGCTCCGGCCACCTCGCTCTCTCTCTCTCTCTCTCTCTCTCCCCCCCTTTCGCGCTCGCCCACGCGTTCGACCCATCTGGGCTGGGGCACGCGGCACACTCACTCGTCGGCTCGGGGACCCCCCGGTCTCGGAACGCCGACACTTAGAAATCTACTTCAATCGATATCCATATGCTTCACATTGAATTGGATCACTAAGTTGTAAATTCCATGCATAACTTGTCTTTATGATATGAATGCTTGTGCGACTAACCTTGATAAGCTAAGTGCACCCAAAGTCAAGGTAGGTTCATCATCAAGAAGGCAACACAATGATGTATTAATAAAAGGAGAAAAGGCTCCTATTCTTAACTCTAGTTTTTATCTATGTGATTAAATATTGACTTGAAACCATGTAAGATGGTTGTCAAGTATATGTGGGTGCCTACACAAAGAGAAAGGCCACAATAAGGATTGTGTGGGTACTCAAGGCTCTTACTACTAATCTCAAAGGACCCAATTCAAATTGGGTACCAAGATATGAAGCTTAAACTTGTTTTGCAGGATCACTCCTTCAATGGATCAAGTTGTGTGCTCGATAATGAATGTATAAATCATCTTTGGAGATAGTAGCTAGGGTGGTAACAACTGAATCTCAAGTGCATGTTATTTTCAAATTTTTTCTTTTTTGACTTGTGTAGCCACTAAGGAAAAAGAAGCACTTGAGGATATACATAAGTTGTTGATTATGAAATAAAGGTCTAATTGGAAGTTGAATGAATATTATCATATGGTGAACAATCCAAAATCATGTGACGTATTCTCTATCTAGTTAATTTGGATTTGATTCTTCTATATTAGACACTCACCATAATATGGATTAAGTCATCCCTTTAGACTTCATTGAATAACCATGCATATTATCCATGTCATTCAAAATATATTGTGCATGAGGGTTCAAGGAAATTTAGTCCATATTATGATGTTTCTCTATTTTAGCAACACGCTTGTCTTCCACATATAAAGGGTTGCTAAATAAGAAACTAGTGCTTGGCTACTAATGTCATCTCTTGTGTTGAGTTTATCCATAGAAAATCTATGTTAAGAGATGGTGCTTGTTTTAAATTGGATAAATCACAAGCTTAAAGGATACTATTCAACTAAAGTAAGAAGAAGTTGATAAGAGGCCAAGGTATGAAAACTTCCTCTCCTTCAGTTGTTTTAGTATTCTATCCTTAGTGGGATGTACCATAGTATAGGTTAAATTCCTTGCAATATAAAATGTTCAATAGTGCATATAACTTTGACATCAACTATATGTGTGCACTAATTTAAAGGAATTTAGTCTATCCTTTTGGGTTTCAATAATGATGATTCATTTGCCATCCACATATAAGGATCATCATTTGTGAAACCCTCTCTTGTGTTTTTAATGCTCTCTTTTCTAAGTGTTACAACGAGGTCCTTCCAAGAGCTTTCAAGATGGATTCAAAATCTACAAAAAATGAATGAAGTTCAAGATCACTTGGTTGGATGAAATCACAAAGAGAAAAGAGATCACAGTGAATCAAGAAGGGAGTTATATTTTTTTGTCAACCAAATAATGAAGATGTAGTGACATATTTATATGATATCCTTCATTATGAGGTTGAGGTTCATATTAGCATGCTTTACCCTTGAAGATTTCAATTGATATACTTTTAGTTCTTAAACTTTTAATTGGTTTAATTTTCATCATCTATGTAAAGCATGTTATGTTAAACCAAGATATAGTGCAAACATCTCCTTTAACCTTGTATTATTAATGTGCATAAGTGTACTTTGTGTACTCTTGCATGCACAAATTGAGGAAGAGTTTAGCCTATATCTTGTGAGGCTAATGATTTCTTCAAGTTCATGTTTTGTAGTCTCACACCTTGGATAACATCAAATGAGGATGAGTGGTTCCAAGGAAATGATCAAATATTTACCACATGTCACCCCATGGATTAGTTCTATTGGGGAACGATATGTGTTTTCTAGCATAAATTCAATTGTTTCAAATATATTATGCCTTGACCAAGATATATGATGAACTCCTCTAAGAATCTTAATTGAATCAAGTGCATGTTACAAGTAATTCAAGTACTTGATGCATACATTTAGGGGGAGCTCATCCTATATCTTGTGTCCTTAAAGACTAACATTTTCTTTTAGTGAATTTGTGTAGTTCTTTGAAGAGAATGAGTTTCTCTTGATCGTTTAAAGAGGATAAGTTTCTCTTTGAAATGTCAAGCCTATCAAAAGCTAAGATAGAAATTCATGATTAAAATGAAGACCATATGTGTCGGGGACCATAATTAGGGGTACCCTCAAGGCTCCTAATTCTCAGCTGGTAACCCCCATCAGCATAAAGCTGCAAAGGCCTGATGGGTGCGATTAAGTCAGGGATCAGTCCATTCGAGGGACTCGATCACGCCTCGCCCGAGCCTAGCCTCGGACAAGGGCAGCCGACCCCGGAGGACTTCCGTCTCGCCCGAGGCCCCCCTCCAGCGGCGGACATATTTCCGGCTTGCCCGAGGCCCTGTCTTCGCCAAGAAGCAACCCTGACCAAGTCGCCGCACCGACCGACCAAATCGCAGGAGCATTTAATGCAAAGGTGGCCTGACACCTTTATCCTGACGCGCGCCCCCAGCCGGCAGAGCCGAAGTGACCGCCGTCACTTCGCCGCTCCACTGACCGGCCTGACAGAAGGACAGCGCCGCCTGCACCACTCCGACTGCGGTGCCACTTGACAGAGTGAGACTGATAGGCAGTTAGGCCCTGCCGAAGGTACCATAGGAAGCTCCGCTTCGCCCGACCCCAGGGCTCGGACTCGGGCTAAGTCCCGGAAGACGGCGAACTCCGCTCCGCCCGACCCAGGGCTTGGACTCGGGCTAAGTCCCGGAAGACGGCAAACTCCGCCCGACCCAGGGCTCGGACTCGGGCTAAGTCCCGGAAGACGGCGAACTCTGCTCCGCCCGACCCAGGGCTAGGACTCGGGCTAAGTCCCGGAAGACGGCGAACTCCGCCCGACCCAGGGCTCGGACTCGGGCTAAGTCCCAGAAGACGGCGAACTCCGCCCGACCCAGGGCTCGGACTCGGGCTAAGTCCCAGAAGACGACGATCTCCGCCTCGCCCGACCCAGGGCTCGGACTTGGGCTCGGCCCCAGAAGACGACGAACTTCGCTTCGCCTGACCCTAGGGCTCGGACTACGCCCTGGCCTCAGCCGACGGTCTTCGCCTCGCCCGACCCGGGGGCTCGGACTCGACCTCGGCCACGGAAGACAGACTCGACCTCGGCTTCGGAGGAGCTTCCACATCGCCCAACCTAGGGCGCAGACCAGCCACGTCAATAGGAGGCGCCATCATCACCCTACCCCGAGCTGACTCAGGCCGCAGGGAACAAGACCGGCATCCCATCTGGCTCGCTCCGCCAGATAGGCAATGATGGCGCCCTGCATACTCTGTGACGATGGCGGCTCTCAGCCCCCTTATGGAAGCAAGAGGACGTCAGCAAGGATTCAACCGCTCCGACAGCTGTCCCTCCGCCAGGCTCCATCGCTCCTCCATCACACCAGCTGGGTGCCAAAATCTCTCCGGCTGCCACAACGGCATGTACTTAGGGCGCTAGCTCTCCTTCGCTAGACACGTAGCACTCTGCTACACCCCCCATTGTACACCTGGTTCCTCTCCTTACGCCTATAAAAGGGAGGACCAGGGCCCTCTTAGAGAGGGTTGGCCGCACAGGGACGAGGACGAGACAGGCGCTCGCTGGAGGCCGCTCGCTCCCTCTCCCGCGTGGACGCTTGTAACCCCCTACTGCAAGCGCACCCGACCTGGGCGCGGGACGAACACGAAGGCCGCAGGATTCCCACCTCTCTCACGCTGGTCTCTGGCCGCCTCGCTCTCCCCCTTCGCGCTCGCCCTCGCGCTCGACCCATCTGGGCTGGGGCACGCGGCTACATTCACTCGTCGGCTCAGGGACCCCCCGGTCTCGGAACGCCGACAGTTGGCGCGCCAGGTAGGGGCCTACTGCGTGTTGACGAACAGCTTCCCGTCAAGCTCCAGATGGGCAGTCTCCAGCAACCTCTCCAACCCAGGACGGTGCTCCGTTTCGGGAGTCTTGAGTTCATGTCCCTCGACGGCAGCTACAGCATGATACTCCTTCCACCGCCACGTGACAATGACAGTGGCGGCCGACAACCCGCCCGCCGGCGGCGGAATCGCGCGACGTCTTCCTCGCATGGTGGAAGAACAACCTTCGAGCTCACCCCGTCCTCTCCCCCGCCGACGGAGGAGGAGGCGGGGCAACCAAGGCCAAGCAGGAGACAGCGCCTCATCGGCTGTCGAGCGAGTCGACGGCCCCAGCGCCCCAACGGGGGGCGCACCAGGCGTCGACCTCGTGTTTGAGACGAAGGCGAGCGCCGTCTCCCCGCGACACGCCAATCCCGAGCAAGCGGACGACGCCAGCACGCTCGCGAAAAGCTTGCTGGACGTCACCCTCGTACCTGAGACGACGGCGCAGTCAGTCCCCGACGTGACCTCATCGCCGCCCGTCGACCAAAAGGTACCGACCGATTCCCATCCCACGTCTTTCGGATTCAGCCTCGACCCGCCTAGCGGCCCCGCTTTGGTGGGCGCTCTTGTAGAGGCGAGTCCAAACCCTCTGGGGTTTCGTATGCGGTCACCTTGGGACCGGCTGATGGACGTCTCGACCTACGGGCCCTCTGGGTCCGAGGAAGACGGCGAACCCAGCATCTGTTGGGATTTCTCTAGACTTGGCAACCCCAGTGCCATGCGGGACTTCATGATCGCATGCGACTACTGCCTTTCAGACTGTTCCGACGGTAGCCGTAGCCTCGGCGACGAGGACTGCGGCCCAAGTCGTGAATGCTTCCACGTCGATCTAGGGGGTCCCTCCGAAGGCAACCATCTCGGCATGCCGGAGGACAGTGACCTCCCTAGGCCGGTGCCTCGCGTTGACATCCCACGAGAGCTAGTTGTGGTCCCCGTTCAGGCGGGGGGCCATGACCCACAGCTCAAGCAAATCCGCGGGGTGCAGGCCAGGCTCGACGAGGGAGAAGAAAGCTTGAGCCGATCCGTCGGGACGTCGGGCAGGCATGGGCGGGCCAACCTCCGACCGGGGAAATATGTCATCTACCCCAGGGCTTCCAGCACCGCATCACCGACGACGTCAGGGTCAGGCCACCACCCGCATCCAGTGGGGTCGGCCAGAACCTGGCGGCAGCAGCCATGCTTCTTTGTGCGATGCCGGAGCCATCAACCACCGAGGGGCGGCGAATCCAGGGAGAGCTCAAGAATCTCCTGGAAGGCGCCGCGGTCCAACGGGCCGAGAGCTCCGCCTCCCGAAGGCAGGGGTACCCCTCGGAACCTCATGCCGCGACTTCCCGATTCATGCGGGAAGCCTCGGTCTACACCGGGCGCACGCGCAACACCGCGCCTGTGGCCCCGGGTCGCCTCGGCAACGAGCACCATCACCGCGACCGTCGGGCCCACCTCGATGAGAGGGTGCGCCGAGGCTACCACCCCAGGCGTGGGGGACGCTATGACAGCGGGGAGGATCGGAGTCCCTCGCCCGAACCACCCGGTCCACAAGCCTTCAGCCGAGCCATCCGACGGGCGCCGTTCCCGACCCGGTTCCGACCCCCGACTACTATCACAAAGTACTCGGGGGAGACGAGACCGGAACTGTGGCTCGCGGACTACCGTCTGGCCTGCCAACTGGGTGGAACGGACGATGACAACCTCATCATCCGCAACCTCCCCCTGTTCCTCTCCGACACCGCTCGCGCCTGGTTGGAGCACCTGCCTCCGGGGCAGATCTCCAACTGGGACGACCTAGTCCAAGCTTTCGCCGGCAATTTCCAGGGCACGTACGTGTGCCCCGGGAATTCCTGGGACCTCCGAAGCTGCCGACAGCAGCCGGGAGAGTCTCTCCGAGACTACATCCGGTGATTCTCGAAGCAGCGCATCGAGCTGCCCAACATCACCGACTCGGATGTCATCGGCACGTTCCTCGCTGGCACCACCTGCCGCGACCTGGTGAGCAAGCTGGGTCGCAAGACCCCCACCAGGGCGAGCGAGCTGATGGACATCGCCACCAAGTTCGCCTCCGGCCAGGAGGCGGTCGAGGCTATCTTCTGAAAGGACAAGCAGCCCCAGGGCCGCCCATCGGAAGATACTCCCGAGGCGTCAACTCAGCGCGGCGCCAAGAAGAAGGGCAAGAAGAAGTCGCAAGCGAAACGCGACGCCGCCGACGCGGACCTTGTCGCCGCCGCCGAGTACAAGAACCCTCGGAAGCCCCCCGGAGGTGCCAACCTCTTCGACAAGATGCTCAAGGAGCCGTGCCCCTATCACCAGGGGCCCGTCAAGCACACCCTTGAGGAGTGCGTCATGCTTCGGCGCCACTTCCACAGGGCCGGGCCACCCGCGGAGGGTGGCAAGGCCCGCGACGACGACAAGAAGGAAGATCACCAGGCAGGAGAGTTCCCCGAGGTCCGCGACTGCTTCATGATCTATGGTGGGCAAGCGGCGAACGCCTCGGCTCGGCACCGCAAGCAAGAGCGCCGGGAGGTCTGCTCGGTGAAGGTGGCGGCGCCAGTCTATCTAGACTGGTCTGACAAGCCCATCACCTTCGACCGAGACGATCACCCCGACCATGTGCCGAGCCCGGGGAAATACCCGCTCGTCGTCGACCCCGTCATCGACGACGTCAGGCTCACCAAGGTCCTCATGGACTGTAGCATCCCAAAAATTCAAATTCTGAAATTTTCTCAAACTCGCCCTAAATTCAAAATGAATTTCAAATTTCATTTCAAAATGTTTGTTTGCGAGTTGATATCAACAAATAAAATATAGTGGTCTATATTCTCTCTAAAATCCTCCTCAAAATATTTCCCCAGTGATCACCCTCAAACTCTTTCAGAAATACTGCCCAAATATTCCACCGATATATGTCCAAGTATTTTCCTCCTGAGAAATACCTTCAGAATCATTTTTCAAGTCCCTACAAATATTTTCTCCATAACTTTTATCATGCTCATACGTATACGTATGCCTCCGGTGTCATACGGTGAGCTCTACAAGCTAATTACACTCATATAAGACAAATCCATGCTAATCTCCCACTAATCCTCTCATCCTCCCACTAATCCCCTCATCCCTCCCCCTAATCCCCCCACCATGGCTATAAATAGAGGGGCAAGGGCCTCCTCCCATCCCACCCCAAGCCATTTCATGGCAACTCTCTCCCCCCCACACACCCACTCCATGTTCCACACAAGCACACACTAGCACAAGGATCGTTCGGTCGTTCTTCGATCGTTCGTCCCCCTGTTCTTAGTTTGTTCGTTCGTTCGTCCGATCGTTCAATCGTTCGTCCGATCGTTCATGGTTCGTTCGTCCGTTCGTTCGTCCAAATAATCTTTTTCCTGCCGTTATGCTGCCAAAATTCTGATCGTTCGTTCGTCCGATCGTTTGATCGTTCGTCCGATCGTTCATGGTTCGTTCGTCCGTTCATCCGATCGTTCGATCGTTCGTCCGTTCGTTCGTCCAAATAATCTTTTTCCTGCCGTTATGCTGCCGAAATTCCGATCGTTCGTTCGTTCGATCATTCGATCGTTCATCGTTCGTTCATAGTTCATATCCATCGTTCATCGTTCGTTCATACGAACTATTCACCATCACCATTTACCGTTACTATTTACCGTTACTTTTTACCGTTACTTTTTACCGTTACTATTTACCGTTACTTTTACCGTTACTATTTACCATTACTTTTTACCGTTACTTTTTACCGTTACTTTTTACCATTACTTTTTACCGTTACTATTCACCGTTACTTTTCACCGTTACTTTTTACCGTTACTATTTACCGTTACTATTTACCGTTACTTTTTACCGTTACTTTTTATCGTTACTTTTTACCGTTACTATTTACCGTTACTATTTACCGTTACTTTTACCATTACTATTTACCGTTACTTTTTACCGTTACTTTTTACCGTTACTATTCATCGATCATCCGATCACCCCAAATTTCAACTACTCATCCATCATGCTGTCCAGTCCACCTAAGACCAGCCAGACCCATATTCCAGTTTTACAAACTCTGGTGACTGTGATTTTCCTTCCAGTGGGAAATTCCCATCTGGTCACCCATCCTAGGTTTCTCCAAGTTGAGCACGCTTAACTTGAGATTCCTTCGAACCAGGCTTCCAAACTCAGATTCCAATAATTCTCGTTTCTAAATTCTTATCGAATTATTCCCTATTCAACCATGTCATCCCATAAGCATGGTTCATAATCCAGAAAACTCCTAAAATACTCTTATCCCATATTCTGCCTATAATCTCTCTGTTCAGACTAAGTCAGACGATTCATTCGTCACTATTCTCACCAATAGTGAACTTCACTGTGCTACACCACATACACCTAGCTACCCTCTCCCTCTCCACACACACTCAACACCCTCAGCCAAGGCAAACGCCCACCCACTCAGTTACTCCGCTCTACCGGCTACACGCATAGTGTCGCTTCGCCTCCAGTCCACCCTCCTGGTAAGCACCTCCGCTCCACCACTAGTAGTATCTCAACACCACAAGACACAGATTCTACTCAAGACTCTACCCATCCATATATCTCTATTCTGACCACTATACTAAATATTTGTTGGTATACTTGCTTGTTTGTATGTTTTCTTGTTCATGTTGCATAGTTATCAGAGCGTTCGTACTGTCTCGTGGAGGCCAGATCTACAAGTCTACGCTAGGAGCCAGAAGCCAGTTCCGCGAGCTCTTCTTCCCCCTTCGCCGGATAAGCACGGCGAGCTCACTGGATCCCTTTGATGCATAAATTACCTATGTTTTTCAACCACAACCCTCAGCCTGTTATTTTATGCATGATATGATTTTGAGACAAGTTATTATGGCCACCCAGCCGCTTGCCGCAATCAATCCCTGATATATTTGTTACAAATGATTTGAGGAAAGGTGTGAGTTTTCAAAAGAAAATGCTTTTCAAAATGTGTATGATGAAGGGTTTTCACCCTTATCACCTTTGAGTAGGGATGATCAAGGACTCCCTGGTTTAGGGGAGGGCCTAAGGTGTTGGCTCAGCTGGTTTAGGCGTGAGCAGAAGGATTGTCCCCTCGTATAAGGACCGGTTTGTCATCTTTCACTACCTGTACTCATGATAAGTACAACCACTCGAGACTGTGTGGGCAGTCACTCAATCTGAACTCGTACGGTCCAGCCCCAGGGTTATGAAGGCTGGGGAGCACCGGGAGGATAAGGAGGGGGAAAGTTTTGTTCGGTTTGGACATGGTGGTGGCCTGACTCCTTCCGGTATAACCGTTAAGGTTAGGACGTGCGAGGAAAGAAAGAGATTCGGCATTCGGGTCTCACGACGGTGAGATCGCAGAAACCGGACTAGTGGGTAAAGTGTACACCTCTGCGCAGAGTTTGAAAACCTATTCGAATAGTCCGTGTCCACAGGAATGGACGAGTCTGGTATGGTATGGCAATTAATGTTTTTGGTTTCAAAAAGGGGTGCATTTGAGAAAATGGTTTTTAAAAGGTTCGGCGGTTCAGCCGTGAGCTATGGTGGACGGGAAGTCCAGTAGCTGTTTTTGAAAAGGAAAACCAGTGGGAAACTGCTGAGATACCTGGATGGTTTAGTCCAGGGGATTTTTGTTCTAATATTGAAAAACTTCCTGCTCCTTTGGGAGAGGATGCGCTTTGCAAAATACAAAATGTTTTACAAAACAACCCTGCATAAAATATTGCTGTTTCTGCAAAATATCTTGAGCTCCACATATTCCATGCATTATATCTGATTTCCCCATTCCGTGGGTGAAGGTGGGCTGCTGAGTACGTTTGTACTCACCCTTGCTTATTTATTTTTTTTCAGAAAAAGGAGAACGGGTAAGAGTTACGCCTGTTCCCAACCTTGCCTGTGGCTGTTGGACCGCTGATTTGCTTCACTGCGTATATCGGGCTGCTTCAGCCCCACTCTGATGATATGTCCCGAGTTGTGGACCAACTCTTAAAGTTGTTCGCCACCTTTATAGGTTTGTCTCGTTTAAGTAGATCTGTAATCATCTGATGTATAAATGTGTTTACTAGCCTCCTGGGACTAGTAATTGTATCACATTTGAGTCCCAGAGGATTGGGGCGCTTCAGGTGGTATCAGAGCTGTTAGGTTGGCCGCAGGACGTAACCCTTAGCCTGATCAAAAGTTTTTGAGTCAAAACTATTTTCTAAAAAAAATCTTGCTCTCATCCCTTCATTTCAAAAAATGCTTTCCCCCTTTCCTTCTCTCAGAAGTCAGATGGAGGTTCGTTGCCAAACCAGCTTTTGCCAGAATGAAGATGGTTTCCCCAAGTTGCTGAGAGCATGCACAGTTCGCCTCGGAATCAGGAGCCAGCCAGAGTATGATGGTCGTGAATTCATCGAGCATGGCACAGAGAAGTGTGTCGTGGCTATATACATTGGATCCAGTCCGCACCATGTGGAATGGAGTGTCACTGCTGCTGGGCACAGATTCAGAGACACCTACCAAGTTGTCGCTCGCAAGGCATTGAGGGCCCTATGTCAGATCTATGAAGAAGAAGTGGCCGACACCCCGCTCAGATTCTTTCCGCCCTTTCAGAGAGATCGTCCAGTCTGGATGGCCAGGATGCGTGCATTGGAAGGGCAGCAACTGCTTGAGGACGACCCCTCAGTCGTGTACCTCACTGCCTACCTGCTCACCTTGGATGCACAATATGATTTCTTGGCTCGGCACCACCGTTAGATGATTGCCCGAGCAGAAGATGCAGAGAAGCTCAACCGTAAGCTCCATGTGGATCTCACCACAGCTCAAGCCCGTGTAGCTGCCTTGGAAAGTCGTGAAGCCATTGCTGTTGAAGCCCTGAAGCAAGCCAAGGATGAGCACGTCCAGAAGTTGATGGATGCCTACTTGGTAACCCATAACCAACGTAGAGCCCTGCGGATCCAAGAGCCCGCTTCATCCAATCTAGTTCAACCCATGAGAGTTGAAGACCCCCAGATTCTTGAAGGTCACCCGGTCTCTATCAGAGGAGAGAAGAAGGCTTGGGAACTACCGGAAGGAGCCATAGTCTTGGAAGGAATTCCAGTCTTCCCTTGGGCTATGGATAAGCAAGAGCACCCCGAGTCCTCCCAAGATCCCCCGCCAGAGTTGTTTGAGCCCCTCACCATGAAGAAGATTCTAGCACCATCCCTTGAAGTCAAGGAAGAAGCTGCAAGCACCCCGCTAGCACCGCCGCCCTCTGAGGAACTACAAGAGCCTGTCCCGCTTCAAGAAGAGTTCGACCCCGTGCTGCCATCTCAGTCGCCGCCAGAAGAAGTCATCAACATCAGCTCCCTCTTGACCCATCCAGGAGATGTCTCAGATTGAAGTTGTGCGCCAGCCCTGCCAGAAGAGAAGCTGCCTGGTCTGAAGTTAGTTATGCCCAGTCCTCTGCATGCATTGGGTAGTGAAGTTTTTCTTCACTTTGGCTAGAGCCCTTCATGTATGAGAGGTAATCGTGTAGACTCGTGTTTTGCAAAACTCTAATTGTGTGGCCCCCTAGGGCATTTCAAAATGAATTTCGCTTGATGTTTTCTCCTATTTTGAGTGCATATGTGATGCTTTAACGTTAGTGCTCATAAGTTGCATTTAGCATAGTTCTCAATTCAGGAGCCAAGCAATAGTAGTTATGCTTAGCCCCCGAATCTGAGTATTCTGTGCTTTGGAAAAACTCTATTCTTCCCTTATTCAAAACATTTGATTTGTTTGTGCTTATCATTGCTGAGCTTGTGTGTTTTCTTTTCGTTTTTCTTAAAAAGGTTTTCTCTAAAAACATAGATCACAAATTAGAGCTAATCCTCACCTTATGCTTCCATTCTCATCTTAACCCATCTGAAGAGAAAAGAGCCTTACCCAAGAAGATACCGAGAAGCTTACCCTTGAAGCCTGGAATAAGCTACAGAAGGAACCTATCCAGTCGCTCAGTCAAAAGGACCGACCGTGAGAATCAAAGCACTGCCCCTGAATCCAAGTAAACAGGAAAAGAGGACAGAAGGAGTTATTACCATATAGAGAGGCAAAGATTCTTGAAACCAGAGACCACAAACATTAGGGTCATTGACCCCGCCACTCACCCGTGCCCCCCGCACGCGTGCCCGCCTCCATGCGCACTACCACCGCCCACCCCCCTTTGCAGCGCGCCCACCGCCGCCATCATCGCCAGCAACACCAGCCCCCCCTCCATCGCACCTGCTTCCGTGTGTCACCTGCTCCATCACCGCCACTCCGCACCCGAGCACCACCATCAATGCCACTCGCCTATAAAACCACCCCCACCAGCTCCCTCAATTCTCATCCCAAGCAAAACACTCCAGATAAAACCCCCTCTGCCAAATAGCAAGCAACTCCATTTTCCACTCCCTCGCCCCTAAGATCACAATGCTTGGTGATTCTTGGGTTGAAGACTGTTGTTCATGGTTCATAGTCTTTGGTTTCCTCCCCTGTATGATGGTAATACTATTTGATAGAATCCTCCAGTGGGAAGAGCAAAGAGAAACAAAGGTTCAGTGAAAAGAAGATAGTGAAGAGAAGATAAGAAGAAGGTTCTCCCAGAATTAACCCTGTGACAGTCATCTCTCTGCAGCCTGGTCAAGCAGCAACAGCAGAAGAAGGCCCCGTAACACCCTTGTTATGTGGTACTTCAAGGAGTTCAAATCCCCAAGATTCAAGAGTTCTACCTCATTCTTTTTAAGTGGGGTAGTGTTCCAGTAAGGTTCCTGCTATGGAGAAAAAGAAGAAGGCTTGTGAATGTAGCAAGTTTGTCGAGGACCAGATCGTCAAAGCTTATGAGTTTCTGGATGAGAAGTGGTCACCCAAGTTTTGTTGATGAAGCACCAGAAGACCAATCAAAGAAGGAATCCATGTGGAAGATCGCAAGAGGAAGGTTTGCGTGTTGGCATCGATGCTTCTTCAATAAGCTAGCTGCCAAGCGAAACCGAGAAGCCTGAAGATGATCCTTGAGTAGCCAGAATCAGCGTTTGCAATCAGCAACCAGATGCTCCTCTAAGGCCAGATTTTGTTGAAGCTCCATCTCCTCGAAGAGTTGCAAAGTGAAGATATGTAGCTGAAGTAAAGCTATACCCATAACCCTTCTAAGCCGAATCTCGAGGACGAGATTCCTTTTAAGTGGGGTAGATTTGTAGCATCCCAAAAATTTAAATTCTGAAATTTTCTCAAACTCGCCCTAAATTCAAAATGAATTTCAAATTTCATTTCAAAATGTTTGTTTGCGAGTTGATATCAACAAATAAAATATAGTGGTCTATATTCTCTCTAAAATCCTCCTCAAAATATTTCCCCAGTGATCACCCTCAAACTCTTTCAGAAATACTGCCCAAATATTCCACCGATATATGTCCAAGTATTTTCCTCCTGAGAAATACCTTCAGAATCATTTTTCAAGTCCCTACAAATATTTTCTCCATAACTTTTATCATGCTCATACGTATACGTATGCCTCCGGTGTCATACGGTGAGCTCTACAAGCTAATTACACTCATATAAGACAAATCCATGCTAATCTCCCACTAATCCTCTCATCCTCCCACTAATCCCCTCATCCCTCCCCCTAATCCCCCCACCATGGCTATAAATAGAGGGGCAAGGGCCTCCTCTCATCCCACCCCAAGCCATTTCATGGCAACTCTCTCCCCCCCCACACACACCCACTCCATGTTCCACACAAGCACACACTAGCACAAGGATTGTTCGGTCGTTCTTCGATCGTTCGTCCCCCTGTTCTTAGTTTGTTCGTTCGTTCGTCCGATCGTTCATGGTTCGTTCATCCGTTCGTCCGATCGTTCGATCGTTCGTCCGTTCGTTCGTCCAAATAATCTTTTTCCTGCCGTTATGCTGCCAAAATTCTGATCGTTCGTTCGTCCGATCGTTTGATCGTTCGTCCGATCGTTCATGGTTTGTTCGTCCGTTCATCCGATCGTTCGATCGTTCGTCCGTTCGTTCGTCCAAATAATCTTTTTCCTGCCGTTATGCTGCCGAAATTCCGATCGTTCGTTCGTTCGATCATTCGATCGTTCATCGTTCGTTCATAGTTCATATCCATCGTTCATCGTTCGTTCATACGAACTATTCACCATCACTATTTACCGTTACTATTTACCGTTACTTTTTACCGTTACTTTTTACCGTTACTATTTACCGTTACTTTTACCGTTACTATTTACCATTACTTTTTACCGTTACTATTCACCGTTACTTTTTACCGTTACTTTTACCGTTACTATTTACCGTTACTTTTTACCGTTACTATTCACCGTTACTTTTTACCGTTACTTTTTACCGTTACTATTTACCGTTACTTTTTACCGTTACTTTTTACCGATACTATTTACCGTTACTATTTACCGTTACTTTTACCGTTACTATTTACCGTTACTTTTTACCGTTACTTTTTACCGTTACTATTCATCGATCATCCGATCACCCCAAATTTCAACTACTCATCCATCATGCTGTCCAGTCCACCTAAGACCAGCCAGACCCATATTCCAGTTTTACAAACTCTGGTGACTGTGATTTTCCTTCCAGTGGGAACTTCCCATCTAGTCACCCATCCTAGGTTTCTCCAAGTTGAGCACGCTTAACTTGAGATTCCTTCGAACTAGGCTTCCAAACTCAGATTCCAATAATTCTCGTTTCTAAATTCATATCGAATTATTCCCTATCCAACCATGTCATCCCATAAGCATGGTTCATAATCCAGAAAACTCCTAAAATACTCTTATCCCATATTCTGCCTATAATCTCTCTGTTCAGACTAAGTCAGACGATTCATTCGTCACTATTCTCACCAATAGTGAACTTCACTGTGCTACACCACATACACCCAGCTATAAATACACCTAGCTACCCTCTCCCTCTCCACACACACTCAACACCCTCAGCCAAGGCAAACGCCCACCCACTCAGTTACTCCGCTCTACCGGCTACACACATAGTGTCGCTTCGCCTCCAGTCCACCCTCCTGGTAAGCACCTCCGCTCCACCACTAGTAGTATCTCAACACCACAAGACACAGATTCTACTCAAGACTCTACCCATCCACATATCTCTATTCTGACCACTATACTAAATATTTGTTGGTATACTTGCTTGTTTGTATGTTTTCTTGTTCATGTTGCATAGTTATCAGAGCGTTCATACTGTCTCGTGGAGGCCAGATCTACAAGTCTACGCTAGGAGCCAGAAGCCAGTTCCGCGAGCTCTTCTTCCCCCTTCGCCGGATAAGCACGGCAAGCTCACTGGATCCCTTTGATGCATAAATTACCTATGTTTTTCAACCACAACCCTCAGCCTGTTATTTTATGCATGATATGATTTTGAGACAAGTTATTATGGCCACCCAGCCGCTTGCCGCAATCAATCCCTGATATATTTGTTACAAATGATTTGAGGAAAGGTGTGAGTTTTCAAAAGAAAATGCTTTTCAAAATGTGTATGATGAAGGGTTTTCACCCTTATCACCTTTGAGTAGGGATGATCAAGGACTCCCTGGTTTAGGGGAGGGCCTAAGGTGTTGGCTCAGCTGGTTTAGGCGTGAGCAGAAGGATTGTCCCCTCGTATAAGGACCGGTTTGTCATCTTTCACTACATGTACTCATGATAAGTACAACCACTCAAGACTGTGTGGGCAGTCACTCAATCTGAACTCGTACGGTCCAGCCCCAGGGTTATGAAGGCTGGGGAGCACCGGGAGGATAAGGAGGGGGAAAGTTTTGTCCGGTTTGGACATGGTGGTGGCCTGACTCCTTCTGGTATAACCGTTAAGGTTAGGACGTGCGAGGAAAGAAAGAGATTCAGCATTCGGGTCTCACGACGGTGAGATCGCAGAAACCGGACTAGTGGGTAAAGTGTACACCTCTGCGCAGAGTTTGAAAACCTATTCGAATAGTCCGTGTCCACAGGAATGGACGAGTCTGGTATGGTATGGCAATTAATGTTTTTGTTTTCAAAAAGAGGTGCGTTTGAGAAAATGGTTTTTAAAAGGTTCGGCGGTTCAGCCGTGAGCTATGGTGGACGGGAAGTCCAGTAGCTGTTTTTGAAAAGGAAAACCAGTGGGAAACTGCTGAGATACCTGGATGGTTTAGTCCAAGGGATTTTTGTTCTAATATTGAAAAACTTCCTGCTCCTTTGGGAGAGGATGCGCTTTGCAAAATACAAAATGTTTTACAAAACAACCCTGCATAAAATATTGTTGTTTCTGCAAAATATCTTGAGCTCCACATATTCCATGCATTATATCTGATTTCCCCATTCCGTGGGTGAAGGTGGGCTGCTGAGTACGTTTGTACTCACCCTTGCTTATTTATTTTTTTTCAGAAAAAGGAGATCAGGTAAGAGTTACGCCTGTTCCCAACCTTGCCTGTGGCTGTTGGACCGCTGATTTGCTTCACTGCGTATATCGGGCTGCTTCAGCCCCACTTTGATGATATGTCCCGAGTTGTGGACCAACTCTTAAAGTTGTTCGCCACCTTTATAGGTTTGTCTCGTTTAAGCAGATCTATAATCATCTGATGTATAAATGTGTTTACTAGCCTCCTGGGACTAGTAATTGTATCACATTTGAGTCCCAGAGGATTAGGGCGCTTCATGGACGGAGGCAGCGGCCTCAACATCATCTACGCCGAGACCCTCAGACTCCTGCGTGTCGATCTGTCCTCCGTCCAAGCAGGCGCTGCTTCCTTCCATGGGATCATTCCCGGGAAGCGTGTCCAGCCCCTCGGACAACTCGACCTTCCCGTCTGCTTTGGAACACCCTCCAACTTCCGAAGGGAGACCCTGACGTTCGAGGTGGTCGGGTTCCGAGGAACCTGCCACGCGGTACTGGGAAGACCATGCTACGCGAAGTTCATGGCCGTCCCCAACTACACCTACCTGAAGCTCAAGATGCCGGGCCCCAACGGGGTCATCACCGTCGGCCCCACGTACAAACACGCGTTCGAATGCGACGTGGAGTGCGTGGAGTACGCCGAGGCCCTCGCCGAGTCCGAGGCCCTCATCGCCGACCTGGAGAGCCTCTCTAAGGAGGTGCCAGACGTGAAGCGTCATGCCGGCAACTTTGAGCCAGCGGAGACGGTTAATTCCGTCCCCCTCGACCCTAGCGGCGACGCCTCCAAGCAGATCCGGATCAGCTCCAGGCTCGATCCCAAATAGGAAGCAGTGCTCGTCGACTTTCTCCGCGCGAACGCCGACGTCTTCGCATGGAGTCCCTCGGACATGCCCGGCATACCAAGGGATGTCGCCGAGCACTCGCTGGACATCCGAGCCGGAGCCCGACCCGTCAAGCAGCCTCTGCGCCGATTCGACGAGGAGAAGCGCAGAGCCATAGGCGAGGAGATCCACAAGCTAATGGCGGCAGGGTTCATCAAAGAGGTTTTCCATCCCGAATGGCTTGCCAACCCTGTGCTTATGAGAAAGAAAGGGGGGAAATGGCGGATGTGTGTAGACTACACTGGTCTCAACAAAGCATGTCCGAAGGTTCCCTACCCTCTGCCTCGCATCGATCAAATCGTGGATTCCACTGCTGGGTGCGAAACCCTATCTTTGCTCGATGCCTACTCAGGGTATCATCAAATCAGGATGAAAGAGTCCGACCAGCTCGTGACTTCTTTCATCACACCCTTCGGCATGTACTGCTATGTCACCATGCTGTTCGGCTTGAGGAATGCGGGCGCGACGTACCAGCGGTGCATGAACCATGTGTTCGGCGAACACATTGGCCGCACGGTCGAGGCATACGTCGATGACATCGTAGTCAAGACGAGGAAAGCCTCCGACCTCCTTTCCGACCTTGAAGCGACATTCCGATGTCTCAAGGCGAAAGGCGTCAAGCTCAATCCCGAAAAGTGTGTTTTCAGGGTACCCCGAGGCATGCTTTTGGGATTCATCGTCTCCGAGCGGGGCATCGAAGCCAACCCAGAGAAGATCGCAGCCATCACCAGCATGGGGCCCATCAAGGACTTGAAAGGCGTACAGAGGGTCATGGGATGCCTCGCGGCTCTGAGCCGTTTCATCTCACGCCTCGGCGAAAGAGGTCTACCTCTGTACCGCCTCTTAAGGAAGGCCGAGTGCTTCACTTGGACCCCTGAGGCCGAGGAAGCCCTCGGGAACCTGAAGGCGCTCCTCACAAAGGCGCCTACCTTGGTGCCCCCAGCTGTCGGAGAAGCCCTCTTGGTCTACGTCGCCGCGACCACTCAGGTGGTTAGCGCCGCGATTGTGGTCGAGAGGCAAGAAGGGGGGCATGCATTGCCCGTTCAGAGGCCAGTCTACTTCGTCAGCAAGGTACTGTCCGAGACCAAAATCCGCTACCCACAAGTGCAGAAACTGCTGTATGCGGTGATCCTGACACGGCGAAAGTTGCGACACTACTTCGAGTCTCATCCGGTAACTGTGGTGTCATCCTTCCCCCTAGGGGAGATCATCCAGTGCCGAGAGGCCTCGGGTAGGATTGCAAAGTGGGCGGTGGAAATCATGGGCGAAACAATCTCGTTCGCTCCTCGGAAGGCCATCAAGTCCCAGGTCTTGGCGGACTTCGTGGCTGAATGGGTCGACACCCAGCTCCCAACAGTTCCGATCCAGCCGGAACTCTGGACTATGTTTTTCGACGGGTCGCTGATGAAGACAGGAGCCGGCGCAGGCCTACTCTTCATCTCGCCCCTCGAGAAGCACCTACGCTACGTGCTACGCCTCCATTTCCCGGCGTCCAACAATGTGGCCGAGTATGAGGCTCTGGTCAACGGGTTGCGGATCGCCATCGAGCTAGGGGTCCGACGCCTCGACGCTCGCGGTGACTCGCGGCTCGTCATCGACCAAGTCATGAAGAACTCCCATTACCGCGACCCGAAGATGGAGGCCTACTGCGATGAGGTTCGGCGCCTGGAAGACAAGTTCTATGGGCTCGAGCTCAACCACATCGCCCGGCGCTACAACGAGACTGCGGACGAGCTGGCTAAAATAGCCTCGGGGCGAACAACGGTTCCCCCGGACGTCTTCTCCCGAGACCTGCATCAACCCTCCGTCAAGATCGACGACACGTCCGAGCCCGAGGTACCTTCGGCTCAGTCCGAGGTACCCTCGGCTCAGTCCGAGGCACCCTCGGCTCAACCCGAGGCGCCCTCGGCTCAGTCCGAGGTGCCCTCGGCTCAACCCGAGGCAACCTCAGCTCGGCCCGAGGTGCCCTCGGTTCAGTCCGAGGTACCCTCGGCCCCCGAGGGTGAGGCACTGCGCATCGAGGAGGAGCGAAGCGGGGTCACGCCTAATTGAAACTGGCAGACCCCGTACCTGCAATATCTCCACCGAGGAGAGCTACCCCTCGACCGAGCCGAGGCTCGGCGGTTGTCGCGGCGCGCCAAGTCGTTCGTCTTGCTGGGAGATGGAAAGGAGCTCTACCACCGCAGCCCCTCCGGCATCCTCCAGCGATGCATCTCCATCGCTGAAGGTCAGGAACTCCTACGAGAGATACACTCGAGGGCTTGCGGCCATCACGCAGCGCCTCGAGCCCTTGTCGGGAATGCTTTCCGGCAAGGCTTCTACTGGCCGACGGCGGTGGCCGACGCCACTAGAATTGTCCGCACCTGCGAAGGGTGTCAGTTCTACGTGAGGCAGACCCACCTGCCCGCTCAGGCTCTGCAGACGATACCCATCACCTGGCCTTTTGCTGTGTGGGGTCTGGATCTTGTTGGCCCCTTGCAGAAGGCACCCGGGGGCTACACGCACCTGCTGGTCGCCATCGACAAATTCTCCAAGTGGATCGAGGTCCGACCCCTGAACAGCATCAGGTCCGAGCAGGCGGTGGCGTTCTTCACCAACATCATCCATCGCTTCGGGGTCCCGAACTCCATCATCAGCGATAACGGCACCCAGTTCACCGGCAGAAAGTTCCTGGACTTCTGTGAGGATCACCACATCCGGGTGGACTGGGCCGCCGTGGCTCATCCCATGACGAATGGGCAGGTGGAGCGTGCCAACGGCATGATTCTACAAGGGCTCAAGCCTCGAATCTACAACGACCTCAACAAGTTCGGCAAGCGGTGGATGAAGGAACTCCCCTTGGTGGTCTGGAGTCTGAGGACAACGCCGAGCCGAGCCACGGGCTTCACGCCGTTCTTTCTAGTCTATGGGGCCGAAGCCATCTTGCCCATAGACTTAGAATACGGTTCCCCGAGGACGAGGGCCTACACCGACCAAAGCAACCAAGTTAGCCGAGAAGACTCGCTGGACCAGCTGGAGGAGGCTCGGGACAAGGCCTTGCTACACTCGGCGCGGTACCAGCAGTCCCTGCGACGCTACCACGCCCGAGGGGTCCGGTCCCGAGACCTCCAGGTGGGCGACCTGGTGCTTCGGCTGTGACAAGACGCCCGCGGGCGGCACAAGCTCACGCCCCCCTGGGAGGGGCCATTCGTCATCGCCAAGGTTCTGAAGCCCAGAACGTACAAGCTGGCCAACAGTCAAGGCGAGGTCTACGACAACGCCTGGAACATCCAACAGCTACGTCGCTTCTACCCTTAAGATGTTTTCAAGTTGATCATATACCTCGCACCCACGCAAAGTTTAGTCATCAAGGAAGGGTCGGCCTCGCCTCGGCAAAGCCCGACCCTCCCTCGGGGGCTAAAAGGGGGGGAACCCCCTCTGCGTCGAAATTTTCCTCGAAAAAAGATCTTTTCTACTAGAATGTCTTTCACGCTTTTTGGCTACTTCGAAAGTGGATCCTGAAAACGACGGAGTACACGTAAGCAGCCAAGGCTGACCGAGCCGAGGGACTCCTACGCCTCCGGGATACGGATACCTCACTCATCACCTTCTGCGATAAGTAACTCACGTTCGGATAAGTGATTCTGCGGACCGAACAAGTTTTCACGATCGAAAGCTCTTCTGCCGAAGCGATCCTTCGAGCCTTCTCGACTGTGTCGGTGACAGAGCCCCATGGACGGGTAAGAGTGCACGTAAGCGGCAAGGCCGACCGAGCCGAGGGACTCCTACGCCTCCGGGATACGGATACCTCACTCATCACCTTCCGCGAGAAGCAACTCTCGCTCGCACAAACATTTCTATTACCGACAAAAAAGTCCAGATACTCGAAACAAGAGGAAAAGAGACGTAGCTTTACAACACGGCGAGGGTGCGTTTTGGCCTCAGCGGCCGCAGGAAACACACGCTACAAGACAATCTGATCCTGCAGGCTCGGGTCTTGACGCTGAAAGGGAGCAGCAGCACCCTCGGCATCAACAACACTTTCAGCGAGGTCTGACCTAGCCTCGGACGGCGACGCGGTCCGAAGATCTCCACTCCGAAGGACGACGTCATCGCCACGCCCGGGCCATCGCTGCCAGGGTCTTCTCCGGGAATCCGGCCCGAGCAGGCGGCTCGGCCAGTCACCCTGGGGCCTCGGCCAGTTGCCCTCCAAGGACGTCAGCCCGACCCGAGGCCTCGGCTGGTCAACTCCGGCGTCGGTCCCGCTAACGGATGACCCAGCCAGGCTCCGGCCGACCTGGTCTTCTTTTCGAGCCAACTCTGCCTTTGTTCGCGTTGACACCGCTACCCCTGGCCTCGGCTCATCGAAGAGCGGCCGAGGGGTTCCTCTGACTAAGCAAGGGAAGCCTCGGACAACAAGGCTGACCGAGCCGAGGGACTCCTACGCCTCCGGGATACGGATACCTCACTCGTCACCTTTACACGGGGCGACTCACACTTGGTGAAGCGGTTCAGACAACCAACAGGCGAGTCTTAGTGCTCGAAAATGAGGAAAAAACACGGCTCCGTGCCGAAAATACATACATGTTCAGGCCTCGACAGCCACAATGAACACTGGCATTCGAAGTGCCATTACAAACGGAACTCCGGTTCCGTCTCCACGGGTACGAACAACCCCACAAGATTGGGGAACCCGCGGAGCAATCGAGGGCCGACGGGTGGCTCGCCGCCGCCCGATCCGACAACAGCGACAACAACCCCCGTCCCGGGCGACGAAGCAGCTTCAGCAGCAGCTTTGGGGCAGGTGCTACGGCAGAAGGACTCTCACCCACCGAGGACGAGAGCCAGCCATTCAGGCCGGGAGACGGAGACCCAGGGCTACTGGCGGAGTTGGCAATCTCATCGGTAGAGAAGCCTTCTCCGGCTGCCGCCGCCTCAACACCGCGTCAGCAGGCACCGGACGCCTCAAAGCGCGCCGGCAGGTCTTCGCCCTCGCCGGAACCACCTAGAACGTGGGCGCCGCCCTCGCGGTACGCGGCGCAACCATCATCCGGACGGAGGACGTAATGCTGTGCCCTGGCTGAGTGGCGGCGGTCCGCCTTTCCCGGCATGGCTGGAGGAGGCCTCCGCGGGGCTGGAGGATGCCTTTCTCCCCCAGACGCTAGGGGAAGAAAAGGGTGACCGACCCACGCGGAGGCAGCCCCCCGACTCGCCTCATCCTCCACCTCAGCCTGGATGACGAAAATCCTTGAGGCTGAGGACGGGGCGGAGGCCGCAGTCCGGCTCACTTCCCTCCACCAAACTATTCATTGGTGGGGGAGTGCAGCCGGGCTGCGTGATGAAAATCCTTGAAGCCGAACGATGGCTGAAAGGTACCAACTCCCACAGAGTTGTGTTCCTCCAACGACGAGGCGGAAAGACGGCGGATATCCCCCATCCGGGGGCTTGGAAGGTGGAAAGACACGATGCATAAGGGAGCGCGAAGACATGGTCGCCTCCCAAGGGGGGTCACCCTCCTTTTAAAGGCGGCTCTCCCTACTTGCGTCCCCAGCCGTCACGGGCTGAGTCTTCTCCAACACACTCCAAGGTCCTCCCCTACGGCGCGGGGGCTGGGTCCCACACGTCATGCAAGCCGGCTCAGAGCAGAAGAAGCCAAACCGCTGTGCGCGGTGCGTACAACCGCCCAGCGGTTACAAGCGACTCTCCACTTTTGCCCAGACCAACGGGCGAAAGGGCGGGCAGCCGTGCAGGCGGCATGCAACCGCGCCAAGTGGGCGCACTTCTCCAACTCCCAACACGCCCAGCATGGAGGCCCAGGCCCACGCGTCATGCAACCGGCACGCCGAATGCTTCGTGCATGCAACTGCACCGCCACTTGCGCCACTACCGTGCCTCCTCGACTGCGGAACCAATACCGCGACTCGAGGCGACCCAGCGCGCGACCCAGCAGTGCTAGCCTGGCGCGACGGTCAATGCGGCCAAAAATGGGCCGGCAGTAATGGCGGTGGCAGGCGGGCAGGAGCAGCGGCCACGTCGTCAGCCAAGCTCACGTCCCGTCCGGGGGCAGCGAGAGAACCCTCTCGCACGGCGTGAAGACAGCGCGCCCGTGCTCCGTCCCTCGAACGGCTCGCGCACGCGCAACGGTCGCTCCTCCAACCACTCGCCCCGTCGCATTAACTCCGCGGCAGGACAGGCGGCGTCTCTAACAGGAGAAGCGGGTGACGCTTCGCCTTCGCCATAATGACCGCGTCAAAAAAGGTACGCCGCGTCGTTCGATTTCGTATCCTTTTTTTTTCCTCTTTCTCTCTCTTGCAACAGGGACCGGGAAAGGGGGATACCCCGAAAAGGATCCTTCCCCAAGAAGGAACCAGGCTCCGAGCCCCCCTACTGATCAGAGGTTCGAAGGCTGGCCCCCCGGAAGGGTTCGACAGCCGCCTCAGATCGCGTGGG
Organism: Zea luxurians; assembly: GCA_029449295.1. Classification (NCBI taxonomy): domain Eukaryota; kingdom Viridiplantae; phylum Streptophyta; class Magnoliopsida; order Poales; family Poaceae; genus Zea; species Zea luxurians. The sequence continues at coordinate 29,641,596 of JAOPSE010000008.1, read as the reverse complement.
CCCTACACCCACTACTGGTCAGAGGTTCGAAGGCCGGCCCCTCGAAAGGGTTCCACGGCCGCCTCAGGCTACTCGGGCTCCGCGCCCATTACTGATCAGGGGTTCGAAGGCTGGCCCCTGAAGGGTTCACAGCCGCCTCAGATGCCGAGCGAGGGATGACCATGGGTACGTTCGATACATAACCAAGGCTCGGGCTGCGCTCCCGAGGTACCCTAGGACATTTCCGAGACCAGCGGGAACGATCTTGTAACGGAATCCCATCAGAGGGAGGCATCGAGCCCTCGGACCCCGTCGCCAGGGGACCGGGTCCGGTAGATCATCCGCAGGTACTTTTGGGCGTGCCTCTGGGCCCCTAGCCGACCCCTAACGAACGGGGCATGGACGTCCACTCAGATCACCCGCTTGCAGCTCACCGGAGACACCATGTTCGGCGCCCATCGAGGGCAACATGGCGCTTCCCCCCTTCTCCTTGCGGAAAGGCGACACAGGGGCGTATGTAAAAAAGCCGAGTCTGTCCCTGATCGCCCTCTCGCCCTGTGCAGAGGCTCGGGGGCTGCTCTCGCAAACCCGGCTCCGGCCGAACCGTTGACAGCGTCAACATACCAGCCCGAGAACTTGGGACCCGACCGTACACCCGGGCTACGACCAGCTCGCATGAGGGAACAACCAGACCAGCCAAAGCGTTACGCGAGGCATTAAGACCTCGAAGGAGTGAAACCACTCCTCCGAGGCCTCGGGGGCTACACCCGGTGGGTGCGCTCGCGCGCACCCACCGGAACAAAACGCAACCGAGAAAGGTTGGTCCCCTTGCAAAAAAGTGCGACGAAAGCCTCCAAGCGAGTGCTAACACTCCCTTCGAGGCTCGGGGGCTACTGTCGGGGACCATAATTAGGGGTACCCTCAAGGCTCCTAATTCTCAGCTGGTAACCCCCATCAGCATAAAGCTGCAAAGGCCTGATGGGTGCGATTAAGTCAGGGATCAGTCCATTCGAGGGACTCGATCACGCCTCGCCCGAGCCTAGCCTCGGACAAGGGCAGCCAACCCCGGAGGACTTCCGTCTCGCCCGAGGCCCCCCTCCAGCGGCGGACATATTTCTGGCTTGCCCGAGGCCCTGTCTTCGCCAAGAAGCAACCCTGACCAAGTCGCCGCACCGACCGACCAAATCGCAGGAGCATTTAATGCAAAGGTGGCCTGACACCTTTATCCTGACGCCCCCCCCCCAGCCGGCAGAGCCGAAGTGACCGCCGTCACTTCGCCGCTCCACTGACCGGCCTAATAGAAGGACAACGCCGCCTGCGCCACTCCGACTGCGGTGCCACTTGACAGAGTGAGACTGATGAGAGCACCTAGAGGGGGGGGTGAATAGGTGATCCTGTAAAACTTCAAAAACTTATAGCCACAAAAACTTGGTTAATTGTTAGCACAATAATTGCCAAGTGGCTAAGGAGGAATCCTCAACAAAACACAATAACCAACAAGGATCAATCACAGAGATGGCACGGTGGTTATCCCGTGGTTCGGCCAAGACCAACGCTTGCCTACTCCATGTTGTGGCGTCCCAACGGACGAGGGTTGCAATCAACCCCTCTCAAGCGGTCCAAAGACCTACTTGAATACCACGGTGTTTTGTTTGCTTTTTTCTCAATCCCGTTTGCGAGGAATCTCCACAACTTGGAGCCTCTCGCCCTTACACTTGAAATTCACAAAGAACACAGAGCAAGGGAGGGATTAGCAACGCACACAAGACACAAGAATCAGAGTGTCAACACGCACACAAATCGCAACAAGAGCTCGCAACACGACTCAATGAGTTCACAACTCCACAAGAGCTCTATATGCTATCACAATGAAACGAATGCGCGAAAACTATGTCTTGGTGCTTAGAAATGTTGTATGAATGCTTGGTGTACTCCTCCATGCGCCTAGGGGTCCCTTTTATAGCCCCAAGGCAGCTAGGAGCCGTTGGGAGCAATCTTGGAAGGCAGATCTTGCCTTCTGTCGACTGGCGCACCGGACAGTCTGGTGCACACCGGACACTGTCCGGTGCCCGATTTCCTTCCTTAAATAACGAAGCCGACCGTTGGCAGCTTGAGAGCCGTTGGCGCACCGGACATGTCCGGTGCCCCCTTCTAGCCGTTGGCTCAGCCACGTGTCTCGCGCAGATTGCGCGGCCGACCGTTGGCTCACCGGACAGTCCGGTGCACACCGGACAGTCCGGTGAATTATAGCCGTACGTCGCCGGTGAATTCCCGAGAGCGGCCAGTTCGCTCGAACCAGCCTGGCGCACCGGACACTGTCCGGTGCACCACCGGACAGTCTGGTGCTCCCAGACTCATCAGATTCTTGGCTGCTCGAGCCAAGACATTTACAATTGGATTTTTCCTGTTTCCAGCACTTAGACACAATGCATTAGTCCATAAAACAATGTACTAAGTCTGAGAAACATACCTTTATCCTTGATTTGTACTTTCTCCACCTCTTTACACTTAGGCACTTGTGTTGGACACTAAATCACCAAAACACTTAGAAATGGCCCGAGGGCACATTTCCCTTTCAATCTCCCCCTTTTTGGTGATTTATGCCAACACAACATAAAGCAAGTAGAACAAGTACAAAAACAATTCAAATTAGAACTCAAAATTGTTTTGATTCGATTTGACATATATGGATCACTCTATGCCACCACTTGGTTTGTTTTTGCAAATCAAAACTCAAATTCCTATCTCTAAGTCAAAACCACTTGTAGAGACGTAGAGACATAAAGAGAGGTTTTCCAAAGAAATTTGATCAAGGATTTCAAAAACTCTCCCTTTTTCCCATAATCAACACTTCTTCCCACAAGAGGCCAACTTTTGACATAAAAGACAATAAAAGAGTTTTGTCAAACCAAAAGCTCTAATCTACTATTTTCAAAATTTCTCAAGTGGTAGCTGATCCATTTATTGCTTTGGCCTTTATTTTCTCCCCCTTTGGCATCAAGCACCAAAACGGGATCAATCTTGGCCCTTTAACCTCGTTGCCTCACCAAAATTTTCAAATAAGAACACAAAGACAATAGGAGTATAAAGATGAACTTGGAAAAGTTACTCTTTCTCATCGGAGTGCAGTGGAAGTCTTGCATGGTCCAAGTCCACCTTTTCCCTTTCAATTCTCCTTGGAGACTAAAACAACCAAACTCAAGTACATGGTTAGTCTCAAAGGGTCAAGTTGTAGCACAGCTCCCCCTAAATATGTGCATCACTTGCAAAAAGGACTTGTGAGGTCCAGGGAGTGTTTGTACAACTTGAGCACTACAATAAGCAACAAAATGCAGAATGAACATGATCAAAGGCATAGACACATGTATGCTATAATTCAATCCAAGTTCCGCGAATCTAAGATATTGAGCTCACTACGCAGCCTGCAAAAGGTCTTCTCATCTAGAGGCTTGGTAAAGATATCGGCTAGCTGGTTCTCGGTGCTAACATGAAACACTTCGATATCTCCCTTTTGCTGGTGGTCTCTAAAAAAGTGATGCCGGATGTCAATGTGCTTTGTGCGGCTGTGCTCAACAGGATTTTCCGCTATTCGGATAGCACTCTCATTGTCACATAGGAGTGGGACTTTGCTCAGATTGTAGCCAAAGTCCCAGAGGGTTTGCCTCATCCAAAGCAGTTGCGCACAACACTGTCCTGCGGCAACGTACTCGGCCTCAGCGGTGGATAGGGCAATGGAGGTTTGTTTCTTAGAGTTCCATGACACCAGGGACCTTCCTAAGAATTGGCACGTCCCCGATGTACTCTTCCTATCGACCTTACATCCAGCATAGTCGGAATCTGAGTACCCAATCAAGTCAAAGTTAGACCCCTTTGGATACCAGATCCCGAAGCAAGGCGTAGCGACTAAATATCTAAGAATTCACTTCACAGCCACCAAGTGACACTCCTTAGGATCGGATTGAAATCTAGCACACATGCATACGCTAAGCATAATATCTGGTCTACTAGCACATAAATAAAGCAAAGAACCTATCATGGACCGGTATGCTTTTTGATCAACGGACTTACCTCCTTTGTTGAGGTCGGTGTGTCCGTCGGTTCCCATCGGCGTCTTCGCGGGCTTGGCGTCCTTCATCCCAAACCTCTTTAGCAAATCTTGCGTGTACTTCGTTTGGGAGATGAAAGTGCCGTCCTTGAGTTGCTTCACTTGGAACCCAAGGAAGTAGTTCAACTCGCCCATCATCGACATCTCGAATTTCTGCGTCATCACCCTGCTAAACTCTTCACAAGACTTTTGATTAGTAGAACCAAATATTATGTCATCGACATAAATTTGGCACACAAAAAGATCACCATCGCAAGTCTTAGTAAAAAGAGTTGGATCGGCTTTCCCGACCTTGAAAGCATTAGCAATTAAAAAGTCTCTAAGGCATTCATACCATGCTCTTGGGGCTTGCTTAAGTCCATAGAGCGCCTTAGAGAGCTTACACACGTGGTCGGGGTACCGTTCATCCTCAAAGCCAGGGGGTTGCTCCACGTACACCTCCTCCTTGATCGGCCCGTCGAGGAAAGCGCTCTTCACATCCATTTGGTACAACCTGAAAGAATGGTGAGCGGCATATGCTAGCAAGATACGAATTGATTCTAGCCTAGCCACGGGAGCAAAAGTCTCCTCAAAGTCCAAACCTGCGACTTGGGCATAACCTTTTGCCACAAGCCGAGCCTTGTTCCTTGTCACCACCCCGTGCTCGTCCTGTTTGTTGCGGAACACCCACTTGGTTCCCACAACGTTTTGCTTGGGGCGAGGCACCAGTGTCCAAACTTCATTGCGCTTGAAATTGTTGAGTTCCTCCTGCATGGCCAACACCCAGTCCGGATCTAGCAAGGCCTCTTCTACCCTAAAAGGCTCAATAGAAGAGACAAAAGAGTAATGCTCACAAAAATTAACTAATCTTGAACGAGTAGTTACTCCCTTGCTAATATCACCCAAAATTTGGTCGACGGGATGATCCCTTTGGATCGTCGCTCGAACTTGGGTTGGAGGTGCCTGAGGTGCTTCTTCCTTTTCAATTTGAACATCCTGTGCTCCCCCTTGATCATGCGCCTCCACTTGAGGTACCTGTTCGTCATCCTGGGTTGGGGGATGCACCATAGTTGAGGAAGACGGTTGATCTTGCTCCAAATGTTCCTGAGGCCGTACATCTCCAATCGCCATGGTGCGTACCGCAGACGTTGGAATGTCTTCTTCATCTACATCATCAAGATCAACAACTTGCTCTCTTGGAGAGCCATTAGTCTCATCAAATACAACGTCGCTAGAGACTTCAACCAAACCCGATGATTTGTTGAAGACCCTATACGCCTTTGTATTTGAATCATAACCTAATAAAAACCCTTCTACGGCTTTGGGAGCAAATTTGGAATTCCTACCCTTCTTCACTAGAATGTAGCATTTACTCCCAAATACACGAAAGTACGATGCATTGGGTTTGTTACCAGTCAGCAGCTCATATGAAGTCTTCTTGAGGAGGCGGTGAAGGTAGACCCTGTTGATGGCGTGGCAAGCCGTGTTCACGGCTTCCGACCAAAAGCACTCGGGGGTCTTGAACTCTCCAAGCATAGTCCTTGCCATATCTATGAGCGTCCTATTCTTCCTCTCTACCACACCATTTTGCTGTGGTGTGTAGGGAGCGAAGAACTCGTGCTTGATCCCCTCCTCCTCAAGGAACTCCTCCACTTGAAGATTCTTGAATTCGGACCCGTTGTCGCTCCTTATCTTCTTCACCTTGAGCTCAAACTCATTTTGAGCTCTCCTTAGGAAGCGCTTGAGGGTCCCTTGGGTTTCAGACTTATCCTACAAAAAGAACACCCAAGTGAAGTGGGAAAGGTCATCAACAATAACTAGACCATACTTACTTCCTCCTATGCTCAGATAGGCGACGGGTCCGAAGAGGTCCATATGCAGCAGCTCCAGAGGTCTTGACGTGGTCATCACATTCTTGCTGTGATGCGCTCCTCCTACTTGTTTTCCTGCTTGACAAGCTGCACAAGGTCTATCTTTTTCGAAATGAACATTGGTTAGACCTATCACATGTTCTCCCTTTAGAAGCTTGTGGAGGTTCTTCATCCCCACATGTGCTAAGCAGCGATGCCACAACCAGCCCATGCAAGTCTTAGCCATTAAGCATGCATCTAGACCGGCCTCTTCTTTTGCAAAATCAACTAGGTAAAGTTTGTCGTCTAGTACACCCTTAAAAGCTAGTGAACCATCACATCTTCTAAAGACAGACACATCTACATTTGTAAATAGACAGTTATATCCCATATTGCATAGTTGACTAACAGATAGCAAATTATATCCAAGAGACTCTACTAAAAACACATTAGAGATAGAGTGCTCATTTGAGATTGCAATTTTACCTAACCCTTTTACCTTGCCTTGATTCCCATCACCGAATATTATTGAATCTTGGGAATCCTTATTCTTGACGTAGGAGGTGAACATCTTCTTCTCCCCCGTCATATGGTTTGTGCATCCGCTGTCAATAATCCAGCTTGAACCCCCAGATGCATAAACCTGCAAGGCAAATTTAGGCTTGGGTCTTAGGTACCCAACTCATGTTGGGTCCTACAAGGTTAGCACAAATATCCTTAGGGACCCAAATGCAAGTTTTGTCTCCCTTGCATTTTGCCCCTAATTTTCTAGCAACTATCTTCCTATCCTTTCTACAAATAGCAAAAGAAGCATTTAAAGCATGATATATTGTAGAAGGTTCATTTACTTTCCTAGGAACATTAACAACATTTCTCCTAGGCATATTATGAACAATATTTCTCCTACCAACATTTCTATCATGCATATAAGAAGAACTAGAAGCAAACATGGCATGAGAATCAAAGGCATTATATGCATTACAACTCCTATAAGCATTTCTAGATTGTCTCCTATCATGGTACATAAAGGCATGGTTCTTTTGAACATTACTAGCCATAGGGGCCTTCCCTTTCTCCTTGGCGGAGATGGGAGCCTTATGGCTTGTCAAGTTCTTGGCTTCCCTCTTGTAGCCAAGTCCATCCTTAATTGAGGGGTGTCTACCAATCGTGTAGGCATCCCTTGCAAATTTTAGCTTGTCAAATTTATTCTTGCTAGTCTTAAGTTGGGCATTAAGACTAGCTAATTCCTCATTTAATTTGGAAATTAAAACTAAATGATCACTACAAGCATCAATGTCAAAATCTTTACACCTATTACAAGTTTTAACAATTTCTACACAAGAATTAGATTTGCTAGATACTTCTAGTTTAGCATTTAAATCATCATTAACACTGTTTAAAGTAGCAATGGTTTCATGACAAGAAGATAATTCACTAGAGAGCATTTCATTCCTTTTGGTTTCAAGAGCAAGAGATTTTTGTGCACTAACAAATTTATCATGCTCCTCATATAAAAGATCCTCTTGTTTTTCTAGTAATCTATTCTTGTCATTCAAAGCATCAATCAACTCATTAATCTTATCAATTTTAGATCTATCTAATCCCTTGAATAAGCATGGGTAATCTATCTCATCATCATCACTAGACTCATCCTCACTTGAAGAAGCATAAGTACTAGTATCATGAGTGCTTACTTTCTTCTCTCTTGCCATGAGGCAAGTGTGATGCTCGTTAGGGAAGAGGGTCGATTTGTTGAAGGTGGTGGCGGTGAGTCCCTCATTGTCAGAGTCGGAGGAGGAGCAATCCGAATCCCACTCCTTGCCTAGATGTGCCTCGCCCTTTGCCTTCTTGTATGCCTTCTTCTTCTCCCTCTTGCTCCCTTGGTCCTGTTCACTATCATTGTCGGGACAGTTAGCAATAAAATGACCAAGCTTACCGCATTTGAAGCATGAGCGCTTCCCCTTGGCTTTGGTCTTGCTTGGCTGTCCCTTGCGACCTTTAAGCGCCGTCTTGAATCTTTTGATGATGAGGGCCATCTCTTCATCATTAAGTCTGGCCGCCTCAATCTGTGCCACCTTGCTAGGTAGTGCCTCCTTGCTTCTTGTTGCCTTGAGAGCAAGGGGTTGCGGCTCGTTGATCGGACCATTCAAGGCATCGTCCACGTACCTCGCCTCCTTGATCATCATTCGCCCGCTAACGAATTTTCCGAGGACTTCTTCGGGCGACATTTTGGTGTACCTGGGATTCTCACGAATATTATTCACCAAATGAGGATCAAGAACGGTAAAGGACCTTAGCATCAGTCGGACGACGTCGTGGTCCGTCCATCGCGTGCTTCCGTAGCTCCTTATTTTGTTGATAAGGGTCTTGAGCCGGTTGTATGTTTGAGTTGGCTCCTCGCCCCTTATCATCGCGAACCTTCCAAGCTCGCCCTCCACCAACTCCATTTTGGTGAGCAAGGTGACGTCGTTCCCCTCATGAGAGATCTTGAGGGTGTCCCAGATCTGCTTGGCATTGTCCAAGCCGCTCACCTTGTGATACTCGTCCCTGCACAAAGAGGCTAGCAACACAGTAGTAGCTTGTGCATTTTTATGAATCTGTTCATTAATAAACACAGGGCTATCCGAGCTATCAAATTTCATTCCACTTTCCACAATCTCCCAAATGCTTGGATGGAGAGAAAACAAGTGAGTACGCATTTTGTGGCTCCAAAATCCGTAGTCCTCTCCATCAAAGTGAGGGGGCTTGCCAAGTGGAATAGGAAGCAATTGAGCATTTGAGCTATGTGGAATGCGTGAATAATCGAAAGAAAAGTTTGAGTTAACCGTCTTTCGTCTGTCGTAGTCGTCGTTGTCCTTTTGGGAGGAGGAAGATTCGTCGCTGTCGTAGTAGACAATTTCCTTGATGCGCCTTGTCTTCTTCTTCCTCCCGTCTTTTCTTTTGTGGCCCGAGCCTGAGTCGGTGGGCCTGTCATCATTGGGCTCGTTGACGAAGGACTCCTTCTCCTTGTCGTTGATCACCATCCCCTTGCCCTTAGGATCCATCTCTTCGGGCGGTTAGTCCCTTTCTTGAAGAGAACGGCTCTGATACCAATTGAGAGCACCTAGAGGGGAGGGGGGGTGAATAGGTGATCCTGTAAAACTTCAAAAACTTATAGCCACAAAAACTTGGTTAATTGTTAGCACAATAATTGCCAAGTGGCTAAGGAGGAATCCTCAACAAAACACAATAACCAACAAGGATCAATCACAGAGATGGCACGGTGGTTATCCCGAGGTTCGGCCAAGACCAACGCTTGCCTACTCCACGTTGTGGCGTCCCAACGGACGAGGGTTGCAATCAACCCCTCTCAAGCGGTCCAAAGACCTACTTGAATACCACGGTGTTTTGTTTGCTTTTTTCTCAATCCCGTTTGCGAGGAATCTCCACAACTTGGAGCCTCTCGCCCTTACACTTGAAATTCACAAAGAACACAGAGCAAGGGAGGGATTAGCAACGCACACAAGACACAAGAATCAGAGTGTCAACACGCACACAAATCGCAACAAGAGCTCGCAACACGACTCAATGAGTTCACAACTCCACAAGAGCTCTATATGCTATCACAATGAAACGAATGCGCGAAAACTATGTCTTGGTGCTTAGAAATGTTGTATGAATGCTTGGTGTACTCCTCCATGCGCCTAGGGGTCCCTTTTATAGCCCCAAGGCAGCTAGGAGCCGTTGGGAGCAATCTTGGAAGGCAGATCTTGCCTTCTGTCGACTGGCGCACCGGACAGTCCGGTGCACACCGGACACTGTCCGGTGCACACCGGACACTATCCGGTGCCCGATTTCCTTCCTTAAATAATGAAGCCGACCGTTGGCAGCCTGAGAGCCGTTGGCGCACCGGACATGTCCGGTGCCCCCTTCTAGCCATTGGCTCGGCCACGTGTCTCGCGCAGATTGCGCGGCCGACCGTTGGCCCGGCCGACCGTTGGCTCACCGGACAGTCCGGTGCACACCGGACAGTCCGGTGAATTATAGCCGTACGTCGCCGGTGAATTCCCGAGAGCGGCCAGTTCGCTCGAACCAGCCTAGCGCACCGGATAGTCCGGTGCTCCCAGACTCAGCAGATTCTTGGCTGCTCGAGCCAAGACATTTACAATTGGATTTTTCCTGTTTCCAGCACTTAGACACAATACATTAGTCCATAAAACAATGTACTAAGTCTGAGAAACATACCTTTATCCTTGATTTGTACTTTGTCCACCTCTTTACACTTAGGCACTTGTGTTGGACACTAAATCACCAAAACACTTAGAAATGGCCCGAGGGCACATTTCCCTTTCAACTGACAGGCAGTCAGGCCGTGCCGATGGTACCATAGGAAGCTCCGCTTCGCCCGACCCCAGGGCTCGGACTCGGGCTAAGTCCCGGAAGACGGCGAACTCCGCTCCGCCCGACCCAGGGCTCAGACTCGGGCTAAGTCCCGGAAGACGGCGAACTCCGCCCGACCCAGGGCTCGGACTCGGGCTAAGTCCCGGAAGACGGCGAACTCCGCTCCGCCCGACCCAGGGCTCGGACTCGGGCTAAGTCCCAGAAGACGGCGAACTCTGCCCGACCCAGGGCTCAGACTCGGGCTAAGTCCCAGAAGATGGCGAACTCCGCCCGACCCAGGGCTCGGACTCGGGCCAAGTCCTAGAAGACGACGATCTCCGCCTCGCCCAACCCAGGGCTCAGACTTGGGCTCGGCCCCAGAAGACGATGAACTCCGCTTCGCCCGACCCCAGGGCTCGGACTACGCCCTGGCCTCAGCCGACGGTCTCCGCCTCGCCCGACCCGGGGGCTCGGACTCGACCTCGGCCACGGAAGACAGACTCGACCTCGGCTTCGGAGGAGCTTCCACATTGCCCAACCTAGGGCGCAGACCAGCCACGTCAACAGGAGGCGCCATCATCACCCTACCCCGAGCTGACTCGGGCCGCAGGGAACAAGACCGGCGTCCCATCTGGCTCACTCCGCCAGATAGGCAATGATGGCGCCCTGCATACTCTGTGACGACGGTGGCTCTCAGCCCCCTTACGGAAGCAAGAGGACGTCAGCAAGGATTCAACCGCTCCGACAGCTGTCCCTCCGCCAGGCTCCATCGCTCCTCCGACGGCCACGACATCACACCAGCTGGGTGCCAAAATCTCTCCGGCTGCCACAACGGCATGTACTTAGGGCGCTAGCTCTCCTCCGCTAAACACGTAGCACTCTGCTACACCCCCCATTGTACACCTGGTTCCTCTCCTTGCGCCTATAAAAGGGAGGACCAGGGCCCTCTTAGAGAGGGTTGGCCGCGCGGGGACGAGGACGAGACAGGCTCTCGCTGGAGGCCGCTCGCTCCCTCTCCCGCGTGGACGCTTGTAACCCCCTACTGCAAGCGCACCCGACCTGGGCGCGGGACGAACACGAAGGCCGCGGGATTCCCACCTCTCTCACGCCGGTCTCCGGCCGCCTCGCTCTCCCCCCTTCGCGCTCGCCCTCGCGCTCGACCCATCTAGGCTGGGGCACGCGGTGACATTCACTCGTCGGCTCAGGGACCCCCGGTCTCGGAACGCCGACAATATGGCATGGAACAAAGGTGTGTCACTCCATGAACTATTGTATTACATTTGTATATCTAGGCTCTTACAAGTTAGTGTATGCATGTATATGCAATATCTTAAGTCACATCATAAGGTTGCACTTGAATCTTGGCTTAAAATATTGCATATCATGTCTATTAGTATACCGTTTGATTATGAGTAATTCCTTAAATTGGTGCAATTTCATATTTTCATACTTTATTTGTACCAAGGTTCAAATTGTAGAACTTAATCCCCTGGCCTCACAAGTCCAAGTGCATAAGCTAAACAAGTATTCATCACTTGTATGCACACATTTTGGGGGAGAATGGTCTATAATTTGAATCTTTGAGACTAACTTCATTTTCAAGTCTATTATGTGTGTAGTCTCAAATTAGAAAGGAATCTTCAAGCAAAGACAATCGCTTCCACTGCAAATTTTGATGGGTATCAAAGATTCTTTGCTCCAATAAATGTATCTTCTATACATTTCATAAGAGAATGAGTTTCTCTTGTATATGCTACTCCAACGTCATCTAAAATTGGTAAATATGTATCACATCTTTTTGGATTACAAATATCTGAAGTAGCATAGCTTATAGATTCTCATGTCTAGAACTTAATTGATTAAATAGTGCACATGTTTCTCATGTTGCATGATTATGTTCAATTGATACTCCTTTTATGCCAATGGTACTTTAAGTTGCAAATAAGTACTCTCAACAGGTATCAATTGAGTTCATATATATATGTGTGCACTAAAACTTGAGGAGAACTTAGTGTAATATGCAATTAGTGATCTGATTATCTATCAAATTGTATCAATTGGTGGTTTTCAATTGATATTTTTCGTACATGATCACTAGTTGTATAATTCATACTTGTGCAATTTTCTTGCTGCCTCTTGTTATGATAAGAAAATGCTAGGTGACATCTAGACTCCAGGTATCAAGATTTATCTTTCAATTAGTATGACAATATTCATTTGATATCTTGGACCTATGTCACAATTATGCCAACAAGAGATTGCAAAATGAACTCTAAATACAACACAAGTGTGGAACACCCCTTTGAAAAGGTAAAATGCAAAGGTACATCACTTATGACACTTCTCCATTACCTTTGTGCCATATAAGGACCCTTTTCATGATAGTGTGTTCAAATCTTGATTAATCATAATTCCTACCCTTTATATTCTTTATATCTTTTTTTGGAGATTTATGACAAAGGGGGAGAAATTTTGCATTAAAGCTTACCTTTAGTCTTACGTAACTAAGTGTTAGAAGACTTTTGAAAAGGGGAGAAATAATTAACAAAAAGGGGGAATCATAAGAAAAACATAAGATGTAGAAAGTTGATGAGTGCATACTATGTCATGAGCATCATGTTTATTTTATGACGCATTGCATCCTATGAATAGTATGATATAAGTTGTCTCCATACTTTGACCCAAATATATGCTTTTGGCATTTGAGTAAAAAATTGGTATTTTCTGAAATGCACATATTTAGGGGGAGGAAACTATATCATAGGATTCAAAATCTTATTTATCAAATCTTATGTAAGCTTTAAATGTGTTGTCATCAATCACCAAAAAGGGGGAGATTGAAAGTGCATTCATCCCTTTTGTGAGTTTTGGTGATTTGGATAACAACACATTTAAAGGTCTAACAAGTTTGCTAAGTGTTGAACAGGGAATTCAGTATGATGAACATACTTGAATAGTGTATAATGATCAGTGAACAAGGTTCAACACAAGGTCAAATAACCAGTGAGACAATGCAAATGGATATAATATGGTCTCTATATTGGTTTGAATATATGGACAAGTCCTGAGAAATCACTATGCATAAATATGATCATAATAGAGGTTGAAGTGATTAAGAGGATTGGTCAAGCCAAAGTGAATAAGATATGAGGAATCGTGAATTGGCTTGACCATATTACTATTAGTCCATATATGAATATATGAGAATCAAACTAGAGCTTGATTGATCTTAGCAGTTATATCTAGATGACATTCAAGCAAGGTTCATAATATTGAAGAAATGATTCTCTCAATGGATGCTCAAAAGGATGTGACTCAACAATGGCTTGATAGGGTGAAGATAGCAAGGAAAGGGCTTCGAGGAACTAAGCGAAGGTGAAGGCCAAGCGACGGCTTGTAGACCGAGGTACCATGGCTAAGGTGAAGAAGAGAGTACTTGCACTAAGTCGATGAACTAATCAGCTATAAAGAGTTACAACATGTTGATGCATTAGTAAGGTGACTTGAAGCCATGATTTGAACTCATATATGGTGAAATGGCACAAATCACAGGCTCGATTTGTGTTTGCTTCAAAAAGTGAGACAAAGATGTTTGTGATCCTTATGAAGCAACACCATGGAGAAATCACACTTGAGACACCAATGACTCAAGGAGTTTACTTAATTATATTTTATTTAACTTGAGTATAGGAATCGTCGTACTATCAAGGGGGATCCATAAAGAAGGTTGGTGTTGGTACTAAAGCTCAAAATCCTTGATCTAAAACTTCCATTTTACCCTGGTTTCACTTTGGTTTTCTCAAAATCTGTGCAACAGTTCAAAAACCGGTTCAACAGAACCTAAAACCGGTTCAACCGGTTTCTGCATTGTTCCCCTCTATCACTGCCAGTCAGCCCTGTCAGAAAAAGTCGTGTGCAGATTTTTGGAAAACCGGTTCAATCGAATTTTGAATCCGGTTCAACCGGATTTGAAACCGGTTGAACCGAATTTTGAATCCGGTTCAACCGAATTTGAAACCGGTTCAACCGAATTTGAAACCGGTTCAACCAAATTTGAGTCCGGTCCAGTCTCCGACTGAGTCCGCCAGTGAACCGAAAATCGACTGGTGGAATCCTGTTCAACCGGTTTTAGAACCGGTTCAACCGAATTTTAGTCAGATTTCCCCAACGGCCACCAGCTTTTGGGGCACCTTTATATACACCTCCCACACTCTTCCCCATAGAAGAGCACGCATAAAACTTCATTCCCAACCTGAGAAACACCTCCCACTCTCTCTCACACACCTCTTGCCTCTCTCATTTCAAATCTTTGGAGAGAAATCTTTGAGTGAGTTTGAGAGATGTGGTTTTTGTGCTTCATCTCCAAATCTCTCTTGCTCTTCTTGATTCGAGCTTTAGTACTACATCGAGTTCTTTGTGGATTCATTACTCTTGGAGCTTCTAGCTCCTAGATGACTAGGTGTCGCTTGTGAGTCTCCAAATCTTGTGGAAGACCACAAGAAAGTTTGGATTACCCGCTCGTTTGAGCAAAGATTAGTGTGTGGGCTTGACCTTTGTGGTCGGCAAAGGGAGGATTAGGATTGAAAGAGACCCGACTCTTTGTGGGCGCCTCAACGAGGAAGTAGGGCACCTTGGTGGTGTGACCAAACCTCGGGATAAATCTTGTGTCTCTTGTGTTCTTGCTCATTGTGTTTGTTTATGCTCTTCGTTCTCTCACCATCCCACGGAAGATTTGTTTATATCTTTTTGGTGTGTGGATTTTGAGAAGTGCCCTTCTCAGATCTACTACTTTGAACCCTGTGGATCATTTAGAACATCTCATTTCTAAAGTTAACTGGGTGAATTTCGAGATCAATTCAGTTTTACCCAGTTTGCTTCTAGTTTTTGTTGAAAAAGTTCTAACTTGCCTATTCACCCCCCCTCTAGGCAACTTTCAGTTAGGAACCGACCTTCTTACTCTAATAGGCCAACGTTCTTAACCGACGTATAATATTTGACGTACTTAACCAACTAAGAACGTCGGGACCGACGTTCTTACGTTAAGAACGTTGGCCAGTGAATAACTGATGTACTTAATACATTAAGTACGTCGATATTAAATGGCTGACGTACTTAACGACGAGCCACATGTTAGGCTGTCGGGGCTTCGTGGGCGAGCCACGTGTAGGGGTGAAAATGGGTCGGGTATACCCGCCGGGTACCATATAAGAATAGTGCAAATACCCATTTTTTGATACAGATTCGGGTATTTTTATATTCGAGACGGATACAGATAATACCTAGATAGTGCAACTTCGGATTCGGGTCGGATATAGAGCGAGAACTACCCGGTAAATACCCAAATATTCGAGTCGGATACGGGTACCCGGAATTTGGGTACCCGTTTTTTCTTTTTTCGTATAATAATATAGTTATAAAATCATAACTTTTATATATGGTATCAGATGAAGATAAAGTTTATATTAAAATTGTAGAACTCGAAGAGATCTATAACTTTGTAGTACATCACATTTTTGTTTAAACACATCTTTAAGCCAAAATCATTGAAATAATATCCAAATTTATATCAAAATTAATAGACTTTCATTTTTCTATGGGGACTTAAGGTTATCTCCATGTGGGAACTTAATGTTGTCTTTGTATATACTATTTATTAGTATTGGTAACTTATTTGTAATTTTTGGTCGACGCTACAATATTTTTATGAATTTAATTGTGCTTTGATGATTTTCTACAACAAGAAATTAATAATACACCAAATAGCCTTTAAAGATCATGAAATTTTACGAAGGCATAACATATATCCATATGTAACCATAAAAAATGTTTGGATTATAAGATCTATAAGATGCACATGTTTTTCCATTTCACTTTAACTTATTTGTATGAGCTACATGTAAAATCACTCTAAGTATCCAAGTTTCAACATAATCAGTACTTTACTTTACCATTTTCATGTGAGGGCTTGAGTTATCTTTGTATAGAATGTTTATTAGTTTTTTTAACTTATTTGCAAATTTTGAGTGAAACTAGAATACTTTATGGTTTAATTGTATTTTTATGATTTTCTATATAATAATAATAATAATACACCAATATCCTACAAATTCATGATTTTTTACAGAGACACAATATATATCCACGTATAGTTCTAAAAAACATTTGGACTATAAAATCCATAAGATGCTAGTGTTTCTTCCATTCCACTTCCACTTATTGCATGAGTTACACATGCAATCACTTTATGTATCTAAGTTTCAACATAATCAATATTTTACTTATAATTTTCATGTGGGGACTTGAGGTTATCTTCGAATAGAATGTTTATTAGTTTTGGTAACTTTTTTACAATTTTGGGTCAAAACTAGTGTATTTTATGAACTAGTCGGTTGCTCGTGCATTGCGACGGTTCACAACAATACCCACGTAAACTATCCACCAAAAAGATCTCAAGATTTTTTTTATTAATTGTCTCCGCTCTCCGCATTTTTTTGATTTGACTAACTGATGTTGTTGTTTACTCCATCAAATATGTCTTGATATAACACGGCCGATAAAGGGAGCGATTAGAAGAGAATTCACAACGACTGACTGAACGAACATAGATTATGGAATGACATAATTCCACCATACAGAGACCAAATAATTGGAAGTTTGTGAGCTCAAGTTTCTAAAAATAAGTCACGGGAACTAAAACTTATAAAAAAAGATAGATCAAAATATGGAGTGGTTGCTAAAGTCAGGCATCAATAAAAATTGAATACGCTCTATACAAATTATGGTACTTCGTAACAGTTACTAACATTTAAAACCAACAAATAACCTTTATTTTTACTATTAGCGTGACAAATCATTGTTGTTCCATCCAATTCAGTAACCTCAAACACCATGAAGTCCATTACGCCAATGTGATCTCAAAACGACCTAATGCATGCAAGAGCCAAGAACACAAGGGACGAGCACCCTGTGGTAGTGCCCGCATGGATCTCCAAATCCTAACACATATTTTGCAGGATCCATGAGCCATCATCAGAAGAACACAAACCACATGTAGATAATAAAGAAAGTATTAACACACACAAATTATGTTCAGTCCTTAGCACAACAAAAAACTAACGCCCAAAACAATAGAGGAACAACACAATAATTTTTGCAATGACAGAAGGATGGGTGACAGGTACATAGAAGTGGTAGAAACATATCGAGTCAACATCGTGGTAAGGGAAAGGCCATGTAGACAGGCTATGCCAAACCATGGAACATGTACCACAAGCAGCAAATCTAAGACCCCATCCCTCGCCTCCCCCACTTCCAAGATTTCGTAGAGCAAGAAGGGAAGGGAAGAGACGGGCATACCTGTTCGTTGCCAGAGAAGGACACGACGAAGACCTGGGCATCTAGAGGCGACATATGTAGTATAGCGCTAGATACACATAGAGAGAGAGCACTCAAGCGGAGAAAGAAGCCCAGCCAGCGCAGCTCCAAACCGAGAGGCGCCCACACCAGGCGTCAGTCTGAGAAGGGCGAGAGAATGCGAGTGCCTTCCCAGCCCTTGACCCGCCGAGGCGACACAACACCACCACCAACTCCGTAGCATATGTCGACTGCTGTCGTGCTACGACCCTTGGTTGTCCAATATCTCAGACTTGAACTCCTCATCGCCAAGATAACCTAAGCGTGGTAGGCTCCACTGTGTCCTCCTCGGCGGCACGCATGGAGGAAAGCCAGGAGCAAGACCGACTCGCCTATACCCGAGTCGACGAGCATCGGTCGGCTTGCGACTGCGACCGTGGGCAGGGGTAGTAGGTTGGGGAGGAAGAACATAGCGAAGGGCAAGAAGACGAACGGGACGTCTGACGACGACGAAAACGATAGTGCGTGCATGCTGTGAAACGTCCTCGTGGACGTGCAATAGCCACCACGCGGGTCGGTGTCGGGGTTGGTGTCAGACAAATACGGGGAGGAGACGCCTGCTCCCACGCCCTTTTTCGAGAATGGGGTGGCGCGGAGGCGAAGGTATGAGGATAGAGAGAAAAGAAGTAGGATGACGAACTAGGTGGCGGTAACTGAGGCGAGGACCATCATTATCATGCGGATGTATAGATGGCCAAATGGGTCGTGTCTCGCGGGCCGGCCCGAGGCACGACCCACTTAATAGTGCCTGGGCTAGCTCGGCATGAGCGTCGTGTCGTGCTTGAGCCATAGCCTTGGTCCGTAGTGCTCGCACGGCCCGGCACGATTATATGTTTTTATTTTACAAAAAATCATATATGCATATGTACAATTTATATTCAATATTAAAAACACCTTAGCATGATGTCCTACTGGTTAGATGGATTCACCTAGTGTTTCCTGCCCTTCTTCCATCAAGGCGTAGGTTTGAACCCCACCTTCTGCACCGCTTTATAACATTTTACGCTGATTTAACCAAATGACCCAACATGCTAACGGCCAGGCCGGCACGGTCAGCAGGTCGGCGTGTCATGCCTGGGCTGGAGCTGCAGCTCGCGGGTGTTGGTCCTAGCGGGCCCGTGTCGGGCCGCCTGTTTGGCAATCTATATGCGAAGGTGTGGTTTGTGACATGGAGGTTGGTTGCGTGGAGGGAACGAGCATGCAGCGGGTTAATTTGAAATAGATGTGAGGGGTTATTTGTAAAAAAATGATGTGAAACAACCATTGAAACCGGTGCTTTAATATAGTACAGATTTAATTAAATTTTGATGATTTTATGTAGAAAGAAACTAATAATGCACAGATAGGCTCAGAAATTCATGAAATTATACGGAGGTACAACATATGGCCACATATAGTCATAAAAAATAATGGGACCATAAAATTCACATATGCCAACGTTTCTTCTATTTCATTTCCATTTATTGCGTGAATTATACGTGAAATCACTTTAAATATCCAAGTTTTAACATAATCAATACTTCACTTTACCATTTTTATATAGGAACTTAAGATTATCTTCTTATAAAATGTTTATTAATCTTGATAATTTATTTGCAATTTCATGGCCGAACAAGAATACTTTATGATAAGCAATTAATGCATTATCCGACAAGTATCCGATATCCGACCAAATAATATCCGTATCCATCACTTATCCGTCCGAATAAATATCCAGTCCCCATATCTGTATATGTCCCGTTTCTAACTATCCGTATTCGATCCCAAATCTATTTTAAATACATTAGGGTAGGATACAGGATGAGCTAATATACATCTATATCCGCCCGTTTTCACCCCCTATCCACGTGGACGTATGAACGTTAGCCGACCGACGTTCTTAAACGGCCGCCCGGCCATCCGCGGGCATTGCCACGTGTCCGTTAGAACATCGGTAAAGTCGACATTCTTAGCTGACGTGGACATAAGAACGTCGAATTGGCCAATGTTCTTATTTTTTAAACTAGTTGAATGCCCATGCTTACTACGGTTTCCATGTATCACATAGTTATACCTTATTTGAATGGGATAATTATTGAAACACGTACAACCAAAATATATGTAGTCTTTCTTATTGCTAGAGCTATTCGGTAGCATATCTCAAACATGTACACAAATAAAACATAACATTATTGATCCGTAGAAAAAAGCTAATGCAATTAGTCTACAATAAACAAATCATTAGTATCAATCTCTCTTACCGCCACTTCTAGACCTCTACTGCCACACCATGACAATTCCCCTACACTTCACCTGTCAATTTCTGATTCGGCTACTTTAACATTTCTAAAATGTATCAGCTCCATTTGTTCTTTCCAGATCTGTAGTCCAGGATAAGTACAAGATGGGTCATAAACAGATACAACAAACACATCACATAGAGATACACCATTTAAATATGGAGGTAGGTATATACGGTGTGTCGAAATTCAACCTGATGTGAGGAACATTTGTCTAGTGAATGTCATTTCCCTCCGGACCCCTTCTATATTAGTTTCTCCCAATCCAGTAAAACAGCCAGTGTTAGATGCTCAGCAAAACAAAAAAGACACACACACACACACACAGAGAGAGAGAGAGAGAGAATTCATCCATGACCCACACCAAACGACCCATACCTTGAGCCTATGAGAGAAACTGGATTGGTAGACATAATTTCTAGTGATTTCACACAAGTCACATGAGCTCAGCTTCCAAAGTTGCCAACAGCAATAGGCAATCCAAACTAAGAACATCTGGGTGGGCAGACATATAGATAACAAATATAACTTATATGGAAGTACAAATAGTCCCTCAAATTCTAAATATCAGCCATCCTAGAGTCCATTCCAGTAAAACATTTTCCATTTTGATAATTGATCCATAGAAAAGTATTTGACCATATGAACCCGGTACCAATAGATTCAACATGAAGCCTGCTAACATATTACACAGTTTTACCAATATAATTTGTTTGCTGGGTACCCTTTTTACTATATATGGTAGTTACAAATTACATTGGTAAATGGCTGTAGTAATGACCCATGGAAATAATTAGTTTCATTTTTTTCATTACAAAAGCAGTGTAAATTCTTTAAACTCAAGCTTGCTAATCACTTTACAAGTGTTAGAATACAGTGAACACTTCCAACAAAAAAGACAAAATTTCAAGCAACCTTAAGAATAGGCCATAACAACACAAAATTGTAAACTAATTGAATTGCAATGCCTAAGTATTTATGCATTTTAGTAAGAACCTTACCGATACTAGAATGAAGATGAACATAGAGTATTTGTACAAGAACCACAATTCACCAAACCAGCAAGAGCTGATAAGTACTTCAGAATTTCATATAAAAGAAGAGGAACAAACATTACGTAGCCATAGAATAAGCTAGCACACCAGGTAACCAAGTTGATATCATAGTTCCATTCCTTCTTGTGCCATTTGTGAGATAGGTAGGTGACAAAAGTGGCAAATAGATGCACCAACGAAAATCAGGGTGGTGCATGTCCAAAATAGCCCATACCTACAAAATACGAATTGAAATAGAAGGCATAGCAGATCAGTATAAAATTACAAAGAACTAATATTCCACACAATTACAAAATCTTCCAGGTGACTCACATTTGCCAAGCTCTCTGTACCATTATCCCATTTCTCCTATAGCCTGCATTTTTAACAGTTTAGTGGCCTAAATTGTATTGTGAGGCAAGTTTGAGGACCACCCATGCGCTTGTAGGGCCCATGTACATTGCAGTATATATGCCTATTGGCAATTACACATATACCGCAACAAAGGTGGACAACTACCTTCTCTTCGTTTGGTTCAGGAAGAGAAATCTGCTCCAAACTCTGCTACAATTCCAGATGGTGATGTGCACTCCTAAACGTGTATCCAATCATTAGGACATTGTACATAAGATGAGCCAGATTTTCAGCAACCTGCGTTGATAAAAGGCAATCAAACATGCAATAAACCAACAACCAAAAGACACAATAATGAAGCCAGTTTGGTGCAAGGTGTCATGAAAATGGAACAATCAGTGACACAAATCATTCAGCTTGTCAGCTTTATCTATAAAATCATCCCACGAACTTCATGTATATACATGCTATGTTCTATTTTACTTTTACAAAAAATAAAAAGGTGCACATTAGTTGGAAAGGGCGAACCACCAGAATCAAGTGGCTTGTGTTGGATGTTTTGAAATGGACTATTCTCTGAGGAAGCTGAATGAGGAACAAATTCAACTTCATGATGATGCCCAACATCTTAAGGGTTCAGTTCAGACTAGAGCGAGTATCACTCCTCACGCCTGGGATTGCATGGCATAGAATGCATTGATTTTTGTAATCTCATGATAATGAAAAAATTAGAAACTTGTGAAAATGAGAGTAGTTCTTACCCTATAATGAATTAGCGTTAAACAACAATTTCACAATTTGCTGGTGGTCCAGATGTGGGCTTGTTATCACTCTACAAGTCCAGAATGAAGGGCGTCAGACAATCGAACTAGTAATGGAGCAGGTTTTGAGAAGGGCAATCACAATCCCACCTCATTAGTATTTTCCATATTGTTTTCGTATGACTACTTATTGTGAAGTTCAGCTGGGGTTTCAGGAATAGTGCCACATAGATTCAGGTAACTTGGCTGGTTAGAGTTAAGGGCATTCAACTTAAGGAGATGTTAAATTCTTAGTCCTTAGAGTAAGAATTAACAATTAACAGTTTAATTTGTTTCACAAGGTCATCTAAGAATTTGAACAACGATCGATCTGACATGCGTACCTCGCATCTATGCTCCTCACCATTTTCTTGGTCATGACACCACCGATGTTGTGCCTTGTAGGTACCGTTTAGAGCTGCATGGTTTTTGTCATGTGAATTTGTATCTTCGTTTTTGCTAATCTATGGTCGTTTTGTATATGTAAACTGATTCTGCTAGGAGGCAATAGACATACAAGTTAATTCCATACAACATATGCCAAAAAGAGACAATGCATTAATAAAAAGATCACCAAAACATGTATTTACTGACAGTTGTCAAAAGAAAAACATCAATGCTAGTTAGTATAATGCTCAAAATAGCGTCATGTGAAGAAAAGAAAACGAAGGAAAGGGAACATTAAATTAGTCTCAGTTTTCAACAGATTGAAGTTGTGTTTCCGTCGACAAACTGGTGGTGTGAGGGACTGACGATCAAACTTACAATGATTCCTTCAATTATTTTCATTACAGAGGCAACAATTTAATACCAAACTGAATTCCAGTCCACACAAGCAGTGATACGTCAAATAAGAAATCTATACCCGAAGTTTATATGACAATGATGGGCATGCACAGTGACTCCAAAGATGTTTTGAAAAGGTAGAAGAAAGTTAAGGAAAATTACAAGTTACATGGTATGAAGAGAATTTACTAAATTTATCTCATGTATATAAATGCTAAAGCATATCTAGGTTATTTATTTTTCCAAAGATGCACGTAGTTGTATGCTTACCATTACCCATTTTGTTGATTTAATGTTACAAATGCAAAAGGGGACATTAAACTTGAGTTAGAGGTGCAAACCCCAAAAGCCAAAAATGTAATCTCAAGGATTTAGCATAGTCCCAATGTCATAAGAATTCATTAGCCTCCTTTCCTGCTAACAATAGTACTCTAGATATGGTCCTTGTCATTTTGTTAGCCATTATACAACGTATATGATGTTATTTAGTCTTTATCTAGAACTGATCTAAAGATCAAAACAAGGACAGAAGCAAGCAGACGAGTATTACTGTATTAATTATGAAATGTCAAACAAATTGATTGAGAAATCGGTTTCATAGCGTAGTGTGCAAAAATGATCCTTTTAGCAGTACTCTGATGTCACTGCATAATAAAGGCTTACAACAATCACTTTAAAGCCGATAATAAAAAAGATATGCTACAAATAACACAGTTTTGTTTTGATCCCTAGCAAACGTAGAAC
Source organism: Zea luxurians (assembly GCA_029449295.1). Lineage (NCBI taxonomy): Eukaryota > Viridiplantae > Streptophyta > Magnoliopsida > Poales > Poaceae > Zea > Zea luxurians. The sequence continues at coordinate 29,617,914 of JAOPSE010000008.1, read as the reverse complement.
AAATCTTGCAAGGTCACCATAAAGCATTCCACCAAACTATTCGCACATTATTAAAAAGAAACGTGAAGTGGTATCCATAAGACTACAGATTAGGGATCAAATGAAGGACCTCCTTCACCATCAGATAAGACTACAGATTGGGGATCCATAGAACAAATTGTTTTCTTTTTTCCACTCAACTCGGTTCTTCCACGCAACAGATTCATATCCATACAGGAGACCACTGTGGCAGAACAAATTGTTTTCTTTTCCACTCAACTTTGTTCTTCCAGGCAACAGATCCATATCCGCTGCCCCTGCCAAAGAAGATCCAGTTTATCCAGCGATAGAGACCAACCAGCCTACAAAGGATAAATTGGGCATACTTTGTTCTTCCAGGCAAACTGGGCTAAAAAAGAACTAGCCTACAAAGAATAAATCAAACTCCAAAATAATCAGCCTAGCCTACAAGGAACAAACTATTAATGATGGCGAGGGGCTAGGACCGATGTGTCCTCCCCTTGGCCTGTCATGCCGTGAGATGGCGAGGGGCCAAGACCCAACGTGCAATAGTGGATGTGGAGATGGGACCACCTCGGCGGTGGTGGGGCGTCGAGGCAGAGTGCGGCCATCGCATCGAGCTTGGTGTCGAAGGATCCGAGTGAGTGGGAAGGGAAGGTGTCTCTTTTTTCTAGGGGGTGCTTACTGCGTGGCGGGGCGAGGCGTCACAGCGACAGCGGAGAAGACAGACAGATCCTCGACGGTGGATTTCTCCTCAAGGTCTCCTGTTGCTCATGCTCGTACTCTGGTGGCGGCGGTGCACCTCGCCGGTGGTGGGCAGGGAGGCGGGGTGCGGCCATCGCGTCGAGCTTGGTGGCGTGCTTGGAGGATCTGAGTGAGTGGGAGAAGGAGGGATGGATGCCTCACGACAGAGGATGGGGCGCAGAGGATGGCAGTGCGCGCTAGATGCTGGGCGGGGGCAGGGGCACAGTGGGGTAAGGGGATTGGCGCGTGGGAGGAGGTTCGTGAGCGTCACATTCAATGTGATGGCCACCCGGGAGGAGGTTAGCAAGCTCGGCCAAAGCCTGGACGGAGGTAAATTGGTCGAGGAAGAAGGCGCTCCTGGAGGTGAGGCTGCACCTACCGGGGTCATGGTGGGGTCGCGCGTGGGGGTGTTCTGTGTTTATGCATACAGATTTTGACAGCAACGGATGCGTAAATTGGCATAGTGGGGGTGCCCCGCGGGTGCACCGGGGTCGGGGTGGGGTCGCGCGGGGGTCGCGTGTTTATGCATGCATATTTTGACGGCAACGGCCGCGTAAATCAGCATAGTGGTGTGGTTGGGATGTGGTCGGGGTGTTGTTTGACGTTTATGCTTGTATAAATTGCCGATAACAATTGCATATTCATCTGACGCGTCGTGTGTGGTGAGGTTGGGTAGTGGGGGTGCCACGCGGGTGCACCAGGATTGTGGTGGGGTCGCGCGTGGGGGTGAGTCGTGTTTATGGCGTTGTAACACAATTGGCAGGTAATCATAACCGTGTCCACTCATACGGAAATCTAGCCACATGCAAATCGCGTGGGATATTTGGAACATGCCATGAATATCGGCAAGGACGGTTTCGGCGAATATAGTAGGATAACTCCAAAAAAACACTGGGCTACACCGCCGCTGTGATACCCCAATTTTCTAAAAAGAAGTTAAACTTATTTTTCTCTTTTCTTTGATGTTCTGTGGCATTGGGGTTTAGAGTTTCAGGAGGCATTCCTCAGAAAATAGTACATCTTTTGGCATTTTTCCGCTGGGGTTGGGAGCTCAAAGGGGAGAGCGAGTTTGGGCCATTGATCTCGATCCGGTGGATGGGAGCCCCCCTCTCCTCCCCAACCCTAGCCACCCCCTCCCTCTCTTACTCTCCTCCCCATTGGCAGCCGCCCCCTACCCTATCCATGGCTCCCTCCTCCCTCTAGATCCCCCCATGCAGCAAGGATCGAGAAGAGGATGAGCACATTGAATTGAAGAGGAAGAGGGGATCAAGGAGATGTTCTTCCCCATCTCTTCTTGAAGATTTTCTTGGGGAAAACCCTAGGTATGGATGAAATCCTTGTTCCTCCCTGTAAATATGTGCTTTTGGAGGTTCACTACAAGAAACTGATAAATGTTCGTGGGTAAAAGTAAGAACGTGGGTACCCACGTTCTTACTTGAGTTAAGTTCATGGGTTATGTTAAGAACGTGGGTACCCACGTTCTTAAGTTAAGTTCGTGGGCCCTGGATAAAACCGTCGAACTTAACGAGTTAGGAACGTGGGTACCCACGTTTTTAAGTTAAGTTCGTCGAGCTTGTGGACACCGTCGAACTTAATCCTGAAAACCTAAATCCAAATCCCACGCGCGCACGACTCTCTCTCACCCTATCTCATCCCGCCCACACGCGCTCCTCTCTCACCAGCTCCAGGCCGCGCCGTCGTCGCGCCACCGCCGACAGCCCGTGCCACCGCCGCGCGACCTTGAGCGGCCACGCCGCCACGCCGCCGCACCACAGCACCAGCTCGGCACCACCGCCCCGGCTCGCCAGCTCGGCCCTGACCGCCCCTGCTCGGCCCCGACCGCCCCTGCTCGGCACCACAGCCCCGGCTCGCCAGCTCGACCCCGACTGCCCCTTCTCGGCACCACCGCCCTGGCTCGCCACCCCAAGCAGGCCGCGCCTTCGCTCAGCTCGGCCTCGGCGCCGCGCCGCCGCGCCGCCGCACCACAGCACAGCCCAAGCTTGGCCTCGGCGCCGCACCACAGCTCAAACTCGGCCTCGGCACCGCCACCGCCCAGCTCGGCCTCGGCTCGACGCCCCGCTGCCCAAGCTCGGCCTCTCTAGCGACCTTGCACAATCAATCACGTTCCATGGCCAACAACAACCTCCTGTGTCGAATCATCAAGGTCTGCCTCGCGATCTAGTCGCCCTTCCTCACTCTCCCCAGATCTATCACGTTCCTATTCTGCTCCGTGGAATCAGATACTCTGTCTGCTGGCCTATGCTGATGAGTAATCTATTTCAGATTTGGATATGTGCAAGACACAGTGGTTGCTCAACGAACTAGGTGCCTAGCTCTCTTGGAATTTTGGTGTAATTTGAAGTCTACTGCTAATGTATTAGTCTCAGTTCTCTATTGTTTGATTCCGCTTTTCTTCTCACGCGTGCAACACCAGGGATAAGTGTGTCTCTGTCGGAGGAGAACATGCGGTACTCAACGTCATAATCCTTGGCCATGCGCATTCACTTTGTAGTCAATTCCTCATTTATGATTGGCTTCACATGACATTATTTTTGTATGGGTAGTCTTTGCGCTTCTGATGTTGTTTCTGGAATTATTAATAGATATTTTTACAGAAGGAAAAGGCAAAGGTCAGGGCACTGGTACTATTTCAGAAGGTATATTTGGTTTGTGCAGCTTCATTTGCAATGCATATATTTATTCTTCTTTACTAAAGAGAGACTCATCTTGTTAATTTAGTAATATATTTGTATGTCCTGGGAAAGATTGCTAGAGGAAAATTTGCTAAATTCTACAACTACACCTAACCTTTTTTTTCATTTCAGCTATTGGTGAGTACTTACCGCTATGATGGACAAGACTTTTATCATTTCTTTTTTAGCCAGATTGTGGTTAGATGTGAGATTACTGTAGTTCATAGACCATATCAGATGCTCGTAAGCAGAGGTTCGCTGCTGTAAATGGATTGATTTCTTGCTTTTCCAGAACGCATTGGCAAAGATCATGTCGCTCTCTCAGCACAGCACACGCGGTTTGCATCCATTCAGCAAATGCTTCGGCAATCTGCTACTTTAGGTGGAATGGTGACATACGAAGTCCAGGTATGGTACTACTGTGAAACTTCTCCAAGCATATCCTAAACTGTTTCAATTAATTTCAGGGTCCAGAGTTTTCTCAAATTTCAAGGCTGATAAGCAATGAACATTTTCCACCACTCTGCTCACTGATAGCATCCTATACTGATATAGTTACTCCTTGCATACCAAATTATAAGTCGTTCTAGCTTTTCTAGGCTCAGTTTTGTTATGCATCTAGATATACACTATGCCTTGGCATTATTTTTTAAATGTTTCTTGCTTGGGTTAAATTATTTTATAGGTGCTTCATCAATTGGGACTTCAATTAATCCACAGTTCATTGCAAGCTTTGCTTTTGCTGCTGGTAAACGACCTCATCAAGATTTCGACTCTCAAGAATCTGATCCAGAGGTAATTCTTAATTGTTTGCTGAAGCTTACTGTATTCTAGAAAATCACTGGAATATGTATATCTTTTCTTGATGGACATAACCACTTAAGTGTTCCTTAATTTTTGTAGTGGGGTTGCTGGACAGCAAACCATGAGCTGAAGAAGCCATTAATCAGTATGTTGTTTCCAACAATTGACAGGGTGAAAAAAGGGAGGGTTGTGACTATAGAGTTTGATAACTTCTACCTGTTAACTGCTTATGTACCAAACTCTGGTGATGGTCTAAAAAGATTGGTAAATAATCAATATTTTTCTTACTAGTATGAACCATCTGAGGTTAAAATCTAAAGTCCATGAGCATGTATTTCTCTGCAGACTTACAGGGTCGGAGTGGGATCCATCCCTTGGTAACTACATGAAAGTATGTCTTTTATTCTGCTACTTATCTTCTATCAAAGTGTAAAGCATATTTTACTGAAACAAAAGTACCGAACTAATTTAATGTGCATTTTGTTTATGTTATTCTGTGCTGCATTTATTCTTCTTTTTTCTAGGCTATTTTGAGTCTCTATTTGAGTTGGTTAGATGGCTTGAGTAGCACTTCTTCTGAGTTCAACTCTCCATGGGAGCAAATTTTCAAGTTAGACCTATGTGAGCTGTTCTTAATGCAATGTTCGGGGGCTGTCTTCCCCCTGCAGGTTGAGTTTTTTTTAAAAGAAATCTTGTGTTTTCTTGGCTGTGACAGTAATGACCATATAAAGTTCTAAACCTGGCTTTTGCATTCTTCGCGGTTGTTGTACTGTGCAAAAAATACCATGCTGCTGAAATATGCATGATTTTTTCAAATACAATTTCACCTCCATTTACGGACTTCAGTAGTGATCAAAGCACGACACATTGTATCTCATGCTGCTAAGTTCTGAGATGACCATACACGTCTCTTATGATTGTGCAGGAATTAGAGAAATCGAAGCCTGTCATAGTAACTGGTGATCTTAATTGTGCGCATCAGGAGATTTTTTATGCTGTGAGTAACCATATGTTTGAATTTTTATGCTGTATCATAAATTTTTAGTCTCTCACTTAATTGTATCCTTATTTGGTTGTTTGTTTTATGCTAAAAACACCTTGATCCCAGTAATAGAGTAGAATGACATAAGTTTAGCCTTAGTTTTGGACCCATGTTAGATTTGAGATTTCTGATCCAGTTTTATTAGAAAGCTTGAAGAGTGGAGAAAATTGTTGCCCAAAGTTGCGAGAAACCGATAAACCTTACATTGCATTGTCATGGTGCCGTTCTTTTAGCAACCTGTACTCCTGTTGCTCGTATCTATATGTATATGCTCGGTGCACTCCATCAGATTGAAATATGTGATAAACAATACCAGTTTTGCTTTAGCTGCTTCACCTATCTTTTCTACATGGTCTTTAACCCATTTTTAATACCTGTTTTCTAGGGAAATCGTAGAAGTGCAGGCTTCACAAACGAGGAAAGAGAATCATTTGGGGCCAATTTTTTGTCCAAAGGGTTTGTGCTGGCAGGTGCTCTAAATGCTCAGAATAAACATGATGGCTGCCGAAGTTTGCGTGGGCAATCAGGGGTTTCCTTCTCTCAAGTCCTGACAGAAGTGTTGAAGAATTGATTGAGTATTCAGCACGGTGGAATTTTCAGAGTTGCAGAACTTCCAAGCGAAATACTGACTGAAGTGCCTAAAAATACAAGGTTCTGTTTTCTCCACACAATTTTGATTCGTCCATCTGTACTCTTTTATTCTTAGAAAATAAGTTAATACATGAGTCGGGTAGAAATTCTTCCTTTTTCATGGGATTTTTTCTTGGTGCACGGACAAAACTGCTGCTAGCACTAGCACTGCTGCTTTGCACTCTGAGATTGTTGATTTTATCAAGCCAGCTTTGGGGAAGCTTGAAGGTGAATATGTGACCAATGACCTTTATGACCTCAATGCTTGTATTTAGTACATGACGAATTTGTGATTGCAACTGGAGTCATTGCTTGCTGCTATTTTTCTTTGGTTGTCACCAGAGCAGAGGCCCAGTTTGGTGCATATACATTAGCTGGATATTGGCACTGTAACACTGTCACTTATGGGAGGATTATTTCTCGACGATGTTTGCAATGGATGCAAGAATCTTGCCCGTCATTTCATTTCATCATTTGTTCTTAGTTCTTACCATTGGAGAAACATAAATACATACATAGTGCCATAACTACTATGTAATTGACAAAAAAACATTCTTTCATATTTTTTCATCTGACACACACACCGCATAAGATGATAGCTGTGGCTATTCCTAGATGTACAGTAAATTGCAGCACATATGTCCTTTTCTCAAGAGGTCATTGCTATATTTTAACACATTGGTTTTTGTGGTGTAGGATAAAATCATTGTTGGTTCAACATCATGAATGACACTTGGCATCGTTTGTTCTAAGTTTCATGTTGTGCATTGTTTTTTAAGGTCCCATATCATGCCGCAAGCAGTGTAATATAACAGGTTGGCGTGAACACATCCTTGTACTATTTGAGTTAACAAAGTCGATGTCAAAAGAAATCTGGTGACCACTGATAGCATTGTGTTCTCTTTTTTTTACCCATTGCAAGAACATCTGAATAGACTGGAGAATCATGAAAACCAAAAGCTGCTCTAGTTTGGTAGTTACTATTGCTAGAAAAATTCAAGTAATCTTTATACACAGAAAACTCGTTCAGATTTCCATTCATCACATCCCTTTCATTATGTTTGGGAGGTACAAGTGGACTTTCTGGAAGTCTATAACATTGGGCCATTTGTTTGATTATCGTGCCTTCTCCTATACAAGCTCCGGGATTGAAATTGCCCCCCATTGACACCCTTTCAGTACACTGAGAAGCTGCTGTCTTATTTTCTAGAATTCTAGAACTACTAGGCATCTGATAATGTATGCGTGAATTTTCTGTCCAATAAGCTTTCTTCTTCATCAGCATTTTCTGGTAGTTTGAATACAAATAACGTTGATACACATTGAATAAGCTCGTTTATTAACTGACCTATTTTCTGTCCTATTTTCTGTTCTATTTTCTGTCCTATTTTCTGTTCATAAGCTTTCTTCTCCAATAAGCTCGTTTATCAACTGACTTTGATACACATTGAATCACCTTGAGATTATTATAAATGAGTTGTAGAAAACTTTATTAGCTTTCTAAAAAGTCTAGGATCACTTGATTTGGATGCCTGAGACTCTAGTTATAGATTTTTGAAGCGAGTAGTCGAATTCTGTCCAAATCTGGACAGAATTTACGTTTAGCACTGTTTGACCTTTCTAAAGGTCGAATCTTGTTATGATGATAATACAAAAGTTATAGAGGACTTTATAAGATTTCTAGAAAGTACTAGTTTACTATTTTTGGATGCATATCTTGTGAGTTATGAGCTAAACAAGTAGTTGTTGTCCTGCTGTCCAAAAATCAGCAAATATTAAAATGATTGCTTGGAGTCTCTTTTGTGTGGGTAACTAGATTTGGTTAGTTCTTGTCTTGATTAATGAAGTCTTGTGATCTGAACATACATACTATGGTGGCGCGAGTGCTTTTTAGCTCTGTCTTTCTTCTGTGTCTATCAACCACTCTAATCCTATACGTTTCAATGCACTTTATGTTTTCCATCAGATTCAGAATTCAGTTGTTTAGCCGCCACCACCACCATGGGGATATCCTACACATCCAATGGGGCCTTGGGGACGCCCCCATGGCCAATACAGCCAATTCCGTCACCAGCGGTACGTTCCTAAATTTAATGCTAGTTGATTTCAATGCTAGTTGATTTCAATGCTAGTTGATTTTTCGAATATACTTAGTTGGGGTCTTAAATGTTGATACCATTTTTCCACAAACTCAGTTACTTGGGGTCTAAAACGATGGTACCATTTTCCATAAACTCGGTTAGGTTTAAGTTAATTTGACACTGACAAAATCCAGGATAAGACAACTAGTATGGCCAAAGACTTATGTCATTGTGCTTTCAATCTGTTGACTGGTGCCTTTGTCATATTGAGCTAGTTCTCAATTCGCACCTACCTGAGCTCTTCAATCCTTTTACAAGGTCTCTCTACGAGGAGAGACCACTATTAACTGACGAAGCATGTAGGCATGGGTAGCAGAGACTTTTCTTGTCCTGAATAACTAAGCAGCAGTAGGCATGGTTTCATAAAATGAGTAACCAGTACTCTAAAATCAGATTCATTTTTAGCGCTAGCTAGATGGTCCTTGGGTTTAGTAGAGGCTAGAGCTAGATTTTTTTGTGCTTTTGTTGGATTTGCGGATCAGACCTCTTTTCTAATCAGCCGGGAGCTGAGAGTGAGTAAGTAAGCAATCTTCTAGAAGTGTAAGTTTTCATCTCTACCTGGGCAGGATATATATATATATATATATAATATAATTGCTAGTGCTGGCTACAATTTATATATCGACCAATGCAAGAATGAATATATATATAGGTTGTAGATGATCTTCTTGGTTCAGCTGTTCTTGCACGCATAATTAATATCTTTGTGTACTTGTGATTTAATGACAGTTGTATATTTATGAGAATTTTGGTTTATTTTGTAGGATTCCGGCTCTCATCAAGTGACTCCTCCTCCTCACGATAACTTTGCGGACAGATGTCTCAATTCTAGTGGTGGAGCTACGAACAACAATCCGATGTCCTGATCGAGAGCGATGGAGCTAATGTTTGAACTTGTGTATTTGAACTTGTGAACTACAAATGTGAACTATGGATGTGAACTTATGTGAATTTGTGAACTTATGTATTTGGACTTAATTATGTGAATTTGTGAACTTATGTTTGGACTTGTGTGAATTTGTGATGTGAACATATATCCATGTGTTTGAAATCTGTATTGTATGTGATATTCTGTGTTGCATGTGATATTATGTGTGTCTATTTTTTCATTTCGGAATTTTTTATTTTTTTCTGGAAAAGAGTTAAGAACGTGGGTACCCACGTTCTTAAGGTTAAGAACGTGGGTACCCACGTTCTTAAGGTTAAGAACGTGGGTACCGTCGAACTTAATGGGCAGCCCTCGCCGACCCAGGCACGACCCGTAAGTTCGACGGCCACGTGGCACCGTCGAACTTAAGGTTAAAAACGTGGGTGCCGTCGAACTTATGGAAGAAAATTCAACGGCCCCGTCGAACTTAAAAACCCACGTTCTTAACCTTACGTTCGACGGTACCCACGTTCTTAACCTTAAGTTCGACGGTACCCACGTTCTTAACCTTAAGAACGTGGGGGCCGTCGAACTTACTTCTTTAAGTTCGTCAAAAAAAACGCCGTCGGCTATGAATGTGGGTAAACCCACGTTCTTATGTTAAGTTCGACGGCCTATTACATTAAGTTCGACGGTTTTTCACCCACGTTCTTTAACCAGTTTCTTGTAGTGGTTGTGGATCATGGGGATTAAAGGATTAGAGGTTGTATTAGATGTAGTGTTAGGTTTTGATCTCGAATTTAGTTTTCTGCGGAATGGCAGATTCAACAGTTTTAATATAGCAGTTTTTCTGTCTCATAATTCTGTGCAGAATCTGTTCTCTTAAGATTTAGGCAATTTTATCAACAGAATTCAACCTTAGGTTTGTAAGAAAAGTTGTAGATAATTTCATAAGCTTTCCAGATTGTTAAAAAGTGCATTCATATGAATTATGAAACTCCAGTTATGTTTGTTTTACTGTGGCTGTTTCTGTTTGCCTGACCAAAACGAGCGGGTCTGTTCACTGGTAGGTTTCATCAGGTAAATGACCGAATTGGCTCTTCCAACTGTGGAGACTTCTGTAGAGGGATAAAAGTTCTTACTGCCAGTAGAATTTCATGATTTTTGGTTGAGTGGTTTGTGAGATATCGAATTTTGAAGTTAACTACGCTGCTGTCTGAAGCAGATTCAGTCAGTTATCTTGTCAGATGTTTTAGAACTTATAGATGACAGAATTTAATTATCCATTGAATACCAAAGTTGTAGGGTATTTTGTGTAGATACTTCTAGATTATTTATTTGATATCACCACTGTTATAATTTTAAAGATACAAAATTAACAAACAGCGCTGCTGCTGTATGGCACGTGGTTCAGGGTGGGAGGCTTACCACCAGGTCTTGGTTTCAAGTGTAGGAGCGATTTGTTGATTATTGGCAAATGTTTGTGAAATATTTGTACTAAGTTTTATGCCTGCTAGCAGGTGGCTACACTCCAGATCATGCCTAGTACAATTCTTCTTCTTCGTTGAAGGCAAGTGAATGTAGCGGTGGTTGCTTCCGTTCTGACCTGTTATTTCTATTGCCTACACTCTAATATTCAGAAGTATTGGATTTTTTCATAATTGGACTCTATGGTGATGCTTTACTTGCTTGCATTATACTAATGCTCAATCATATATTGATGATGATTATGATTCGAGTATGACTCATGAGATTAATTCACACCCCTGAAGGTAAATGAAGTATTATTTGAGGTTGGTATTGTATCTGAAGGTAAATGAAGTATTATTTGAGGTTTGTATTGTATCTGAAGGAAGTGAAGTTTATTGATAAATGCAGCATGCCATATACATTGCATGACTCATTTGCATCTGAAGTTTTGTCGTGATCTATGGTCCGACCGTACCGGTACAATTTAGCATCGTACGTTGCCCGAGGAGGGGTACGATGCGGCTTCATACCCTTAGAGGTATGAAGGCAGAGGATATATGCATTGCATTCATATGCATTCATTGAAGTGATATTTGCAGATGATGTGGTTTTATACCCTCAGAGGTATAAAGACAGAGTACCTACACATTGCATTCCTATGCATACATTGAAGTGATATTTGCAGGTATTGTTGACGTAGGGAAGTGTTATAGAACCTATTGTGGTTGTTTGAGGAAATGAGATGGTATTGGTTATATTGGGACTACTAAGTTCTATATCTACAAGTATTTCTGATCTTAATTGTGATTCTTTTAAAATGTTGATTAATTCAATTTGTGGTTTAAATATCTCATCAAAACAATTCGCTTGCTGAGATGTTCCATCTCACTCTTGCATTACTCAATGCAGATGCTTGTTGCTCATCAAGAGAAGTGGGAAGTAGCAGCACATCCACCTTCACTCTCATAATAACGCTGCTTAGGCGCAGTCATGATTTAATTAGAAGCTTCTTGTCAAAGGATGTTTGTTTCTAACTAGTTGTGCACACTGGTTAATTTAGTTCATACTGTTATGGTTGTCTTCCCATTGCTAGCAGATTATTAATGTCGATTATGTTTTCTTATCATGATATCTATTTATACTTTGTTGCTTCCCCGTTTATACAATTTTCAAAGGAGATGCTGTCGAAATTTTATATACGAATGTTAGAGGTGTAGTTTAGTAGCATTCTGGGGTGTTTGTGGATCCCGGGGTGTTACAGTTGGTATCAAAGCATAGGCTTTAGATTCTTGGCAATTTGAAGATAAATTTGACACACTTGCACATATAGGAAGGGTATGGGTTCAAATATCTTTGATATATGTTAATGTCTTTGAAGTGCAGATGAAATAATTTCACCCTCCCTAATCCTTTACGGTGATGTGGTAAGTTGTTTACAACTTAATGCCTGATATAATTCATTTCTAAATTTTGATATTGTTTTATTAATGCAATTGATATCGCTGGTCTTTTGTGAGATTGAAGTTGCTATTATGCTGGTGATATACAGTGTTGGGGGCCTTCGTCCTCCGAAGGTCCTCAAAAACATGATTCGACAATATTTTCCAAGTGAATTATATGAACAGGTATCTTCGGACTCAGATCATGAACATGGAGTACGGTCAGAACGAAGCCCAAGCTGTACGAAGCTGATTACCAAGCTGTACGAAGGATGGTGCACAACCGAAGCTATGCGCAGAAAGCTTCGTCGCGATAGCAGAAAGGGGAACCGACTTAAAGATGAAAAGACTACTTAGGCCTTAATAGATTCCCATAAGTCATTAGCAAATGTAATGGACATGAATGTAATTTTGCATGGGCTACGTCCCACGCCTATAAATAGATGAACAGTACTCCCGTACTGTTCACACTGACTTGGCATTTGCTTTCCGTCATCCTTGTACTTTTGCCTTCTTGCAATCCGAAGGTACACTTGTAATTTGAAGTCATTTCTATTTTTATATGATAATAAAATAGAAATGACGTTGTGATAATATTTAAATGTTTATATTACTTTTTATGTTGCATGTAAGTCCTTCGTCATAGTTTATTGTGCTTACAAAGATATGTTGTTTGTGACCTTCGTCCGGAGCACATTATATCCCGAAGGGAAATAATGTTTCAAAGGACGAAGGGCTTTATCACTTAACACTTTTTATGTTGCCTTGTTCTTAATCCGAAGCATTTGAGAACAAGTGACCAACATTGGCGCCCACCTCCGGTGAACTCACTTCCACTCTGAGTCTTTGAGCGCCCTCGGTGATCATCAACCTTCGCTATGGCGCCGAAGAAAGCTTCAGCAGCTGGCACTGCAGCTCTCCAACCGCTGGACCACAATCAGGAGACTGTCTCTCTTCGGGAGGCCCGAAGCCAGAAGAGGAAGGCTGTCAGCCCGACGCCTCACGAGGATGAGCTAGACCAAGAGATCAGAGATATGGAGATGCTTCATCAACAGGTGCAGAGGAAGAAGGAAAAGATGGCCAGGCTAGCTGAACTGCAAAGGCAGATAGACGAAGCTTCTGAAGAAGTTCGCCATCTTACTCACGATGAGCAGAACCGAAGGCCTCAACAAAAAGACCTTCATCAGGAGGGTTTCTTCAACGAAGATGACTGGTATGACAATTTCCAACATGGAAATTTTGTTTTCGATGATGCTTCTCCCTTGTCCGCTGAGCTGCAGGCTACACCTTGGCCTCCGTCCTATAAGCCGCCCCAGCTTCCCATATTCGATGGCCATTCAGACCCGAAGCAGTTTTTGATGAGCTACGAAGCAACAGTATCTTCGTATGGTGGCAATGCTGTAGTCATGGCAAAGTCTTTTGTTATGGCTGTCAGGAGTGTTGCTCAAACCTGGTATTCCTCCCTTCGACCAGGAACGATCACTTCATGGCAAAAACTGAAGGACATGTTGTTAACCAGCTTCCAAGGGTTTCAGACGAAGCCGGTCACTGCTCAGGCCCTGTTCCAATGCACTCAGGATCATGAAGAATACCTTCAGGCGTATGTCAGAAGGTTCTTGCGTTTGAGGGCGCAGGCACCAACGGTGCCCAACGAAATTGTCATTGAGGCCATGATCAAGGGACTTCGGCCTGGACCTTCAGCTCAATACTTTGCTAGGAAGCCTCCTCAAACTTTGGAGAAATTGCTCCAGAAGATGGACGAGTATATTCGTGCCGACAATGATTTTCGCCAAAGAAGGGAGGAGGCTTTCAGGTTTTCTGAAATGACCAGGGGCTTTGGAGGAAGATTCTATCCGAGGCATGTCAGGTCCATCCACAACTCTACTCAAAATGATGATAAGGGGAGTCAGCAGAACAGGCCGCAGTGCTCCTCACAGGCTTCGGGGCAACAGCAAAGTTTCTTCCGGCCACCAGCTCCAAGAGGCAGAGGCGCCAGGGGCTTCGGCGGAAGATTTGGAGATCAACCAAGGAGAGTATTTTGCTTATTCTGTGGTGAAAACAAGGGCCATACCACCAGGATGTGCCATGTTACCATCCAGAAGCAAAAGGAGAAAGCCGAAGCTGCAGCGCAACAAGCTCAGCCGAAGCAGGTCATGCATACTGCTTCGTACCATCCGCCTTACATCCCAGAATACATAGGCAACCACCCTGCAGTTTCTGTTGCTTCGGCGAGTCAACCTCAAGCTTCCTGGCAACAGCCTCCGCCTCCACCACCGTTGCAACAAGGCCAACAGCCAGAAGGGAGCCAATATGCTCCACACCAAAGGGATCTCAGAGAACAATCCGAAGCTCGCACAGTCAATAGCACTGTGCCAGAGTCGAAGCACATCTATTGACAAATATCCTACCAGTTTTTTCCATTCAGTTCTATTTTCTGAGTAATAAAGGACATTGTTTAGTTTTCATGCAAAAGATTCTTTGCTTGCTACAAGGAAAATGTATTTTCTCAGGTTGAAGCTTAAAAATTTGCGATAACAAGGAGGACCTTGTTGAAGCTTAAAAATTTGCGATAACAAGGAGGACCTTCGAATTATCGAAAATCCTTCGAAGCAACAAAAAGTCGTTCTAAGGAACGCAGAGTAAGTTTGCTGAAATCACAAGAAGCCGTTCCAAAGGGAACGCAGTGTAAGTTTTCTGCTCCAAAGTCGTTCCTAAGGGAATGCAGAGCTTACAGCGAAAAGTCAACGCTGATACCGCCTAAGTGAAAGGCGAAGAAGCTCCAAAGTCGTTCCTAAGGGAATGCAGAGCTTACAGCGAAAAGTCAACGCTAATACCGTCTAAGTAAAAGGCAAAGAAGCTCCAAAGTCGTTCCTAAGGGAATGCAGAGCTTATAGCGAAAAGTCAGTACTGATACAAAAATATTTTGTGTTTTACGGGGATATGTCTGTATCTTCGGAACAAATGTCATCTACATAACATAGCATCATCACATCATTTTGCATAGCATAAGCATCATACATCATGTTGCATATGGCAAAAGAAGGGGACACGGTATCAACCTTCGGAAGGATATTTTGAGAAAGTGAAAATCGTGCTAAGTCACAAGGGGATACAATGTTGATCTTCGGAATATAGCTTCGGAGAATATTTTCACGAAGCTTCGATATCCTTCATCAGAACACTATGAACATTGTCGTGATACATAAAAGTTTTTCAATCTTCACGAAGCATGAAAAGAAGGGAAGGTGTTTTTTCGCCGAAGGCTCAAAAACGGTACGTATGTAAAGTTTCATGCATCGTAAAGAATCGAATCATTAAAAGCAAATATATCACAGGGTTACAAAATGTCACACATATTTCATTTCAGAAGTCTTTACAATAGTGCTTAATCTTCTCTCAAAACAACTTCGGCAGCTTCGTTCAGGAGCCGGTTAACAGCTTCGTCCATGATAGCTTCGGCCATCTTTTTAATTTCTTCGTCTCCTTTCGGGTAAGGGCCCGGAGACGCTTTAGTAGGATCTGAAGGAGAACATGATACGGCCACATTGCTATTACAAATTGTGAACGGAGTTTAAAATCAAAAATTACAACGCAATAAAAACCATTAGCTAATACCTAATTGCCCTTCGGGCTCTGAGCTTTTGTCAGCGGCCTTAGCTACTTCTCTAGCGTCGTGAATGCCCTTCTCACTTTTCTGAATAATTTCTCGGGCCATTTCTCGGCCACCATTGTCCCAGACGTCGGTGAAAAATTTTCCACCAGCATGGCTAGCTTCGGCCGAGGGGTCTTTAATATCTCCAGGGGATAAGCTGGCTTCGGATTGTGCAACAACCTTAACATGATCGCAGCCTTTTTTCTCCAGTATAGAAGCAATCCCCCTGGCACCCGAGAAGGCGCAAATGTCTCCTCGACTGTTTAGAATTTCTTCGAAGGCTTCAGCTTCGTGGCAAATCCATTCTATCGGCCCTTCTGGGTTACCTCTCACAAAATCTTCTTCACTCGAAAATGCGCCAACACTGGCGAAACTGGTTTTTATTTTCTTTACACAATCCATGGATTTTTCATAGCACCTTTTCTTAGAAGACCGAAGCTCTTCAACGGTTCCTTCCAAATGATTAGCCCATTGGTCGCTACATTCCCGCCTCGTTTCTTCAAGTATGCGTTCTTCTTTCGCCCGGGCCAATTGCTTCCGAAGATCGTCAATCTCGTGCTTTTGAGCTGCAATTTGGGCTTTGGACGCAGCTTCGTTCTCCTTTACTTTATCCACTAATGTAACTAGAATCTTGTCCTTTTCCAGGGCTTCGTTCCTTAGCTTGATAACCTCTGTTCGAAGGTTGTTGAAGGCAATTTCATAGCTTTCGTCTTTGGCACTCTTTTGCGCTCTCAGCGCGTTGCTTAGTATTAATCCCTGTATGTAAAAAGTGAGTATAAGAATAAAACAATAGATTTCGAATCATAAAGTTTCCAAAATGTGCAATTCTCGCACCTTCAGACTATTATATGCAAGGCTATCCGCAAGATCCTCCTTCGTCATAGCGCATAGTCCAGCTTCAAGCTTCGGAAACCCCATACTCCTAGCCATCTCCCGGCAGACAGATAATTCTTTGTTGTCAGGGAGGCAGTATAGGAAGTCATCTTCGTTTGTCCCATTGAACACTAGTGCCCCCTTCGGATATTTTAATTCTTTGGCATAGTGGTTGGCTTCATAAATCTCTTCTTCAGATAATTTCTTCCCCGAAGCATGTCGCACAATGTAATCGCATATGGTGGAAGGAGCTTGGGGGGCAGCAGTGTCAATTTCTTCAACCAAAATTGGCTCTGGCATTTTTATTTTTTCTTCAGTTTCCAAAGGTTGTTCCTTGGTGGGCTCTGAAGTCCCAGCTTCAACTTCAAGTTGTTGCTTCGAAGCTTCAGCAACTAAAGCTTCAGTAGACACTTCAGAAAGTTCAACAGTCTTCTTTGGAGTTGTGCTTGAAGACTTAATTGTCTCCAAAACATCTAGCACGTTCACCATTCTTTTTCTTTTCGGGGTTACCGATGGACCCTTTTGATTTTTTATTGTTTCAACACTTGCTGAAGGACTTAAGATTTCTAATATTTTTGGTCCTTCAATTTTCAGTTTTTCTGCTTTCTCTGCTGAAGGTACTTCAGTTTTTTCTTCGATCTTCGGCACTGGAGCTGGCTCTGTACTTTCAGTGGCCAAGGAGACTTTACCGATAAATTCGGGCACTGTGGCCGGCTCAATAAAACGTGCCCGGTGGGTGAGCACCTTCATCTTTTTTCTTTGCGACGCTGGCTCACTAGAAGCACTTGTGGCAACTTCTGTTGCAGGAGAAGTATTTTTTCTTTTGCGGCCCGGCACCGGATAATGATAGTCAGGGTAGACAAACCCGATTGCATCAAATACCCGGTTGAGCCTCTTCTTCTTTCGGCCTCCGAAGGCTGCCGATAATGCAGTGTTCTCGGCCTTCGAATATACCCCAAGCAGTTCGTCACTTAATGTTTCAATGCTTTTTAACCAGTCGTCATCAGGTTCAACAAACTTATCCCCGTATTTGAATGTGTATTTTAGTCTGACTAGTCCACCTTCGTCAGACTCTTTGATGGTCTCCTTCGGCATTTCCCACTTTCCTGCAAGTGGCCACACCCTGAAGGCAATATGCTCTTGGACCAGATCCCTTGTCCCAATAAAAGAGCAGATTACGCCGAAGGCTCTTTGGCATTCTTCGGCCGCTTCATCCATTTCAACCTTCGGTTTTTGGAGTCCGAAGCGTTGCCAGATGGGGCGCATAATGATACTCTTAACATCTTCTTGCGTTGTCAAGTCATTCTTTACATAGAACCATTCTGTCATCCAGGCACCGGGCCACCTCTTCCGAAAGGTTGGCACGGGGCAGCTTGACCCGGAGCGGGCTCCGAAGCTGTAACAACCAAAGTTGTTGTGATATTGTTCTTTCCCCCAGGGCTTCGTCTCATATACCAATTCATGAATTTTGCAAAAGCTTTTAGCATTTGGTTCTAAACCTTGGCTTTTCACAGCCCAGACAAAGATTCCCATTCTTATGATAGCTTCAGGAGTAATTTGATGAAGGTAGATTTGAAATGTCTTCAGGACTTCGACAACAAAGCTGCTTAGGGGGAACCGAAGCCCAGCCTTGAGAAAACTTCGAAAGATCACGACCTCATCTTCTTCGGGGGTGGGAGAAGTCTTTTCTCCAGCATCATCCCTCACAATAGATATATCTCGAAAATATCTCCCCCTCATATTGTCAATATGACTCTGCTTAATAGTAGTTTTCCCGAAAACCGAGTGACTTGGCCGCCATGGTCGATCTTCAGACTCTCCCCCGCCGCTTTCTACATCATAACTGTCGCTGTCACCAGTATCTTCAGATAAACCTTCTAAAATCTCTTTGGTGATCTTTTCTGTATTGGTCTTCGACATTGCCTCAAGAAAGCCCAGGTTCTTCTCTTCAGAGAGACTTAGCTTCATCTCGACAACAGCCTTCTTCTCCTCAGACATCTCTTTGGAGATCCTACTTCTCGCTTCCGAAGCTTAAAACTAGGAAAGAAAACAAATATTTTTGGGAAGAAAGTTTTATAAGCAGGAAAAACAGATGGCAAAGAGAGCGTGCCAAATCAAATGTGACGGGCTCCTATTTATACACTCGATATGACGGAAACTGTGTGGTCCCAGGTGTTAGTGACTTTTGCTATTCTAGCAAAGGGAAGGTGTTTTTTCGGACCTTCGGCTTAAGGCCTTCGTCCATATCGCAATCTGAATTTATCACTAACAAATTAATATTGCGAGGGGCTACTGTTGGGGGCCTTCGTCCTCCGAAGGTCCTCAAAAACATGTTTCGACAATATTTTCCAAGTGAATTATATGAACAGGTATCTTCGGACTCAGATCATGAACATGGAGTACGGTCAGAACGAAGCCCAAGCTGTACGAAGCTGATTACCAAGCTGTACGAAGGATGGTGCACAACCGAAGCTATGCGCAGAAAGCTTCGTCGCGATAGCAGAAAGGGGAACCGACTTAAAGATGAAAAGACTACTTAGGCCTTAATAGATTCCCATAAGTCATTAGCAAATGTAATGGACATGAATGTAATTTTGCATGGGCTACGTCCCACGCCTATAAATAGATGAACAGTACTCCCGTACTGTTCACACTGACTTGGCATTTGCTTTCCGTCATCCTTGTACTTTTGCCTTCTTGCAATCCGAAGGTACACTTGTAATTTGAAGTCATTTCTATTTTTATATGATAATAAAATAGAAATGACGTTGTGATAATATTTAAATGTTTATATTACTTTTTATGTTGCATGTAAGTCCTTCGTCATAGTTTATTGTGCTTACGAAGATATGTTGTTTGTGACCTTCGTCCGGAGCACATTATATCCCGAAGGGAAATAATGTTTCAAAGGACGAAGGGCTTTATCACTTAACACTTTTTATGTTGCCTTGTTCTTAATCCGAAGCATTTGAGAACAAGTGACCAACATACAGGTATGCCTATGTTGTTTTCAACATGTTTTTCATGGTTGAGTTTTATTACAATAATATTGTTATATATGCTTGATTGAGGATGTTTTTAAGAGGAGTGTGAATTGTGTGTTCTGGGTTACAAGGTAACCATTAATTTGAATTTAAATTGTTGGGTGGTTGGTGGATAGCTCCAACTATCTTTGCAAAGAATGATTGTTTATGTCGAGAAACCAGTTCTGAAATAAATGAATATTGGTACTTTTATATGGATTTTAGGGGAAGTCTTTACATAGCCAGAATGGCTTACATGTCTCTCTTCTATCGTGTGTTTTAGTAGCCACAAAGCCTAGATGTGGTTTAAAGTGGTTGCATGTTAGTCATGCTAATTGTAGAATAAAATCTTTGATTTTCTTGATCCATTGATTATGTATTAATACGTTGAGGATCTAATGGTTCTCTCCCCGATGCATGTTTGTGGAGCCATTGTTGGACCACTTATCTATTGGTTTGAATGAAGTCATTGCCAAGCCTAGAGTTGGTAGTGTGTGGTTAGTCACCTATTCCTAAATGATGTGGTTTTTACATTAGCTTGAGATGTTTGCCAAATGTGTGAAGGATTATGGGGTTAGTACTGACCCTTTAGGTCTGGTACTTTGAGTGCATCATATGATAGAATGAAATGTAAGTTTCTGAACTACAGTAGATGAAGACTTATATTATGCGTAGGTTAACCATACTAGTTGGATATTTTCTTAGTTGAGATGTTGAATGAAGTATAGTGACATGGGTTAAGCAAGTATTGTGTTGTTGTTGGGCTGTCAGTGCTCTATGTAGAGTTTTTGGCATTTCTTCGATGAACTGTGCCGCGCAAGATGTTATTGGCTTCTTGTCGGCTTATTTGCTCCATTAGTTCTGTAGATTTTCTCCATTTTGGTGGGGTGCAAAGTATGTTAGATTACATGATTATCTTTTCATTATGGCAAGAACAAGGTTTAGGGAGATTAGGAATTTTGTTTCAATAGAACTACTTGTTTCGTGGTGCTGTGAGGTGAGGTGTTTGATCTTCTTATACATTCATCTGGTGTGGATGTTTTACCATTGAATTAAAATGAATTGTTAAAGTTGGTAAAGGTTGTGCTTAGTGCGTATTACCCCTTCATAAAAGAGTGTCGTTTTAAGACATTGACGCTGATGTATGGCTGCATCCAAATTCGATGTTGTGAAATCGTAGTGTTGATTGCATCTATGACTTGGTTTGAGCTTCATTACATGTTGGTTCATACTTGATGTTAGGTGCTGTAGTTTCCTTAGACAATTAGTCGATGTAGAAGTTCTTATGTTAATTAAGACCAATAATGGACCTACGTTTTGCATGGTGTTGCTATATGGGGTACCTTGGATGTTTTGTTGGAGTGGTCGAATTCGAGGACGAATTCTTTTTAAGGGGGTAGAGTGTGATACCCCAATTTTCTAAAAAGAAGTTAAACTTATTTTTCTCTTTTCTTTGATGTTCTGTGGCATTGGGGTTTAGAGTTTCAGGAGGCATTCCTCAGAAAATAGTACATCTTTTGGCATTTTTCCGCTGGGGTTGGGAGCTCAAAGGGGAGAGCGAGTTTGGGCCATTGATCTCGATCCAGTGGATGGGAGCCCCCCTCTCCTCCCCAACCCTAGCCGCCCCCCTCTCCTTCTCCCCAATTGGGTTACAGCCGCCCCCTCCCTCTCTTGCTCTCCTCCCCATTGGCAGCCGCCCCCTACCCTATCCATGGCTCCCTCCTCCCTCTAGATCCCCCCACGCAGCAAGGATCGAGAAGAGGAGGAGCACATTGAATTGAAGAGGAAGAGGGGATCAAGGAGATGTTCTTCCCCATCTCTTCTTGAAGATTTTCTTGGGGAAAACCCTAGGTATGGATGAAATCCTTGTTCCTCCCTGTAATTATGTGCTTCTGGAGGTTGTGGATCATGGGGATTAAAGGATTAGAGGTTGGATTAGATGTAGGGTTAGGTTTTGATCTTGAATTTAGTTTTCTGCGGAATGGTAGATTCGACAGTTTCTGTTTATGCCAGTTTTCCGTAGTGTTAGTGGCCTCAAAAAAATGAAAAGTCTATATATGAGTCGTAGATAATTTGTAGATCTTTTCGTGGCCACGAAGAACACCTCAATCGGACATTAGATCAGAAAGTTATTGCAGTTTTAATATAGCAGTTTTTCTGTCTCATAATTCTGTGCAGAATCTGTTCTCTTAAGATTTAGGCAATTTTATCAACAGAATTAAACCTTGGGTTTGTAAGAAAAGTTGTAGATAATTTCATAAGCTTTCCAGATTGTTAAAAAGTGTATTCATATGAATTATGAAACTCCAGTTATGTTTGTTTTACTGTGGCTGTTTCTGTTTGCCTGACCAAAACGAGCGGGTCTGTTCACTGGTAGGTTTCATCAGGTAAATGGCCGAATTGGCTCTTCCAACTATGGAGACTTCTGTAGAGGGATAAAAGTTCTTACTGCCAGTAGAATTTCATGATTTTTGGTTGAGTGGTTTGTGAGACATCGAATTTTGAAGTTAACTACGCTGTTGTCTGAAGCAGATTCAGTCAGTTATCTTGTCAGATGTTTTAGAACTTATAGATGACAGAATTTAATTATCCATTGAATACCAAAGTTGTAGGGTATTTTGTGTAGATACTTCTAGATTATTTATTTGATATCACCATTGTTATAATTTTAAAGATACAAAATTAACAAATAGCGTTGCTGATGTATGGCATGTGGTTCAGGGTGGGAGGCTTACCACCAGGTCTTGGTTTCAAGTGTAGGAGCGATTTGTTGATTATTGGTAAATGTCTGTGAAATATTTGTACTAAGTTTTATGCCCGCTAGCAGGTGGCTACACTCCAGATCATGCCTAGTACATTTCTTCTTCTTCGTTGAAGGCAAATGAATGTAGCGGTGGTTGCTTCCGTTCTGACCTGTTATTTCTATTGCCTACACTCTAATATTCAGAAGTATTAGATTTTTTCATAATTGGACTCTATGGTGATGCTTTACTTGCTTGCATTATACTGATGCTCAATCATATATTGATGATGATTATGATTCGAGTATGACTCATGAGATTAATTCACACCCCTGAAGATAAATGAAGTATTATTTGAGGTTGGTATTGTATCTGAAGGTAAATGAAGTATTATTTGAGGTTTGTATTGTATCTGAAGGAAGTGAAGTTTATTGATAAATGCAGCATGCCATATACATTGCATGACTCATTTGCATCTGAAGTTTTGTCGTGACCTATGGTCCGACCGTACCAGTACAATTTAGCATCGTACGTTGCCCGAGGAGGGGTATGATGCGGCTTCATACCCTTAGAGGTATGAAGGTAGAGGACATATGCATTGCATTCATATGCATTCATTGAAGTGATATTTGCAGATGATGTGGTTTTATACCCTCAGAGGTATAAAGACAGAGTACCTACACATTGCATTCCTATGCATACATTGAAGTGATATTTGCAGGTATTGTTGACGCAGGGAAGTGTTATAGAACCTATTGTGGTTGTTCAAGGAAATGAGATGGTATTGGTTATATTGGGACTACTAAGTTCTATATCTACAAGTATTTCTAATCTTAATTGTGATTCTTTTAAAATGTTGATTAATTCAATTTGTGGTTTAAATATCTCATCAAAACAATTCGCATGTTGAGATGTTCCATCTCACTCTTGCATTACTCAATGCAGGTGCTTGTTGCTCATCAAGGGAAGTGGGAAGTAGCAGCACATCCACCTTCACTCTCATAATAACGCTGCTTAGGCGCAGTCATGATTTAATTAGAAGCTTCTTGTCAAAGGATGTTTGTTTCTAACTAGTTGTGCGCACTGGTTAATTTAGTTCATACCGTTATGGTTGTCTTCCCATTGCTAGCAGATTATTAATGTCGATTATGTTTTCTTATCATGATATCTATTTATACTTTGTTGCTTCCCCGTTTATACAATTTTCAAAGGAGATGCTGTCGAAATTTTATATACGAATGTTAGAGGTGTAGTTTAGTAGCATTCTGGGGTGTTTGTGGATCCCGGGGTGTTACAGCCGCCGCTTTGATCGATGACCTAGGAGCGGTAGGGGTATACACGATGGCGACGGCTAGTGAATTGGTGTAGTGTGGAGAGGCTACAACGACGACGTTACCCTATGGGTCTGATGGTCGTCATGTTGTAACTCCACCAGCTGCGTTACCGACGCCAGGATTCCTTAATGACAGCAATGCAGTCATCCAAGTTTGGTGGGAGCAACTCACCAGATACTCATGAGGACAACTGGTGATCATGAGCAGGACACACCACACATTCTCCAAAGCCATGTGAGTTCAGTAAGATAATATCAGAATTTGTGCATATTTGTTATACTGTCCGTGCAAGTTATGAAGTCCTAGAAATTCAGCATGCTATACCATTATTTTGTATATGTGCACTGCATGACGACTCCATTAATTGAATAGGATGATAGTATAGATCAACGATTGGTACCGAAGGTCGGTATGACATTTACTAATGTGGACGAGGCGTACCAATTCTATAGCCGATATGCGTATGAAATTGGATTTCCGTTGAAGAGATATAGGGAGAGAAAAAATTGCAAGTGGTTGAATTGTTCAATGGAAGGTAAGCGTGTCGAAAAAGGATCTGGTAATCCAAAAGTGCGTAATACAAGTTCCAAGCGAACACAATGCAAAGCTGGAATGAAACTTAAAAAAATCTATGACGATGCCAAAGAGAATATTATTTCGGTGTGGATTGATCTGATTCATTTGGAACATAATCATGAGTTCTTTAGGAAGGATATAGAAAAGAATCAGTTACAGTATAACAAGACACAAGATCCCGAATACATGGAGTTCCTTAGTGTGATGCAAGAAAGCAGGATTCCGCAACACTATTTTATGGATTTTGTTTCGGAAATGCATGGTGGACTAGAGAATGTCTCGGTAACTGCACAAGACATGAGTAACCTATAAGTCAAATTGTTATTTACACTGATATAATTACATAATGACATTTTGTATGTATTGACGTATGATATATTGTTTAATGTTGACAGGAAGAAAGCGCGACAAAGAGAAAGAAATGCCAATGATGTGTCTAAGCTCCTCTCTTTTTTGCATTGTCTAAAAAAGATAACCCACAGTTTTTGTCTGACTTCCAGCTGGGCAAAGAAGGAAAGATTTCGAGCATTTTTTGGTCCCATGCTAGCTAGCAGGCGGATTACATTGACTTTGGTGATGCAGTTACCTTTGATACAACTCATAAGGCAAATCTTTATGATAAACCCCTAGGAAAGTTTGTTGGTTGTAACCACCATTTACAGTGCACCGTATTTGGTTTCACGTTGTTGGGAGACGAAACTGTACACACATTCGAGTGAGTTTTCAATGCATTCAAAACGTGCATGGGGCCTGAAAGACCACGAGTAATACTGACAGGTATGATTAATAAGCTTCTCAATAGTTACGTTTTACTATCATTGGATTGAATGCAAACATAGTTATTAATGTGTTGCATAATGTTGTGTAAATTTATGATTACAGATCAAGACCTAGCAATGCCAGTTGCACTAGGTAGGGTATTTCCAAACACAATCCATCGTTTGTGTTTGTGGCGTGTTCAGAACAGGTATATGCCTTATTTAAACGAGTTGTACGCTAGATTTTATGAAGAGGATTTCAAATCAAGGTTCCAATCTATAATACATCATCCTTTGACTGTAACTGAGTTTGAGGCTGCCTGGGCAATGCTGCTTGATGATTTCCACCTGCATGATAACATCAGTCTTACCAGAATGTATGAAATTTGTAAGGATTGGATACCCGCTTTTTTCAAACATGATTATTATGGGTTGATGGTCTCTACACAGCGTAACGAGAGCATGAACAAGCTCGTAAAAAGTGCTCATGTCGATGCAAACATGCCACTTCATCAATTTGCCAAGCAAATGTTGAAGCTTCTGCACAGTAGGAAGATGAAAGAGGCAAAAGAGGCACTAGGATGCATGGTGAGTACGTAGAATATTATTGTGCCATAATATTTAACTTAACGTGGTATAGCTATGATTTTGGTATCATGTAGGGTCAAAAGGAAACAAATACACTGTATATGTTTGAGATACGTGTAGCGAGAACATAAACAAGGGCTATAATGAATAGGTTCCACGAGTCTTTGAAATATGCTACTGCATACAAGATAGCACATGATCCAGATGGTGGTGTGAATGATTGGGTGGTTCAGCATACTACAAGGTCGAATAAGATTGTGTGAGGGCAACACCAATTCAAAGTAATGGCTGATGTAGATGTTGTAAAGTATGCATGTGAATGCAAACATTGGGAGCATACAGGTATGTTATATTAGGTAATTGTTATATACGACTGTTTATTTGTAAGTGACAATAAGCGGACACATTATTTATTTGTTTTGTTGTAGGTCTGCTTTGTGTGCATCTTTTACGAACATTTATGCATCTTTAGATTGAACGTATTCCTACAGAATACATCCTTCAGAGATATATACCTACTCTGCTATACATGATGTGACTTTTTCGAGGGATGATAAGAATTTGAAGGGTAAAGACGGTGAGACTAAATCGTATAGGCAAAAGATGTTGCTTAAAAAGGCAATGAAAGTAGTACATCATGCAAGTCTTTCAAGGGCGGGGCATGATAGAGCCCTAGAGATGACGGATGAACTACTTTTGCTACTATCGCGTTTGGAGCCAGATATAGAAGGTGATGATAGTACTAGTGATGGCGAAGGCATCTAGGTATTTGTTGTATTATTTTAAATATTCGTGCATGTTTCATACATGATAATCTAAGTTTTTATGCTAAGTAAATGGGAAAAATCTGAAACTTTCCTGGTATAGGGCGAGGGGGATGATGTAAGAGACATGCCAGGAGAAAATCTACCGACTAGAAGGGCTAAGGATGGTATATGTATATATATTATATATGATGTTTGTTATGTGTAATGGTGTGTATTGCTTAGTAGAAAAACAACTATTTGTTGTCAAACCTGTGAT
Organism: Zea luxurians; assembly: GCA_029449295.1. Lineage (NCBI taxonomy): Eukaryota > Viridiplantae > Streptophyta > Magnoliopsida > Poales > Poaceae > Zea > Zea luxurians. The sequence goes on along the minus strand of JAOPSE010000008.1, from coordinate 29,591,515 downwards.
TTGTCAGGAAATTCAATTGGTGCCTAGTATACAAGAAGGTGGTGTGTGCGATACCCGATGTGCTATGCCGCTACAAGTACTGGAACAGGTAATACATGCATAGAAAAGAGGAAAAGTTGGTTACAATACACAATAGTAACGATTAGACCTTGATGTTGATTATGATGTTAACATCAATGGTATGTGTGGGCAGCACGGTGCTGGACAGTGGACCACTGGCATACCAATGAGTGATGAGTGCGCAACAGAACTGGCGATTAAAAAGGTAATGGTATTATTAAAAACACATGTGCATGGGTGTCGGCGTTCCGAGACCGGGGGGTCCCTGAGCCGACGAGTGAATGTCGCCGCGTGCCCCAGCCCAGATGGGTCGAGCGCGAGGGCGAGCGTGAAGGGGGGAGAGCGAGGCGGCCGGAGACCGGCGTGAGAGAGGTGGGAATCCCGTGGCCTTCGTGTTCGTCCCGTGCCCAGGTCGGGTGCGCTTGCAGTAGGGGGTTACAAGCGTCCACGCGGGAGAGGGAGCGAGCGCCTGTCTCGTCCTCGTCCCCGCGCGGCCAACCCTCCCTAAGAGGGCCCTGGTCCTCCCTTTTATAGGTGCAAGGAGAGGATCCAGGTGTACAATGGGGGGTGTAGCAGAGTGCTACGTGTCTAGCGGAGGAGAGCTAGCGCCCTAAGTACATGCCGTTGTGGCAGCCGGAGAGATTTTGGCACCCAGCTGGTGTGATGTCGTGGCCGTCGGAGGAGCGATGGAGCCTGGCGGAGGGACAGCTGTCGGAGCGGTTGAATCCTTGCTGACATCCTCTTGCTTCCGTAAGGGGGCTGAGAGCCGCCGTCGTCACAGAGTATGCAGGGCGCCATCATTGCCTATCTGGCGGAGCGAGCCAGATGGGACGCCGGTCTTGTTCCCTATGGCCCGAGTCAGCTCGGGGTAGGGTGATGATGGCGCCTCCTGTTGACGTGGCTGGTCTGCGCCCTAGGTTGGGCGATGTGGAAGCTCCTCCGAAGCCGAGGTCGAGTCTGTCTTCCGTGGCCGAGGTCGGGTCCGAGCCCCAGGTTCGGGCGAGGTGGAGATTGCCGGCTGGTGCCGGGGCGGAGTCCGAGCCCTGGGGTCGGGCGAAGCGGAGTTCGTCGTCTTCTGGGGCCGAGCCCAAGTCCGAGCCCTAGGTCGGGCGAGGCGGAGATCGTCGTCTTCTGGGACTTAGCCCGAGTCCGAGCCCTGGGTCGGGAGGAGTTCGCCGTCTTCTAGGACTTAGCCCAAGTCTGAGCCCTGGGTCGGGCGGAGTTCGCCGTCTTCCGGGACTTAGCCCGAGTCCGAGCCCTGGGTCGGGCGGAGTTCGTCGTCTTCCGGGACTTAGCCCGAGTCCGAGCCCTGGGTCGGGCGGAGCGGAGTTCGCCGTCTTCCGGGACTTAGCCAGAGTCAGAGCCCTGGGTCGGGCGGAGTTCACCGTCTTCTGGGACTTAGCCCGAGTCCGAGCCCTGGGTCGAGCGGAGTTCGTCGTCTTCCGGGACTTAGCCCGAGTTCGAGCCCTGGGTCGGGCGGAGCGGAGTTCGCCGTCTTCTGGGACTTAGCCCGAGTCCGAGCCCTGGGGTCGGGCGAAGTGGAGCTTCCTATGGTACCTTCGGCAGGGCCTGACTGCCTGTCAGTCTCACTCTGTCAAGTGGCACCGCAGTCGGAGTGGCGCAGGCGGCGCTGTCCTTCTGTCAGGCCGGTCAGTGGAGCGGCAAAGTGACGGCGGTCACTTCGGCTCTGCCGGCTGGGGGGCGCGCGTCAGGATAAAGGTGTCAGGCCACCTTTGCATTAAATGCTCCTGCGATTTGGTCGGTCGGTGCGGCGATTTGGTCAGGGTTGCTTCTTGGCGAAGGCAGGGCCTCGGGCGAGCCGGGAATATGTTCGCCGCTGAAAGGGGGCCTCGGGCGAGACGGAAATCCTCCGGGGTCGGCTGCCCTTGTCCGAGGCTAGGCTCGGGCGAGGCGTGATCGAGTCCCTCGAATGGACTGATCCCTGACTTAATCACACCCATCAGGCCTTTGCAGCTTTGTGCTGATGGGGGTTACCAGCTGAGAATTAGGAGCCTTGAGGGTACCCCTAATTATGGTCCCCGACAGTAGCCCCCGAGCCTCGAAGGGAGTGTTTGCACTCGCTTGGAGGCTTTCGTCGCACTTTTTTGCAAGGGGACCAGCCTTTCTCGGTTGCGTTTTGTTCCGGTGGGTGCGCGCGAGCGCACCCGCCGGGTGTAGCCCCCGAGGCCTCGGAGGAGTGGTTTCACTCCTTCGAGGTCTTAATGCCTCGCGTAATGCTTCGGCTGGTCTGGTCGTTCCCTCATGCGAGCTGGCCGTAGCCCAGGTGTACGGTCGGGTCCCAAGTTCTCGGGCTAGTATGTTGACGCTGTCAACGGTTCGGCCGGAGCCGGGTTTGCGAGAGCAGCCCCTGAGCATCTGCACAGAGCGAGAGGGTGGTCAGGGGCAGACTCGGCTTTTTTTACATACGCCCCTGCGTCGCCTTTCTGCAAGGAGGAGGGGGGGAAAGCGCCATGTTGCCCTCGATGGGCGCCGAACATGGTTTCTCCAATGAGCTGCAAGCGGGTAATCCGAGTGGACGTCCGTGCCCCGTTCATTAGGGGGTCGGCTAGGGGCCCAGAGGCACGCCCAAAAGTACCTGCGGGTGATCTGCCGGACCCGGTCCCCTAGCGACGGGGTCCGAGGGCTCGATGCCTCCCTCTGATGGGATTCCGTTACAAGATCGTTCCCGCTGGTCTCGGAAATGTCCTAGGGTACCTCGGGAGCGCAGCCCGAGCCTTGGTTATGTATCGAACGTACCCATGGTCATCCCTCGCTCGGCGTCTGAGGCGGCTGTGAACCCTTCGGGGGCCAGCCTTCGAACCCCTGATCAGTAATGGGCGCGGAGCCCGAGTAGCCTGAGGCGGCCGTGGAACCCTTTCGAGGGGCCGGCCTTCGAACCTCTGACCAGTAGTGGGTGTAGGGCCCACGCAATCTGAGGCGGCTGTCGAACCCTTCCGGGGGGCCAGCCTTCGAACCTCTGATCAGTAGGGGGGCTCGGAGCCTGGTTCCTTCTCGGAGAAGGATCCTTTTCGGGGTATCCCCCTTTCCCGGTCCCTGTTGCAAGAGAGAGAAAGAGGAAAAAAGGAAAAGGATACGTAATCGAACGACGCGGCGTGCCTTTTTTGACGCGGTCATTATGGCGAAGGCGAAGCGTCGCCCGCTTCTCCTGCCAGAGGCGCCGTCTGTCCCACCGCGGAGTTAATGCGACGGGGCGAGTGGTTGGTGGGGCGGCCGTTGTGCGTGCGCGAGCCGTTTGAGGAACGGATCACGGGCGCGTTGTCTTCACGCCGTGAGAGAGGGTTCTCTCGCTGCCCCCGGACGGGACGTGAGCTTGGTTGATGACGTGACCGCTGCTCCTGCCTGCCTGCCACCGCCATTACTGCCGGCCCATTCTTGGCCGCATTGACCGTCGCGCTAGGCTGGTGCCGCTGGGTCATGCACTGTGCCGCCTCGAGTCGCGGCATTGGTTCCGCAGTCGAGGAGGCGCGGTGGTGGCGCAAGTGGCGGTGCAGTTGCATGCACGAAGCATTCGGCGCGCTGGTTGCATGACGCGTGGGCCTGGGCCTCCATGCCGGGCGTGTTGGGAATCGGAGAAGTGCGCCTACTTGGCGCGGTTGCATGCCGCCTGCATGGCTGCCCACCCTTTCGCCCGCTGGTCTGGGCAAAAGTGGAGGGTCGCTTGTAACCGCCGGGCGGTTGTACGCACCGCGCGCGACAGTTTGGCTTCTTCTGCTCTGAGTCGGCTTGCATGACGTGTGGGACCCAGCCCCCGCGCCATAGGGGAGGACCTTGGAGTGTGTTGGAGAAGACTCAGCCCATGTCGGCTGGGGACACAAGTAGGGAGAGCCACCTTTAAAAGGAGGGTGACCCCCTTGGAAGGCGACCATGTCTTCACGCTCCCTTATGCATCGCGTCTTTCCGCCTTCCAAGCCCCCGGATGGGGGATATCCGCCGTCTTTCCGCCTCGTCGTTGGAGGAATCACAACTCCGCGGGAGTTGGTACCTTTCAGCCATCGTTCGGCTTCAAGGATTTTCATCACCCGGCCCGGCTGTACCCCCCCCCCCCCCCCCGCCGGCGGTCACCCAAGACGGTGACCACCAGCCCCTGGGTGGCGGGAAGCAAGCTGGGCTGCGATCTTGGTCCCACCCTCAGCTTCAAGGATGTTCATCATCCTCGCTAGGGTGGAGGCCGGGCTGAGCCGGAGCTCTACCTCCCGCGTGGGCTCGTGGGTCACCCTCTCCTGCGGCGTTCGAGGGAGAGGGCGCTCGTCGGCCCTGCGGGCGGGTCAGACTTTGACAACGCGGGGCCGGTCGATGGCAAGCGTCGTCTGCCCTAGCGCGTCGGGCTCGTCGGCTTGGCTTCTAGTGCCCCCTCCTGCCGGAAGGCGGCTGCTGCGCCGTGTGCACGGGAGGACCGCCCAAGATGTCGCACGCTGCTAGGGCGGCGTTCGTGTTCTGGGGCGGTCCTGCCTTTGCACCGGTACGGTGCCTCCGCGGGGAGGTCGGTGCCCTGCTCGTCCGGGAGGATCCGAGTGGGGATCTGCCGGCGGGCTGACGGCCCCTGTCGTCAGTGCCGAGGCGGAGGCGGCTCGAGAAGTCCCCGTCGCCGATGGGATCACCGCCACCATCCGTGCTTCGGGCCTTCGGCTCTTTGTACTTGTCCTCGCCCCTCGAGCATCGGCGTGGGCGAGGGCAAGGTTGCAGCAGCGTTCGCCCTGAGGCCATCGCCGCTGCAGTTTGGCCACCCGTAGAGGGGGTCGTTGTCGCTGCTGCTGGAGCGGGCGACGGCGAGCCGTCCGTCGGTCTTCTGTTGCTCCGCAGGCCCCCCCCCATTGAGTGGGGTTGTTCGTACCTGCGGAGGTGGAACCGGAGTTCCGTTTGTAATGGCACTTTGAATGCCAGTGTTTTTGTTCATTGTGGCTGTCGGGGCCTGAACATGTATGTATTTTCGGCACGGAGCCGTGTTTTTTCCTCATTTTCGAGCACTAAGACTCGCCTGTTGGTTGTCTGAACCGCTTCACCAAGCGTGAGTCGCCCCGTGTAAAGGTGACGAGTGAGGTATCCATATCCCGGAGGCGTAGGAGTCCCTCGGCTCGGTCGGCCTTGTTGTCCGAGGCTTCTCTAGCTTAATTAAAGGAACCCCTCGGCCGCTCTTCGATGAGCCGAGGCCAGGGGTAGCGGCGTCAACATGAACAGAGGCAGAGTTGGCTCGAAAAGAAAACCTGGTTGGCCTGAGCCTGGCTGGGTCGTCCGTTAGCGGGACCGACGCTGGAACTGACCAGCCGAGGCCTCGGGTCGGGCTGACGTCCTTGGAGGGCAGCTGGCCGAGGCCCCGGGGTGACCGGCCGAGCCGCCTGCTCGGGCTGGATTCCCGAGAAGACCCTGGTAGCGATGGCCCGGGCGTGGCGATGACGTCGTCCTTCCGAGTGGAGATCTTCGGACCGTGTCACCGTCCGAGGCTAGGTCGGACCTCGCCGAAGGTGTTGTCAATGCCGAGGGTGCTGATGCTCCCTTCCAGCGTTAAGACCCGAGCCTGCAGGATCGGATTGTCTTGTAGCGTGTGTTCCCTACGGCCGCCGAGGCCAAAACGCACCCTCGCCGTGTTGTAAAGCCGCGTCTCCTTTCCTCTTGTTTCGAGTATCTGGACCTTTTTGTTGGTAACAGAAATGTTTGTGCGAGCGAGAGTTGCTTCTCGTGGAAGGTGACGAGTGAGGTATCCGTATCCCGGAGGCATAGGAGTCCCTCGGCTCGGTCGGCCTTGCCGCTTACGCGCACTCTTACCCGTCCATGGGGCTCTGTCACCGACGCAGTCGAGAAGGCTCGAAGGATCGCTTCGACAGAAGAGCTTCCGAACGTGTAGACTTGTTCGGTCCGCGGGATCACTTATCCGAACGTGAGTTACTTATCGCAGAAGGTGATGAGTGAGGTATCCGTATCCCGGAGGCGTAGGAGTCCCTCGGCTCGGTCAGCCTTGGCTGCTTACATGTACTCCATCGTTTTCAGGATCCACTTTCGAAGTAGTCAAACAGCCCGAAAGACCTTCTGGCAGAAGAGATCTTTTTTCGAGGAAAATTTCGACGCAGAGGGGGTTCCCCCCTTTTAGCCCCCGAGGGAGGGTCGGGCTTTGCCGAGGCGAGGCCGACCCTTCCTTGACGACTAAACTTTTGCTGGGCGCGAGGTATATGAACAACTTGAAAACATCTTAAGGGTAGAAGCGACGTAGCTGTTAGATGTTCCAAGCGTTGTCGTAGACCTCGCCTTGACTGTTGGACAGCTTGTACGTTCCGGGCTTCAGAACTTTGGCGATGACGAACGGCCCCTCCCAGGGGGGCGTGAGCTTGTGCCGCCCTCGGGCGTCTTGTCGCAGCCGAAGCACCAGGTCGCCCACCTGGAGGTCTCGGGACCGGACCCCTCGGGCGTGGTAGCATCGCAGGGACTGCTGGTACCGCGCCGAGTGTAGCAAGGCCTTGTCCCGAGCCTCCTCCAGCTGGTCCAGCGAGTCTTCTCGGCTAACTTGGTTGCTTTGGTCGGTGTAGGCCCTCGTCCTCGGGGGACCGTATTCTAAGTCTGTGGGCAAGATGGCTTCGGCCCCATAGACTAGAAAGAACGGCGTGAAGCCCATGGCTCGGCTCGGTGTTGTCCTCAGACTCCAGACCACCGAGGGGAGTTCCTTCATCCACCGCTTGCCGAACTTGTTGAGGTCGTTGTAGATCCGAGGCTTGAGCCCTTGTAGAATCATGCCGTTGGCACGCTCTACCTGCCCATTCGTCATGGGATGAGCCACATCGGCCCAGTCCACCCGAATGTGGTGATCCTCGCAGAAGTCCAGGAACTTTCTGCCGGTGAACTAGGTGCCGTTGTCGGTGATGATGGAGTTTGGGACCCCGAAGCGATGGATGATGTTGGTGAAGAACGCCACCGCCTGCTCGGACCTGATGCTGTTCAGGGGTCGGACCTCGATCCACTTGGAGAATTTGTCGATGGCGACCAGCAGGTGCGTGTAGCCCCTGGGCGCCTTCTGCAAGGGGCCGACAAGATCCAGACCCCACACAGCAAAAGGCCAGGTGATGGGTATCGTCTGCAGAGCCTGAGCGGGCAGGTGGGTCTGCCTCGCGTAGAATTGACACCCTTCGCAGGTGCGGACAATTCTGGTAGCGTCGGCCACCGCCGTCGGCCATTAGAAACCTTATCGGAAGGCGTTTCCAACGAGGGCTCGAGGTGCTGCGTGACGGCCGCAAGCCCCCGAGTGTATCTCTCGTAGGAGCTCCTGACCTTCGGCGATGGAAATGCATCGCTGGAGGATGCCTGAGGCGCTGCGGTGGTAGAGCTCCTTTCCATCTCCCAGCAAGACGAACGACTTGGCACGCCGCGCCAACCGCCGAGCCTCGGCTCGGTCGAGGGGTAGCTCTCCTCGGTGGAGATATTGTAGGTACGGGGTCTGCCAGTTTCGATTAGGCGTGACCCCGCTTCGCTCCTCCTCGACACGCAGTGCCTCACCCTCGGGGGCCGAGGGTACCTCGGACTGAACCGAGGGCGCCTCGGGCCGAGCTGAGGGTGCCTCGGGTTGAGCCGAGGGTGCCTCGGACTGAGCCGAGGGCGCCTCGGGTTGAGCCGAGGGTACCTCGGACTGAGCCGAGGGTACCTCGGGCTCGGACGTGTCATCGATCTTGACGAAGGGTTGATGCAGGTCTCGGGAGAAGATGTCCGGGGGAACCGTTGTTCGCCCCGAGGCTATTTTAGCCAGCTCGTCCACAGTCTCGTTGTAGCGCCGGGCGATGTGGTTGAGCTCGAGCCCGTAGAACTTGTCTTCCAAGCGCCGAACCTCATCGCAGTAGGCCTCCATCTTCGGGTCGCGGCAATGGGAGTTCTTCATGACTTGGTCGATGACGAGCTGCGAGTCACCGCGAGCGTCGAGGCGTCGGACCCCTAGCTCGATGGCGATCCGCAACCCGTTGACCAGAGCTTCGTACTCAGCCACATTGTTGGATGCCGGGAAATGGAGGCGTAGCACGTAGCGTAGGTGCTTCCCGAGGGGCGAGATGAAGAGTAGGCCTGCGCCGGCTCCTGTCTTCATCAGCGACCCGTCGAAGAACATGGTCCAGAGCTCCGGTTGGATCGGAGCCGTCGGTAGCTGGGTGTCGACCCATTCAGCTACGAAGTCCGCCAAGACCTGGGACTTGATGGCCTTCCAAGGAGCGAACGAGATTGTCTCGCCCATGATTTCCACCGCCCACTTTGCAATCCTACCCGAGGCCTCTCGGCACTGGATGATCTCCCCCAGGGGGAAGGATGACACCACAGTTACCGGATGAGACTCGAAGTAGTGTCGCAGCTTCCGCCGCGTTAGGATCACCGCGTACAGCAGCTTCTGAACTTGTGGGTAGTGGATCTTGGTTTCGGACAGTACCTCGCTGACGAAGTAGACTGGCCTCTGAACGGGCAATGCATGCCCCTCTTCTTGCCTCTCGACCACAATCGCGGCGCTAACCACCTGAGTGGTCGCGGCGACGTAGACCAGGAGGGCTTCTCCGGCAGCTGGGGGCACTAAGATAGGCGCCTTTGTGAGGAGCGCCTTCAGGTTCCCGAGGGCTTCCTCGGCCTCAGGGGTCCAAGTGAAGCACTCGGCCTTCCTTAAGAGGCGGTACAGAGGTAGACCTCTTTCGCCGAGGCGTGAGATGAAACGGCTCAGAGCCGTGAGGCATCCCATGACCCTCTGTACGCCTTTCAAGTCCTTGATGAGCCCCATGCTGGTGATGGCTGCGATCTTCTCCGGGTTGGCTTTGATGCCCCGCTCGGAGACGATGAATCCCAAGAGCATGCCTCGGGGTACCCCGAAAACACACTTTTCGGGATTGAGCTTGACGCCTTTCGCCTTGAGACATCGGAATGTCGCTTCAAGGTCGGAAAGGAGGTCGGAGGCTTTCCTCGTCTTGACTACGATGTCATCGACGTAGGCCTCGACCGTGCGGCCAATGTGTTCGCCGAACACATGGTTCATGCACCGCTGGTACGTCACGCCCGCATTCCTCAAGCCGAACGGCATGGTGACATAGCAGTACATGCCGAAGGGTGTGATGAAAGAAGTCGCGAGCTGGTCGGACTCTTTCATCCTGATTTGATGATACCCTGAGTAGGCATCGAGGAAAGATAGGGTTTCGCACCCAGCAGTGGAATCCACGATTTGGTCGATGCGAGGCAGAGGGTAGGGAACCTTCGGACATGCTTTGTTGAGACCAGTGTAGTCTACACACATCTGCCATTTCCCCCCTTTCTTTCTCACAAGCACAGGGTTGGCAAGCCATTTGGGATGGAATACCTCTTTGATGAACCCTGCCACCATTAGCTTGTGGATCTCCTCGCCTATGGCTCTGCGCTTCTCCTCGTCGAATCGGCGCAGTGGCTGCTTGACGGGTCGGGCTCCGGCTCGGATGTCCAGCGAGTGCTCGGCGACATCCCTCGGTATGCCGGGCATGTCCGAGGGACTCCACGCGAAGACGTTGGCATTCGCGCGGAGAAAGTCGACGAGCACTGCTTCCTATTTGGGATCGAGCCCGGAGCCGATCCAGATCTGCTTGGAGGCGTCGCCGCTGGGGTCGAGGGGGACGGACTTAACCGTCTCCGCTGGCTCAAAGTTGCCGGCATGACGCTTCACGTATGGCACCTCCTTAGAGAGGCTCTCCAGGTCGGCGATGAGGGTGTCGGACTCGGCGAGGGCCTCGGCGTACTCCACGCACTCCATGTCGCATTGGAACGCGTGTTTGTACGTGGGGTCGACGGTGATGACCCCGTTGGGGCCCAGCATCTTGAGCTTCAGGTAGGTGTAGTTGGGGATGGCCATGAACTTCGCGTAGCATGGCCTCCCCAGTACCACGTGGTAGGTTCCTCGGAACCCAACCACCTCGAACGTTAAGGTCTCCCTTCGGAAGTTGGAGGGTGTTCCAAAGCAGACGGGAAGGTCGAGCCGTCCGAGGGGCTGGACGCGCTTCCCGGGAATGATCCCATGGAAGGGCGCAGCGCCTGCCCGGATGGAGGACAGATCGACACGCAGGAGCCCGAGGGTGTCGGTGTAGATGATGTTGAGGCTGCTGCCTCCGTCCATTAGGACCTTGGTGAGCCTGACGTCGCCGATGACGGGGTCGACGACGAGCGGGTATTTCCCCGGGCTCGGCACATGGTCGGGGTGATCGTCTCGGTCGAAGGTGATGGGCTTGTCGGACAAGTCTAGATAGACTGGCGCCGCCACCTTCACCGAGCAGACCTCCCGGCGCTCTTGCTTGCGGTGCCGAGCCGAGGCGTTCGTCGCTTGCCCACCATAGATCATGAACAGTCGCGGACCTCGGGGAACTCTCCTGCCTGGTGATCTTCCTTCTTGTCGTCGTCGCGGGCCTTGCCACCCACTGCGGGTGGCCTGGCCCTGTGGAAGTGGCGCCGAAGCATGACGCACTCCTCAAGGATGTGCTTGACGGGCCCCTGGTGATAGGGGCACGGCTCCTTGAGCATCTTGTCGAATAGGTTGGCACCTCCGGGGGGCTTCCGAGGGTTCTTGTACTCGGCGGCGGCGACAAGGTCCGCGTCGGCGGCGTCGCGTTTCGCTTGCGACTTCTTCTTGCCCTTCTTCTTGGCGCCGCGCTGAGTTGACGCCTCGGGAGTATCTTCCGATGGGCGGCCCTGGGGCTGCTTGTCCTTTCGGAAGATAGCCTCGACCGCCTCCTGGCCGGAGGCGAACTTGGTGGCGATGTCCATCAGCTCGCTTGCCCTGGTGGGGGTCTTGCAACCCAGCTTGCTCACCAGGTCGCGGCAGGTGGTGCCAGCGAGGAACGCGCTGATGACATCCGAGTCGGTGATGTTGGGCAGCTCGGTGCGCTGCTTCGAGAATCGCCGGATGTAGTCTCGGTGAGACTCTCCCAGCTGTTGTCGGCAGCTTCGGAGGTCCCAGGAATTCCCGGGGCGCACGTACGTGCCCTAAAAATTGCCGGCGAAAGCTTGGACTAGGTCGTCCCAGTTGGAGATCTGCCCCGGAGGTAGGTGCTCCAACCAGGCGCGAGCGGTGTCGGAGAGGAACATGGGGAGGTTGCGGATGATGAGGTTGTCATCGTCCGTTCCACCCAGTTGGCAGGCCAGACGGTAGTCCGCGAGCCACAGTTCCGGTCTCGTCTCCCCCGAGTACTTTGTGATAGTAGTTGGGGGTCGGAACCGGGTCGGGAACAGCGCCCGTCGGATGGCTCGGCTGAAGGCTTGCGGACCGGGTGGTTCGGGTGAGGGACTCCGATCCTCCCCGCTGTCGTAGCGTCCCCCACGCCTGGGGTGGTAGCCTCGGCGCACCCTCTCATCGAGGTGGGCCCGACGGTCGCGGTGATGGTGCTCGTTGCCGAGGCGACCCGGGGCCGTAGGCGCGGTGTTGCGCATGCGCCCGGTGTAGACCGAGGCTTCCCGCATGAATCGGGAAGTCGCGGCATGAGGTTCCGAGGGGTACCCCTGCCTTCGGGAGGCGGAGCTCTCGGCCCGTCGGACCGCGGCGCCTTCCAGGAGATTCTTGATCTCTCCCTGGATTCACTGCCCCTCGGTGGTTGATGGCTCCGGCATCGCGCGAAGAAGCATTGCTGCTGCCGCCAGGTTCTGGCCAACCCCACTAGATGCGGGTGGTGGCCTGACCCTGACGTCGTCGGTGATGTGGTGCTGGAAGCCCTAGGGTAGATGACGTATTTCCCCGGCCGGAGGTTGGCCCGCCCATGCCTGCCCGACGCCCCGACGGATCGGCTCAAGCGCTCCTGCTCCCTCGTCGAGCCTGGCCTGCACCCCGCGGATTTGCTCGAGCTGTGGGTCATGGCCCCCCGCCTGAACGGGAACCACAGCTAGCTCACGTGGGATGTCAACGCGAGGCACCGGCCTAGGGAGGTCACCGTCCTCCGGCATGCCGAGATGGTTGCCTTCGGAGGGACCCCCTAGATCGACGTGGAAGCATTCGCGACTTGGGTCGCAGCCCTCGTCGTCGAGGCTACGGCTACCGTCAGAACAGTCGGAAAGGCAGTAGTCGCATGCGGTCATGAAGTCCCGCATGGCACTGGGGTTGCCAAGTCCAGAGAAATCCTAACAGATGCTGGGTTCGCCGTCTTCCTCGGACCCAGAGGGCCCGTAGGTCGAGACGTCCGTCAGCCGGTCCCAAGGTGATCGCATACGAAACCCCAGAGGGTTTGGACTCCCCTCTACAAGAGCGCCCGCCAAAGCGGGGCCGCTAGGCGGGTCGAGGCTGAATCCGAAAGACTTGGGATGGGAATCGGTTGGTACCTTTTGGTCGACGGGCGGCGATGAGGTCACGTTGGGGACTGACTGCGCCGTCGTCTCAGGTACGAGGGTGACGTCCAGTAAGCTTTTCGCGAGCGTGGTGGCGTCGTCCGCTTGCTCGGGATTGGCGTGTCGCGGGGAGACGGCGCTCGCCTTCATCTCAAACGCGAGGTCAACGCCCGGTGCGCCCCCCGTTGGGGCGCTGGGGCCGTTGACTCGCTCGACAGCCGACGAGGCGCTGTCTCCTGCTTGGCCTTGGTTGCCCCGCCTCCTCCTCCGTCGGCGGGGGAGAGGACGGGGTGAGCTCAAAGGTTGTTCTTCCACCATGTGGGGAAGACGTCGCCGATTCCGCCACCAGCGGGCGGGTTGTCGGCCGCCACTATCATTGTCGCATGGCGGTGGAAGGAGTATCACGTCGTAGCTGCCATCGAGGGACATGAACTCAAGACTCCCGAAACGGAGCACCGTCCCGGGTTGGAGAGGTTGCTGGAGACTGCCCATCTGGAGCTTGACGGGAAGTTGTTCGTCAACACGCAGCAGGCCCCTACCTGGCACGCCAACTGTCGGCGTTCTGAGACCGGGGGTCCCTGAGTCGACGAGTGAATGTCGCCGCGTGCCCCAGCCCAGATGGGTCGAGCGCGAGGGCGAGCGCGAAGGGGGGAGAGCGAGGCGGCTGGAGACCGGCGTGAGAGAGGTGGGAATCCCGCGGCCTTCGTGTTCGTCCCGCGCCCAGGTCGGGTGCGCTTGCAGTAGGGGGTTACAAGCGTCCACGCGGGAGAGGGAGCGAGCGGCCTCCAGCGAGCGCCTGTCTCGTCCTCGTCCCCGCGCGGCCAACCCTCTCTAAGAGGGCCCTGGTCCTCCCTTTTATAGGTGCAAGGAGAGGATCCAGGTGTACAATGGGGGGTGTAGCAGAGTGCTATGTGTCTAGCGGAGGAGAGCTAGCGCCCTAAGTACATGCCGTTGTGGCAGCCGGAGAGATTTTGGCACCCAGCTGGTGTGATGTCGTGGCCGTCGGAGGAGCGATGGAGCCTGGCGGAGGGACAGCAGTCGGAGCGGTTGAATCCTTGCTGACGTCCTCTTGCTTCCGTAAGGGGGCTGAGAGCCGCCGTCGTCACAGAGTATGCAGGGCACCATCATTGCCTATCTGGCGGAGCGAGCCAGATGGGACGCCGGTCTTGTTCCCTGCGGCCCGAGTCAGCTCGGGGTAGGGTGATGATGGCGCCTCCTGTTGACGTGGCTGGTCTGCGCCCTAGGTTGGGCGATGTGGAAGCTCCTCCGAAGCCGAGGTCGAGTCTGTCTTCCGTGGCCGAGGTCGGGTCCGAGCCCCAGGTTCGGGCGAGGCGGAGATTGTCGGCTGGTGCCGGGGCAGAGTCCGAGCCCTGGGGTCGGGCGAAGCGGAGTTTGTCGTCTTCTGGGGCCGAGCCCAAGTCCGAGCCCTGGGTCAGGCGAGGCAGAGATCGTCGTCTTCTGGGACTTAGCCCGAGTCCGAGCCCTGGGTCGGGCGGAGTTCGCCGTCTTCTGGGACTTAGCCCGAGTCCGAGCCCTCGGTCGGGCGGAGTTCGCCGTCTTCCAGGACTTAGCCCGAGTCCGAGCCCTGGGTCGGGCAGAGTTCGTCGTCTTCTGGGACTTAGCCCGAGTCCGAGCCCTGGGTCGGGCGGAGCGGAGTTCGCCGTCTTCCGGGACTTAGCCCGAGTCCGAGCCCTGGGTCGGGCGGAGTTCGCCGTCTTCCGGGACTTAGCCCGAGTCCGAGCCCTGGGTCGGGTGGAGTTCGTCGTCTTCCAGGACTTAGCCCGAGTCCGAGCCCTGGGTCGGGCGGAGCGGAGTTCGCCGTCTTCCGGGACTTAGCCCGAGTCCGAGCCCTGGGGTCGGGCGAAGCGGAGCTTCCTATGGTACCTTCGGCAGGGCCTGACTGCCTGTCAGTCTCACTCTGTCAAGTGGCACCGCAGTCGGAGTGGCGCAGGCGGCGCTGTCCTTCTATCAGGCCGGTTAGTGGAGCGGCGAAGTGACGGCGGTCACTTCGGCTCTGCCGGCTGGGGGGCGTGCGTCAGGATAAAGGTGTCAGGCCACCTTTGCATTAAATGCTCCTGCGATTTGGTCGGTCGGTGTGGCGATTTGGTCAGGGTTGCTTCTTGGCGAAGGCATGGCCTCGGGCGAGCCGGGAATATGTTCGCCGCTGAAGGGGGGCCTCGAGCGAGACCGAAATCCTTCGGGGTCGACTGCCCTTGTCCGAGGCTAGGCTCGGGCGAGGCGTGATCGAGTCCCTCGAATGGACTGATCCCTGACTTAATCGCACCCATCAGGCCTTTGCAGCTTTGTGCTGATGGGGGTTACCAGCTGAGAATTAGGAGCCTTGAGGGTACCCCTAATTATGGTCCCCGACAATGGGTATTTTTTAAAGTATACGTACAAAGAGATGAATTTATCAACTAATATTCCAACACTGAGAATTCTTTAATTTGAAAAATGTAGAAGCTAGATTTTAATGTGAGTGGAGTAAGTTTGAGAAGACCAGATAACACAAAGCTAAAGGGCAGAACAATCAGTGCGACAGAAAAAAGAGTTATTAAGTTGGGCGCAAAAGGAGTCAAGAAGAAGAACAGAAAGTGCCAAAGGTGTGGCATTGTTGATGGTCACAACAGTTGCACTTGTCTATCTGTGGAGGAGAATAGGCTTCGGTTGGCCAGCCTTACTGGTCGGAAGAGAGGGCGACCCCTAGGTTCTAGGAACAAGGGTTCATCTGATGCTCCAAGTTGGAATGAGACATGCACTTCAAAAAAACATCACGGGGGTATCACAAACAATGATTCATCTAGTGGAGAGTAGATGAAACGCATGTTAGGACAATTGTAATGTAGTAACATATTTGTTATTACACAGATGGATGAATTTGTAAATCTAATATCAGTTGATATTCACAAAGTATAAGTAATAATGTAGTAATGCCTGAAATGGAAAGTGTTGTAAACTGTATATCAATTTTGCGTAATTGTGTTATCAAAATAGTGTAATCTGTCGCTGCAGAAGATTTGGTGGCAAATACTGGTGAATAATCGCTTTGTAAAGAAAACACACAACAACAATAACTTGTGAAAAAATGGCCGATACACATATGAGCTGATAATTGCAGTTTGAACTGAACATTGTATTAAACAAGAGTGGCTTCATAACTTGTTTAATACACATAGGTCCATGATATACCAACTACCACAAAAGTTGCATTACAATTCCATATACATGCAACAAAATTTGGCTTCACAAAAGGTTGCTTCATAACAGACAGATGATCCAGCGACACTACTTGCGTGCAAACTTGAACCTTTGAATTTCTGGAGGTAACGGGAGGCACTTGTTCTTGCTATGAAATGTGAGGTAGTATAGAGCAAGAGATCATAGGTCACGAGAGTCGTCCTGCAGAAAACACATTTTGTCGAACTGATTAGGTTATAAAATAAAAGTGGAACATAAAAATAAAAATTGCATAACCAAAAATTCACTTAATGGTTGTATATATGGCTTGATAGAACCATCCATGTAGTCATAGTACTGGATTTACCTCATGACGAAGAAGCCACAGTCGTTAGATCCCGCTTTCATGGTGGGACACATAGGTGGCATGTCAATTGGGGACTTTCCAAATTTAGGAATGCGTGAATTGAGCCCGACTTGTTGCAAAGATTTGTTCAACCTGTTCATTATAACCCTAGCCCATGGTAATTTCCTTGAGCCTATGTCCATTTGGGCGTAATGATACATCTTCCACGTAGTACCACCCAGTTCTGGACCATATGGATTGGAATCTAAAATGTGAATGCACCGAAACTGAATATTGATGACATACAATGTCCAATGTCCCACACGTAGTATAGGGACCATGATCTGTTTATTATCGCAAGTTAGAGATATGAAATGATACCATTAGTGTGTAGGTGAGACATGAATATACTTGCATAGCAGAAAAATAAGCTTCAAACAAGATAACGCTTTATACCGATTTGCAGTCAACACAGTTGTCCAGCTGAGGCAGTGTCTTGTCCAGGTAATCATCAAGGACAACTTGACCATAACCCTGAGGAGACTTGTTGTGGCGTTCCTGCTCCTCAAAGTTGAGCAGAGCCTAAATAAGCATAATTTCTGTGTCATATAAATCTGTAGGTAAAGTATTGTAAAATTAGGTGGATATTAATGAAAGGTTACATACACCAACATTGACGTCCAGTACAAGTCTGTTGTTGTTCATGGACGGGCGATGATTTACATCATCATCGCGAAAACACTGAATGAAACACTGCATGAAAACATTATCGCGACACATCCCATCTCCAAATGATTGTTGAATATCGAGACAATTTCCAATATATTCACCGAATTTTATGACCTTCCTATATAATAATGTAAAAACAGATATGTTAGTCATTATTTATGTAAGAAGCAACAAACATGTTCTGTTGGTCTTAATAGTTGAAGACTAAAACCTGTTTGGGTCGATGATTGAGGAGCACAAAAAATCACGGAGCGACCGAGCACAGTCCATCTCTGTGAACTATGGCAGTGAGTGCACATGTGTAGTGTGCAAGGTGTGTGTTTCCTCTCCAGATGCAACTTGAAAAACAATGCAGGTAGATAATATACTAGTTTATGACCGAGTTATGTGAAGTTATGTGGTCATAAATGTATATTTGGAGTACTTACATGACCACTAGGTGTCTAATAAAAAAGGGGGCTTGTGTCAGTTTGAGTGTCATGAAATGCATCAATGTCACCTCCCTGCCCCAAAAATCAATGATAGTATGTTTAAAACCTCAGTCAGGTGTGAATTACATTTAATCGATAATTGAGATTACAAAGGATAAAACAAAGATGAAACATATACATGTTTTTGCGGTGTGGCGTCAAACATCAGCAAGTGTGAAGACGTATATGAGCTCATAATGTTGAAGTCTGGTATATGTTGAGGTGGGATGTTTATGTCCCTTGACAGTTTATTTCCAACATTAAAATGGTAATCCTGTTGACATTATTATGGTTTTGTCTAATATTTGGATGCAAAGTGGGAAATTAACATATAATTTAACAATGATGAGATTGTATATAATACCTGCATTTTAGAGTTTGAGTATGAGTTCGTCACCATGGGCGTAGTAACATCCAAATCATCAGGGCATCCCTCAAATGCACGACACATTTGTTGTTGCATTTCATGTATTTCCTCAAACTGGGTGCCTATCAACTCCGTAGTCGGTTGCGAAGTTGGCATAGTTGGGTCCGGAGTATTTTGGGTACCGGAATGTATGCATGCCCCTATAAGAAAAAGGTTTTAGTAATTGAACAGAAACAACTGAAAATGGTGAACTAAACTACATAAATTGAAAAAAGTTACAATGTGGGAAGGTCACCTGACAATAGATGATGAGATGTATGTGATGGTTTGGCTGGTTGAGGTGCTTTCGCATCATTGTCTATATCGACAGACTCCGCGCGAAGGACATCATCGATCATCTCAGCAAATGTGTCCGCTAATTCATACTGCTTCACAACCATCTTGGTAAGAGTATTTTTTGATGGTGGAACACGCTTTGCCAACTTCGGAATCGTACTCAACCAACTTTTCTATGAATTTCGGCCGGTCACGTGCTTGGAGCTGCTTGATCTTACTTGAAAGCATATCCTTGGTCAATGGAAGCTGGATATGAATGGTATGATGACCACAAGGGTTAGGACGAGGGACATCAAAAATATTTGTCCTGCCCCTTTGCTGTGAAATAATATATGATAATGCATAAGTCATAATTAATACGTAGAACAGATGGATATAATTATACATAAAACATTTGTCATGCCCAGCAGTTAGTTGTGCACATGGATGTCATGTCTGTTTTGTCACAAACTAACCTCGGATTGTACTTGGACAGTAGGGCCAGTAGAATAGAAAGTTTCTGAGCTGCTTCGGAACTAAAAAAATTGTAATATAAGTAAATGCATGAAATATACCCATAAATATATTGAGTGGTGTGAAAAAATGAAGCATATGATGTCTATTGCGAGTTTATGCGGACTGGTACAAAAACTAATAGTGATGCTACAGATATACCACATGCCCATAATAAGTGAAATGCATATTTATGCATGGTAATAGCTTTATTTTTTTGTACAAATGGCATACCACACAATGGCCAAATGGTTCCCCGCTTTGGCGTGACTTCCTCTTATCAGCTTTTTTCAATGCTTGGATAATGTTTTTATCGAAGAATTTTATGCGAGGTGTGCCACGTTTGTTGTGGGGGGCTGCAGCGTCATGCAAGTGGTCCAAATAATACAACTACAAAAATAAAAAATAAATTTATACTATCATGGGTGGTAACTGCGTAACTAAAAAAAGTAACACAACATTTTAATGAGTATATCATAAATTAGATTCCATGTGAATTGCCAAAAAATGAACAGTCCAATATTATTTACTTACTAGTATGACAATTGAACATCCATATATCGTCGTGGACACGTTAGTAGTGCTTCTTGTATGCCACTTATGAGCAGCTTCGCAAAGGTCGTTGAAAATTAAGTGGCACCAGTCTGTCTCATGGAAATTATCCATTTCTTCCGTCAGTAACACCTCATGGTTAGATATGCCCCAGCTGGAAGTGGGGAACATCAACCTATTGAATAATATCAAAAAGAAGCATCTAATGGAGAGGTCATCGTTGTCTCCTTTTCTCAAACGGTCCTAAAGTGATGCAACAACGAACTCATCTTTAGACAAACCAAGTTCAACCCTTAGGTTATTGCCCACCACTGCTTCATCGATGCCTAGTGGCTTACCACCGCCGACATTCGGTAGGCCAAGGATTAGGTGGATAGTTTCTTTTGTAATCTTTAGTTCCTTGCCTTGACCGGGGCGAATTGTCATGTCCTTGTAGTCCAACTTATCCATCAACCACCAAAGATGAGATCGTCTGCCCAATGCATCAAGGGTCATGTCGAGAAAATTGGAAAACCCTTTTTTTGCAATGGCTTGTCGTTGCCTCTCATTCAATATCTTAATGGTTATAATAACATCCTGGGGGTTGCATCTCACATTGAGTTTCTGAAAAAATGTATGAAAAATTGTAATAAATGGTGTATGAGCCATCAAATTAGCACACAGAATGTATGAGTTTGTAACTAATATAACATAATAGCTAGATAAATAATACATGCCATGTCTGTACACAATAAAAAATGGTGGCAAAATGTTGCAAACTCAATATGATATTGTAACTGCAGTTCAGCGCATGTAACCTATCGTGAAGTTTCAACTACTTTCATCTTTAGTGTATGCTAATTAGTATTCAATATGGTGTATCAGCGCATTCTTAGTGTATACTAATTAGTATTTAATATATATAAAAAAATACGTATAACATATAACCTGTCGTGAAGTTTCGACTACTTTCATCCTCTTTGTGCATGTCTTCTGTAAAATTTTGTTAGGAATTCCAGTAGCATTACGCTTCTTCATAGGTATCATAAAATCATCGTCGTCATCACAAGTTCCAGTTTGGTCAGTGGTTTCATGAATAACAGATGGTCTCTCGGCGGGAGCAGGACGATGACCGTCATGCTTTGTGTTGGGAGGGTCTCCAGTTGACGCCAAATGCGGTATCTCAACACTAAAGAACTCTTGGCTTGACTCGATGGTTTTACGTTTAGGATTAGCCGGAGGACGATCCATGGACTTCATGTTGCGCTAGGACACCCTTTGTAAAATAAAAAATACTTCAGGTAAGAATAATATAGCATAAAAAGGCATATATACTTATACTCTTAGGACACTACTAGGTTATGTATAGTGTGCATTATGTGCAGAACAACAGATGTAGGCTACAAAACCTTTATATGTCGTAAAATGTATCTAAAAAAGAAATGCATAACAACAGAGATGTGAAAAACACATTTATATATAATAATCTGCACAAAATAAAGCAGTGCATAGTGTGTACCAACAAATTAGGCAAAAAAGTCATAACGACATCATCTGCACACATAAAAACGGTGTAGTATAACTCTCAGAAACAACAATAAGAACACACAGGATGGGCATTTTCAGTAAGAGAACATCACTAATCTATTGATTGCTATTATAAAATTATAAAATTCGTTTATAAACAACATTCAATACCTATATAAAAAGCAACAGTATGAAACAAATATGCAATTGTAAAATTGGAAGCCCTTATCGGATCCTACAAAATATTACCTGTGTTTCCGAATGCGATTCAATAAATTTCAAAGATCGATGCGCTTTCACTTGTCGATGAGGCGGTACTACAAACAGTGATAGACAATGCGATGCAACTGGTGGATTATGTGAAATTAAAGCGTAAATGGGACGGATGAGGATGGGGCGTGGCAAACCTGAAGGCAACGGTACTATGCAGGAGTCGGGGGTGCCGGGACGGTGAAAACACTGATTCATATTGTAAACAATTACTGGATTATGCGAAAGAATGTAGGGAAATGGAACAAAGAAGGAGAGGGGGAAATGAACTAGGGCGCAGAACGACAGAGGGCAAACGGTCAAGGACGGCGATTAGGGCGAGTGGGGGCGGTGGGGGCGCTCGTCGTTGGCGATCGTAGGAGCGAGTGACAGCGACAGCGAGGCACGGATTTTATTAGGGTTTCGGTGGGGCCGTGACGAGTGGGTTGATTGTGGTCGTACGGGTGGGTCTCGGACGTTGACCACATTGGCTCGGTCGGCTAGCGGGGAGCAACGCGGGACTGTGGGGACCTGTAGACTGTAGTGTGCGCATGATCGGTTGGTCAGTGTGTGTACGTCATGTTCATATGGAGCATAAATTGTTGTGTAAAGGATCATAAACACCGTGCGTTTATACAAGCATTAACCCCGAACCACACCCCGCACGATGTATAAATTGTTGTGTGTACATCGTGTTCATATGGAGCATAAATTGTTGTGTAAAGGATCGTAAACACTGTGCGTCAGACGGATTTGCAGTTATTATCGTCAATTTATACAAGCATAAACCCCGAACCAAAACTCAACCGCGACCCGACCACACCGCTATGACGATTTAAGTAACCGTTGCCGTCAAAATACGCATGCATAACTGCGGCACACCCCCACACGCGACCCTACCACGACCCCGGTGCACCCACGCGGCACCTCCCACATGACCCGTCGCCCATGCCAGCGGACCCACCCTGGCCGGGCCTCTCTCCGGTGATGAAAGCCCAGGGCTTCTAATACATAAACTATATATAATAGTCCAAACAAGTCCATAAGTCATTGAGCCATACGGCGACTCGGCCAACTCACGTATCTGACGAGGCTTTGGTCGTCATAGCAGATTAGCAGCTAGCACTTCGTTTGATGGCTTCGTAGTTCTATAGCTTGGCATACGTACTAATGTTTCATTCCTCCTTCCACGCTGGAAGTATGATCACATCGAAACTATGGATGGGGTTGGATATCTAGCCGTCTCGGATCGACTCGTTAAGCTAACGAGACACAGAGTCAACTCAACTCGTTTAGCTCGTGAGCCAGAGCAGAAAAAACAATATGCATATAATAATTATTTTTAGACAAATTTAACAATAGAAAATAGTAATTATACTCATAGTTTTCACATACCACATCGATGTTCATCAGTTTAACACAACTCATCAATTCACAATTCACATGCATGTTCATCAGTTTAACCCACAATTATATTCACATAGACCAATTTAACAAATAAACATAGTTCATCAATCATTAGTTTAACTCATTACCATAAACACCACACATACATATGACATTATCATCAATTGGTATGTAAATGATATGCATATAGTTTTGTTTTGTTGAAATGTGATAGCTCGTTTAACCCGCGAGCTGGCTCGTTAAAAACCAAGCTGGCTCTTTAACGAACCGTGCTAGGATGTCAGCTCAGCTCGTGAAAAGTCCGAACGAGCCGATCTGAGCCAAGCTGACCACGAACTGAGCGAGCCGACGAGCCACGAGCATTTTGTCCAGCTCTAACTATGGACGTCACTCCCACTACCGGAAACAACTTCTTTGCCAAGTGTCTAAAGCACTTGGCAAAGCCTGCAAAACACTCGGTGACGGCTTTACCGAGTGTGACACTCGACAAAAAAACTCGGTGAACTGTACATCGATAACTGCTTTTTTACCGAGTACTTTTTATCGAGCATTCGGTAAAGAAATGTCGTCGTTACGGCACCAGGTGACAGCGACGAAACCTGTACCGAGTGCCGGCCGAGTGACACTTGCCAAAGGCTCACTCTTTTCCGAGTGTCTACTGTGCTAGCACTCGGCAAAGGTGAAAGTTCCCTTTGCCTGGGAACAGGATCTGGATGTCGCCTAGAGGGGGGTGAATAGGCGAATAAAAATTATCACTTTAAAACTTAAATTCTTACTCTACTCGAAGACTAGAACGCAGTGGAGTGAAGGACCCTTCGAGTAGGTTGCAGCGGATTTGAAATTCCTATCTTAAGAATATCCTGCACTTCAAAGAAAGCTAGTACCACAAGTAAGCAGTGAAGTGCAGATGTAAGAACTGAATAAGACAGGGAATCAGCACACAACACAGAGCAGAGCACGTGGACACAGGAATTTATCCCGAGGTAGGGCCAAGCCTGAAATGCTTGCCTAGTCCTCGTTGGAGTTAGCCACACCTGGGCTTGGAGTCTATTTCAACTCCTTCCTCCGTTTGCTCAAATCTGTCAATCTGACAGGTAGAGCCTTCCACTATGTTGAGATGGTTACAACGAAACCGCAGCTGCTTACAATCTTCTTGGCAGCACTCCGGTAGAGTAACGATATGCTCAAGACCTTGCTCTAGCCCTTAGCAGCACCTCTCCACTCTCTCAAGGCTTATATCTTTGCCTCTACACAAACTAGAGAGATATACACGAGAGGGAGAGAGAGAATTGATCCGAGTGATGTCTACACTTGTTGGCTGCACTTGTGTATTGTTTGAGGCGCCTAGATGTCCCTTTTATAGGCCTAAGGGGCCTAGGAGCCGTTGGAAGCAATCCAGGAAGGCAAATCTAGCCTTCTGTCGGGTGGCGCACCGGACAGTCCGGTGCACCACCGGACATCCACTATTCACGGTCCGGTGCGGATCTCCTTCCAAACTTGGCGCAGTCGACCATTGTAGACTAGGAGCCATTGGCGCACCGGACAGTCCGGTGCTCCTATCCGACCGTTGGCCCGGCCACGCGTCACGCGCGGATTGCGCGGCCGACCGTTGGCTCACCGGACAGTCTGGTGCACCACCGGACAGTCCAGTGAATTAAAGTCGTACGCTGTTGACTTGATTCCCGAGAGCGGCGACTTCGCCTCAGCCGACTCACCGGACAGTGTCCGGTGCACCACCGGATAGTCCGGTGATTTATAGCCGTACGCCACCGTCGAGACCCGAGAGCAGCCAGTTGACCAGACGCCAGCCTGGCGCACCGGAGTGCACCCAGACTGAGCAGAGTCTTGGCTGCTCGAGCCAAGTCTTTTCCAATTGAATTTTCTCTGATTCTAGCACTTAGACAAATATGTTAGTACACAAAAACCAATGTACTAAGTCTAGAATCATACCTTCTCTTGGATCTTCACTTCTCTAGCACTTTGACATGATTAAGATTGATATTGGACTCATAAATCATCAAGTCAGCTTGACTTGATCTAGATTATCATTTCTGAGCTCCAACATCCTGCAAAGGTCACATAGAATATCTCCAAACATAGGAACAACTCGAACTAAAAGTTAAAGTGCACTTAGCTCTTTTGGGCTGCTTCCAGTTCTGATTTTGACATTTGTTCTCCTTCTAGTGACTTTGTTCTCCTTCTTAGAGCTTGATCTTGAGCCTTATGACTTACACCACATAACTATAGATGTTTCCTCATTGGTTGTAAGTCACGTCCTTATGTAGTGATCCTTGATGTGCCATAGCTCTTCTCAACTTGATCACCCTTGAATTTGCAAGTCTTCTTCTTCACCCTTGGCTTTGGGTTCCTCAGCCTCTTTGACCTTCTCCCATACACTTGGTACCTCGAAGCTCTTCTTGCCTCCATCATTAGCTTGATCAGTTGTCTCCGAGCTACGCACTCGAGTCTCACTTTATGCAATGTGCATTTTACTTGTGATGTCCATTATCTATCCATAATCTAGTCCTTGGACCGTCACACTTGTTCACTTGTGTTGAGCCTTGTTAGCTTTACATTAAGCACCTGTTCAACACTTAGCACACTTGTTAGTCCTTTAATTGAGTTGTCATCCAAACACCAAAACCCACAAGAGAGCTTTCAATCTCCCCCTTTTTGGTGATTGATGGCAACACAATTAAGGCTTACATAAGAGTGAAATTTAAAGCACAAATTTTGAACACTAAGTTTGTAGAATGCTCCCCCTAAATATGTGCTTACATTAAAATCTTAACTTTGGCCTTAAATGCCAAAATGCACATACTTAGGCTAAATCGAAGCATTGCTACACCTTAGCACCAGTGGGATGCATTGTGTCAAGGATCAAACCATGATGCGTATAACACACAAATGCACATAATCAACACCAATCAATTGAGTGGATATATCACAGGAATATCAACCTACCACTATTCACCATTAATATACCAATTTAAACTAATTTAAAGCAATTTTAAAGCACCATTAACTCATTAACCACATGCACCATTACCCACATGAACATCTATTACAGAATTAAACATAGTAGATGCCAATTAATTCATATCAGCGGAAGCACTAGTTTCGCATCATCACCATATGATGCAACACAAATAATACAACAAGAAGCATATGATAAGAATTACCAATAACATAAACTAACATATCCCAAACTAACACATCCTTCCTTAAGATCAAGGAACCCCCCCCCCCTTTTGGATAAGCTTTCCTCTCAGGTTGAGATGAGCTTTAATGTACAAATTCTCCCCCTTTGACATCAAACACCAAAACCATGTTCAAGCAAGAACATAGAATGATGTCAAGGGACAGTAGGGTATTGAGCAAGTAAAAAACACACTAACAATACTCCCCCTTACTCATTCAACATATGCACCACAAGCATTTGGAGGAAAGTTAAGGTACATATACGCAAAAGATCAATACTTCCCTTTGTACCTTTACCCTGTTGTGGTGGACTTCCCATCTTGAAAGTTTAATCTTCGGGAGCTTCTCCACACTTGTGCCTGATCCTTTATCCTAACCTTTTCTTGTTGCTAAGACACCAAGCTTAGAGCAAGTTATAGTATTGTGGCACAAGATGAAGCTTCTATTCTAGTGATTACCAAAAGATGTCAATTGAAGCAAACTATCACGGCTACCAATTGAAAGATCATTTATTATCATAGCTCCATGATATTTAAGGATAAGCATCTAGTATCACCAAATATTATAGAGCATGAACAATCTAGAAATATGCAATTACTCACGACTTAAGATACCAATTACTTGACTTACGGAGGTACCCAAGTCCTGATTGCTCCATTTCTTGCTCATCTTCTCTTTTCCACCTTGAGACTATACAAGATCACTCAAGAAACAATTAGTCTCAAAAGACACAAGTTATGTGTACTCCCCCTAAAGTTGTGCATCAAGTATTTGAATGACTTGCAATTTGCACATTCTAGCTTCCCCAGAACTAGAGGGGATCACAACATATCTTGGTCAAGGCATATTCTATTAACTTCATCACAAAGAGATACCAAATGAATCGATGACATGATACAACTTATGACTATAGTAAACAATGCATGCCTCAAGGAGTATAACAATTTACACGCAACCTAGACATGCTTCATACATGACAATCATTGCACCATATTTATCAATTGAAAAACAACACGAGCATGCATATAAAGCGTAGTGTCTAAGCACACCATGATTAAGAGGGTTTCTTAGGTACACCAAAAGAAACAACATTTTAAAGTAAGGAGCACATATGCCAAGAAACCACCAATTCAGATGCAAGAACATAGCTGTGATCAGAATCATTGGAACTTCAAGATATTTAATGAAATTGCATAGTTCCCTATACCTTTGCCTTTTACCTGAATGGCCATGAGAGCACCAGTTGTCACCTAAATGAGTGCTCCTTTTGCTCATTCACCTCATAACTCAAGAAGGTACAACATAGATTTGATATACACCCAGGTAATTTCGTGAACATGGACTAAACAGGATGTCATGCTTGCACACATAGGTTAATCATTAAACACCATTTAGCATGACTAAAAAACAATACAGGTTTATCCATGGACACATACAGAGAGTTAATCATGGTGAATATATCAAATGAAAAGCTACTCATTGAATAATTCAAAAGATATAACATCTAGAATGCACATTCATGATTAAGCAAGCATTATTATGATTTTGGAAATCATGAACCATTGATTGAAAGCTATTCAACACAGGCAATCTAAAAAACATAACTACTCCAAGGACAGGTAGCACAACAATCAAGCTTAGGAGTAATACTGATTTGCAATAATATACTTAAGATACAAGGTACCGTCCTTTGGAGAGCCAGATGTAGATTCTCATCAAAGTCCTTTGCTTCGTTCACCAATAATGATTAAGGACTTCTACAACTTATTTAACTCGAGATGAACATGGGATTAATATTGCACATTAATCCACCCTTGAGTTAATAAATAGACAATAAAGATCAACAGCTTAAGCATAGAGTTTAAATTAACCATCTTAAGCTCTCCCAGGGTCTCCATTCCATCTCGAGGCACCTGCAGGGTCTAGTTGACAAAGTTTGGTACCCATCTCGGGATGGGTCCATGACGTTCAAATAAAAATGTCTTTGGTACCCAAATAGCTTTTGTGCTAGTTCTAGGTGATCTCGTTATAGATCTAGCACAAGTGTATGATTTGGGTCTCCTAAGCGAATGAGATTTAGACAAATTTACTTGCTTAGGAACCTTACCTTTATTACATACCTTTGATAGATGACCCTGCTCACCACACTTGTAGCAGAAGCGTCGCTCAACCTGACATGATGCTTGCTGTTTGTCATTTTCCTTGGTGAGAGTCATCTTGGAGAATGCACATCTTTGATTCTTCATGACCGGACATGAAATGATCATGTGGTCCTTGTTGTTGCATCCAAAACATCTCATTGCCCCTTCATCCTTGTCGTTGTACGGACAAGACGCGATGAGGTGGCCTAATGCTTTGCACTTGAAGCATCTCCTTTTTCCTCTCCTCTTTTTACTTTTGGATGACATAGAGAGATTATTAGTGTAAACAACATGACTAATTAAATCGTTACCTTTCTCTTGTCTCATGTTGATTTCTTCACTTATTGCTTTAGGAACATCTTTCTCAAGGAGGTTGACCCTTGCTGCGGTTTCTCCTTCCTCATGTTTCTTCACCATGTGTTTGTAGATATCTTGAGGAAGTCGAGCATGACGTCTTCTCCTTAGTTGTCTTTGTTTCTTGTTCCCAAGCAATTTTCTTTTAGACCCTACAACTTGTTGCTCAATCAAGGATTGGCTTTCTTTTGAGGAGCGGGGGTTAGAACATGGTGATATACAATTTGAATGTGTACACTTGCAAGAATGAGGTTCACATGAATTTAAGTTCGCAAAAACAACCTCATGAGCAATATTGAGCATGATATGGTCATCAACCAATTCACTATGAGAGTTTGACAACATATCATATTTTTCATTTAAAGCAAGTTTTTCTAGATTTATCATCTCTACTTGACTCCTAAGCATAGAATTTTCAGTTTTAAGTTGAGCAACACAAGATAAAATATCATCATTATTTCTTTGCTCAATTAAAATTGAATCATACCGTTGGACCAAATCATTATGAGAGCACTTTAGCTCCTCATGTTCTTTGGTCATCTTCTCCATGCTGTTGTTTGTTTTGATGAGTGTCTCCTCTAGCCTGAGAAGCGTCTCGCCTTGTTCCTTGTTCCTTCTCAACAGCTTAACCAAGAGCGCTTTGTCCTCTTTGTTGAGATGGATGTAGAAACGGCGAATCTCCTCTTCTTCTACATCGTCGATCTCATTTTCCCTGTCATTATTGTCAGTGGAAGCAATATAGGGAAATGTACCTTGTGATGATGTAGACTCCTCATCATTGCTTTCGTCTCCACTATCATCATTAGCAATAAGACATTTATAACTAGTGGAAGACAAACCTTTCGATGAGGTAGATTCATCGTTTGGTGGCCAACGCTTTTCTTCTCCCTTTGAAGGGTTAGTATCACAAGCAATATAGGGAGTAGGAGCATCACAATTTGCCATAGAATATTTTACTTTAATTTTATTCCATAAATCATGAGCATCAACAAATAAATCACTATCACTACTCATGATGGCAAAATAAGCACTTCTAGAAAGAGAGTCAACTAAGATGTTGCAAGCACGATGATTGAGAGATAAACATCTTAGTTCAGCATTAGAGGGATTTTTACTAATATCAGAGGGAAAAATACTTCTACTAAAGATTTGTCTTAAATCAGGATCAACACTCATGAAGGCATTATAAATAGAGACAGACCAAGATTTATAATTAGAGCCATCGCCTAGAAGAAGTTCTACAGTTACCTCTTGTGACGACATCGTCATCTCCGGACGGCTAAGCCCACACTGGAGAGGCTTAGCTCTGATACCAATTGAAAGTTCCCTTTGCCCGGGAACAGGATCTGGATGTCGCCTAGAGGGGGGTGAATAGGCGAATAAAAATTATCACTTTAAAACTTAAATTCTTAATCTACTCGAAGACTAGAACGCAGTGGAGTGAAGGACCCTTCGAGTAGGTTGCAGCGGATTTGAAATTCCTATCTTAAGAATATCCTGCACTTCAAAGAAAGCTAGTACCACAAGTAAGCAGTGAAGTGCAGATGTAAGAACTGAATAAGATAGGGAATCAGCACACAACACAGAGCAGAGCACGTGGCACAGGAATTTATCCCGAGGTTCGGCCAAGCCTGAAATGCTTGCCTAGTCCTCGTTGGAGTTAGCCACACTTGGGCTTGGAGTCTATTTCAACTCCTTCCTCCGTTTGCTCAAATCTGTCAATCTGACCGGTAGAGCCTTCCACTATGTTAAGATGGTTACAACGAAACCGCGACTGCTTACAATCTTCTTGGCAGCACTCCGGTAGAGTAACGATATGCTCAAGACCTTGCTCTAGCCCTTAGCTGCACCTCCCCACTCTCTCAAGGCTTATATCTTTGCCTCTACACAAACTAGAGAGATATACACGAGAGGGAGAGAGAGAATTGATCCAAGTGATGTCTACACTTATTGGTTGCACTTGTGTATTGTTTGAGGCGCCTAGAGGTCCCTTTTATATATGCCTAAGGGGCCTAGGAGCAGTTGGAAGCAATCCAGGAAGGCAAATCTTGCCTTCTGTCGGGTGGCGCACCGGACAGTCCGGTGCATCACCGGACATCCACTATTCACGATCCGGTGCGGATCTCCTTCCAAACTTGGCGCAGTCGACCGTTGTAGACTAGGAGCCGTTGGCGCACCGGACACTGTCCGGTGCACACCGCACAGTCCGGTGCTCCTATCCGACCGTTGGCCTGGCCACGCGTCACGCATGGATTGCGCGGCCGACCGTTGGCCCGGCTGACCGTTGGCTCATCGGATAGTCCGGTGCACCACCGGATAGTCCGGTGAATTAAAGTCGTATGCTGTTGACTTGATTCCCGAGAGCGGCGACTTCGCCTCAGCCGACTCACTGGACAGTATCCGGTGCACCACCGGACAGTCCGATGATTTATAGTCGTACGCCGCCGTCGAGACCCGAGAGCAGCCAGTTGACCAGACGCAGCCTGGCGCACCGGACACTGTCCGGTGCACCTAGACTGAGCAGAGTCTTGGCTGCTCGAGCCAAGTCTTTTCCAATTGAATTTTCTCTGATTCTAGCACTTAGACAAATATGTTAGTACACAAAAACCAATGTACTAAGTCTAGAATCATACCTTCTCTTGGATCTTCACTTCTCTAGCACTTTGACATGCTTAAGATTGATTTGGACTCATAAATCATCAAGTCAGCTTGACTTGATCTAGATTATCATTTCTGAGCTCCAACATCCTGCAAAGGTCACATAGAATATCTCCAAACATAGGAACAACTCGAACTAAAAGTTAAAGTGCACTTAGCTCTTTTGGGCTGCTTCCAGTTCTGATTTTGACATTTGTTCTCCTTCTAGTGACTTTGTTCTCCTTCTTAGAGCTTGATCTTGAGCCTTATGAATTACACCACATAACTATAGATGTTTCCTCATTGGTTGTAAGTCACGTCCTTATGTAGTGATCCTTGATGTGCCATAGCTCTTTTCAACTTGATCACCCTTGACTTTGCAAGTCTTCTTCTTCACCCTTGGCTTTGGGTTCCTCAGCCTCTTTGACCTTCTCCCATGCACTTGGTACCTCGAAGCTCTTCTTGCCTCCATCATTAGCTTGATCAGTTGTCTCCGAGCTACGCACCCGAGTCTCACTTTATGCAATGTGCATTTTACTTGTGATGTCCATTATCTATCCATAATCTAGTCCTTGGACCGTCACACTTGTTCACTTGTGTTGAACCTTGTTAGCTTTACATTAAGCACCTGTTCAACACTTAGCACACTTGTTAGTCCTTTAATTGAGTTGTCATCCAAACACCAAAACCCACAAGAGAGCTTTCAAAAGGAGCTCCACGTGGGCCTCTTTACCAGTTCTTTTGCCGAGCATATTATGTGGCACTCGGCAAAGACTCCCTCTTTGCTGAGTGCCCACTGTGCTAGCACTCGGCAAAGGCATCACTAGTGGGCCCCTTTGTTAGTTCCTTTCTCGAGTGCACTAGGAGGCACTCGACAAAGCTTGATTCTTTGTCGAGCGCCAAGGCACAGCCCTCGGCAAAGAAGCTTTACCGGTGCCCAGGTGTGCCTTCTTTGCCGAATGCTATGACCTTGACACTTGGCAAATAACCTCTTTGTCGAGTGTTACACTCGGCAAAGTGACCAGAATATCCCCTTTTTAATTTGTTTTTCGCTATTCCATCCAAACAAACAAAATATATATCACATATACATCACAAATATCATAGAATCATCACATATATCAAACACACGACATAGCTCACAAAGATCACATATTTCTTCACATACATCACAAAGTCACAAGTACCACAAAATAGTTCACCACAATAACAAGTACTGACATAAATAAGTCCACAAACATCCAATATATGGCATAAACATGTCTCACAACTAAGTTTATAAGAACATCAGTGAGGTGGGCGGCTAGACTGGTGCGGCAATGGGCTGGACGATCCATGAGGGTTGTTGGATGCCGCCTCAGATTGTCCCTGGACAGAGAAGAGATTGCATGTGTTACACCAGATGAATATATAATGCATAACTAGAACTATGATACTCATAGGAGTATGAAACTGAGCAGGGTCAACTAGAGGGAACAACGGAGGTTGTGGAGCAAAACTATGTGTGGCGCTAAGGCTCTGCATGTACTGGAACATCTCTACCATCCTCTGTTGATCTGCCAAGTGGGCCTCCCGCTCTGCCATCATCCTCGCCTCCATCTCCCATCATTTCCTCCTCTCTTCTTATAGCTGAGCCTGTAATTTTTCACCCCAATGTTATAATAACTCAAATAGAAGGTATATAACTCAAGGAATGACGAGTTACAGAAGCACTAACCTAGAGTTGTTGTATCCGATGATGTGAGCTGTCCTGCCGAGGTCGTATGGCTGGGCTCGAGCTCGTGGTCCTTGCTCGCACATGAGACAGAGTGGGAGTGGATGACGAGTCGATTGCCCTATCGGCAATCCAGTACCTCTCATGCCTCTTGCCTGCTCCAACCCTCATGAGGATATATCCGTCGATGTCTTCGGTTCTCGGATCGTAATATGCCCCCTGAACCTCCTGTGCCATGGCAGTGTACTCACTTAGGCGGCTGTAGACGGTGGGGTTGCTATACGCCTCGGGCCCATCATCTGGGTTGTAGGTGACGTCGGACGTTGCCTTGCCCTTGTGGGCCACAACATACGCCGATAAGATGGAGCGAGGCTGGCCACCATGTGATGCCGACTGCAATAAATCCAACGAGATAGTTAGAAATCATGTCTAATCTAGTGTTATATACCTAAATAAAAAAAGTGGCATACTCATGCTTCTGCATATTTGTCGAGGTTGTGGCTGCCTTGGTGGTGGGAGGGACCTTGCATCATTAGACGTCATTCCTGATTAGCGTTGTGTGCCTCATCCCACTCAGGCGAGCACCACCTATCCACCATCTGCTCCCAGCACTGAGGATATGTGGCGCACCAATAAGGAATCATTTATAAAGTAAAACAAGTACATTGCATATCAAAAGATAAAATTAAACAAATTTTGTCACGAATATTTAAGTTATGTATTTACCTGCAAGTACTGGTCCCTAGTCAATGACATGGTTTGGGTGTCCTGCTTGGTTACCTTCTCCCCAAGGATGGAGCCATGGTAGCTGATGATGGCCTAGATTCGCGCCTCGTAGTGCACATCCATAAGGAGCTTCTTATAGCTCATGATGGCCACCACATCCGCCCTGGCCTCATATCCAGCATCGCATCTTAAGAAATCCTGCATATAAAGACGATGTATTTATACATTATTTCAAAATTGTGCAACAAATGCGATATATTTACAATATAGGAAGACTTACCTAAAGCTCTTGCTTCACCCGCTCCGCCTTGATGAATTCCCTATCATCTCGATCTACTGCATCAGGGGCGACGACGTAGTGGTCGAAGGTGTAGGCTAGACCCGTCACTCCGGCGTACTCAACCAGTCTAAGGAAGTGTTCCCTGCATAGAAGGCCGAGGATGCCATTGGGGTTGTGGTCGTGACCCCTGCATATCCACAACCTTCCAAGACCTGTCCAAGTTATAAATAAAGAGTATTAGTTTATACTATAAATTTGAACACTTAATATGGACAAGCACCGAGAACATCTAAAGTTACATGCCTCTTCCCATCGGATCGAATCAACGGCCGCCTGTAACGAAGTATGGGACGCTGAGGGAGACTTGCGTGACCTCGCAAGTAAACATTCCTCGAACATGAGGCGCCAGAACCTGAGGCGTCCTGCTAAGCGTCGTCGTCGTCCTGTTGTGCAGCATCGACTGCAGCCTGCTGCTCCACCTGCTGCTGGACGTCGTCGTCCTGTTGTGCCTCCTCCGCCGTCCTACGGGTGCTCCTTCTCTACCTCCTTGTCATCATCCCATCGTCCACCATTTTTGTCCAACAACTTGCAATTAAGAGTAAGCAAATAAGCACATATAAAAAATATGTATTTAGAAACATGTGCAAAATAAAAAATATAGCATTACATCGATTAAAAATAATCTTCATATGTGTCGGGGTTAGTCGGATCATAAGTCTCATCATCACTATCAACCATTTCATAGTCAACACCATCCGAAGGTGCAAGTTTATCGTTAATATCATTGGCTTCAAGTATTTCTAAGTCATTCTCATTTTTACACCTCATCCTCCTCATCAACAACCATTTCAATATCTACTTCCATTCTGATAGCTTCAATTAAGTCTATCTCAAATCACCCTTCTAGCCCATCTTCTTGGAAGAACTCTCTGTCATATGTGTTCGGGTCTAAGTTATAATCTTGTTCGTTTGGAACAGATAATTTACCGTGCGGTGATACCTTATACACAACATCCCAACTCTTATGATGTTCTTTCGTTTGGCACACATATGGGAGATAATACACTTATGTGGCTTGTTGGGCCACGATATAGACATCGTCTCCTGGTAAGGTGGAATCCTATCAAATTTCAACTATCCCAAGATTAGAATGTGTTCGTCTTGTC
Source organism: Zea luxurians (assembly GCA_029449295.1). Classification (NCBI taxonomy): domain Eukaryota; kingdom Viridiplantae; phylum Streptophyta; class Magnoliopsida; order Poales; family Poaceae; genus Zea; species Zea luxurians. The sequence continues at coordinate 29,557,314 of JAOPSE010000008.1, read as the reverse complement.
ACTTTAGGGTCAAACCAATGACATTTGAATATCACTAGAGCAAGAGGTTTGGAACCATGAAAATTGAGTTCATATGTTTCTTTGATTCGTCCAAAATACTCGACCTCATCAAGCCCGGGCGTAAAGACTCTAGAACACGTGGTTTTCGTTTGGGTCGACTTTGGTCGTAGCTTGTTGTGCGAAAATGGTATCCATTGACGTCGTACCTAGAATATTTCTTGACCCTATAAGAAAAGCCATTGGCTACTTGTCTCAACTCGGCACTCATAGACGGATCTCTTTAGCCCTGCAAGTATTCACAAGTTCAAATACGCTAAATTGAGTTCATAGACGGATATCTTTGACAAACTAAGCACGTATCTTATGTTTGAACCAGGAAATGAAATCGGGCAATCCATTTCCCGCACCCTTTCTAAGAAGGGTATCACATTCCTGTGGAGTTGGGTCCCTAGATCGACGCTAGAATTCATGAATAAATTGTTCCATGTATGGTGACACCTCTTCAAGGTTGGTCAATACATATAGCATGATATGGTGCCACTCTTCATGTCTCAGGGTCTTGGTGGTCGAACCACTTGCGCTTCTGAGTTGGCCTCGAATTATGTTGAGGTTCGATTAATTGCTGCCATCATTATAACGAGGGGGTGGATTATGCACGCTCGACAGTTTGTCACCATAGTAAGTTGTTGTGAAGTTTGACACCTCCTCTAGAATGTATGCCTCTGCAATGGAAGCCTCGATTTTGCTTTTATTTCTACATTTCTTTCGAATAGTCTTTAGACATCTCTCGATTAGATAGCACCAACATCCCTGCATGCCCCCTCATTCGTGCCTCATACGGGAGATGAAGAATCAACTGCTGCAACGGATTGAAGAAGCCGGGTGGAAATATCTTCTCAAGCTTACACAGTAACACATGTGTCAATCTTTCCATGTCTACAATCACGGTCCAAGATAACTATTTTGCACAAAGCTGGCGGAAGAAATATCTCAACTCTATAAGTGCTAGCCAGACATGCTTTGGGACATAGCCTCGAACCATTGCCGGAAGAATCCGTTCAATCCATATGTGGAAGTCATGACTCTTCATCACTAAGACTCACAGAGTACATAAGTTCACCCCCTACTCAGGTTAGTTGCATACCCATCAGGGAACATCAATATCTTGATCCACTGCAGTACTTCCTTCCTCTGGGCCCTACTGAGGACGAAATCGGTCTTAGGCCTTCTTCATGTCTTTCCACCACTAGACAGCTTCATCTCTTGGTTTGGTCTATCATATACCGCTGCCACATCTACTCTTGCCTTTATGTTATCCTTTGACTTATCAGGTCCACTCTTGCTAAATCCACTCTTGCCAGATCAATTCTTGCCTTTATGTTATCCGAAGTGCCTCGACGACATTCTTTTCAGTGTGCATGACATCAATGTTGTGTGGAAGGAGCAGGTCGTCATAATTGGGGAGTTGAGTCAAGCCTGACTTACGTGTACACATATGTTGCTCACCATATCCCACAAAACCACCTTCTAGATTGGCCACGAGTCCATCTATCTGTTGACGAATTTTGGCACCAGTCATCATTGCAGGTGGGCGGTCTGTCACTACGACACGTTTCGTAAAGTTCTTGATGTATAGGCAGAATGGATGGTCAGAAGGGAGAAATTGTCGATGTTTATCGAACGACGAATATTTGCCACCCTTATTCAACCAAATGAACCTAAGAGCTTCCTTGCAAATTGGGCATGGAAACTTACCGTGAACACACCAGGCGCAGAATAGCCCATACACTGGTAAGTCATGCATGGAGTACTGGTACCAAACATGCATTTTGAAGTTTGTCTTCGTAGCTCGATCATACATCCATACCCCTTTCATCCCAAGCATGGACCAATTCATCAATCAAAGGCTCCACGTACACGGCCATTTTATTCCCCGGGTGTCAGGGAATTATCAACGACACGAATATGTTGTCTTTGAAAGCATACACTGGGGGGATTGATGGGGATAACAAACACGGGCCAACATGTGTACGGGGCAGCGCTCATTCCATAGGGATTGAACCTACCTGTGGCCAGCGCAACACGTACATTACGATCCTCTTTGGCTTTCTAATGGTGAATGGCATCAAAGTGTTTCCATGCTTCACCATCGGATGCATGCACCATCTTGTCAGGATTGTATCGTTTGCCATTTTTGCGCCATGTCCTCAGTTTTGCGGATTCCTCGGTTATGTATAGACGTTGGATCCTCAGTATGAACGGAAGGTGGCGTAGGATTGTCACGGGGATGTTGAGCTGCCTCTTTTGTCCATCACCATCAAATGTGTCTCGACTCATGCTGTACTTTGACTTGAACGACATTACACACCCGATGGCATCCAGTTGAGAAACCTTTGTCTATCTGTATGGGGCTTCTGTGCTGCGTCAAACATGTTGTAGAACGCCTTTACACTCGGCTCTGCCTCGTCCTCCGTACATCATCTGACAAACTATGCCTCATGATAGTCGTTCAACATATCCTCTACCGTGACACAAACGCGGTTGACACGGTCTTGCATGACTCTCGCCTCACTCGATACAATTACAACGGCTCACGCAAGAGCCAAGGGGTTGTGTGGTTTTTCTAAACTCACTCAACTAAGTAGGGTTCACCTAGAGCAAGTGCTAATGTGGTCTAACTAACCTAAGCACTTCGCAAAGCACCTACGATATTCACCGAGTGATCTATTAAGCACTTGGGTGTATGAGCGCATGGAAATGTCTATACTATGCCTTGGTATGTTGCTTGGGCTCCCACACCTTGAAATGGCCGGTTGGGGGTATCTAAAGGCCCCAACACAATTCTAGCCATTGGAGAAAATTTGCTGGATCTAACACCGTAGGTGATTGTTGGCGCTGTAGGCTTTCACAACAGATAGTCCGGGTGTCACACCGGACAGTCCGGTGGCTTCTCTCCTAGTGTCACCAGGAACTACCATTGGCTACAGTTCCCTAGTCCACTAGATAGTCCGACATGTGGCACCAGACAGTCTGCCAATGGCAACACTTTTCTTCGTTTCTTGAATTTTGCTTGATACGTGTTGATCTTCACTTATGATCTTCATAATGTCTTCTTTTGAGGTGTTGCTTTCCTCAATGTCTTAGTCCAAGTCACTTTAGCATCCTGTGAACTAGAAACATAAACACTAGCAAACTCATTAGTCCATAGGCTATGTTGATCATCAAACACCAAAATCTTTTGAGCCAAATGGCCCAGGGTCCATTTTTCTTACACATGGGACTAGACTCGCTCCTTTAGCACCTTCGCCATATGCCTGTTCCACGAAGCATCGGTCTTTCTAATCCATTCAGGGGTGACATCATTCCTTCGTACATGGTCGTGTACATCCACTCATGGTCCTCCATCCTCTAACATATATAACCGAGTATAGTTTAATATAAACATGTAATGCATGTACACTACGTTCCTACTTTCTAATAGGTAAGGATAGGTCCTAATCCCACCCGCGATTGCGTTGAAGGGGTTAGTTTCCATGCTCTACTCCGATCCGAGACAGAGTTTTGGTAGCACCTCTCCACTGTTCTCCGGATACACGTCCTAGCAGGGAGAGTGTACTGTCTGAAGAACAACATGGAGGTGACGCTGAAACTCTGTCTCGGACCAGAGTAAAGCATGGAAACTAACACCATCTACGTAAACGCGGGTTGTCCAAAAAATGTGGACAATTCGAAATAGATACATTTGTGGATATATAAAGATCTACATATCTACATTGTATCTCTTTCGAACGGGAGACGCCTAACTGGTTTACGTGATCTATGACCTTGATGCGGAAATAGAGGTTATACCTAGGGTGACGGTGGAGTAGGGCTAGCGGGGCTGTGGCGGGTCGGTGCAGTGGCGACGTGACGCGGTGCAGGTTCTCGCACAACAGCAAGGAAGACCTCTGCAAAAAATTAACTCAAACTTGTCAACAAAAAAATCGACGACACCTCCCCTGCGTGGGAAGGTTTCCAAAACCTGCAAATAAAAGTAGCAGCACGATGGCTAACATCCACACATCTCTACTACTTATTAAGACGGTAAGGGTAGCCTGCCATTTTCTGTTCTGCCTTTTTTCATTTCCTGTTTTGTCCTCATCCCTGGTATGGCTCAAAAAATAAAATCTGCAAGAATTGTGAATCAAACTCAAGACCTGTTGCTAAATTAGAGACAACATATCCACCACACCACATCTTATTTTGATGTTATAATAGAAGATATTAGAGTTATTAAAAGTAAGGTATGGTTGATGCCACACTAAGCCATAATGGCTCCTCTGCCGCTGCTGTCCGGTAAACCATCACATTCTGTGATTTGGGACGTCGAGCAACTCCTGACTTGGGGCACTCCGGTCCATGTGACAAAATCCCTCATTCCCATTCAGCCATTCCTATCGTGCAAGCCATCACACACTCCGGACATTGGGCCCACATTGCAGACTACGGGCGCCCACGTGACAGCCACCATTAGTTTTGCACACATCGGACCCATGTCTGCTCGCGCAAAAAGTTGCCTTAATTTGACACTAGCAGGAGCATTTGACCACGATTGCTTTCTCTGAAGAAGGAAGGCTTATAAGCCGGTAGAAGCTATGTTGGCTGGCCGGTATGGTCATCAAAATGTGCAAGTCGTGACGACGACATAGGTCATGTGGGCTGTGTTTCTTTGGTGCGGCCCAAGTAGCTGCCAGGAGGCCACACGCTTCTTACCCTGACCCAGCTTGGCTTTAGGGTCAGTCTCCCTTGCTTTCTCTGCCCAATGAGCCCTCACCCTCTAGCTCTTCCTGCTAGCGCCGTCTCCATCCCGTGCTCTCCTGTTCATCGTCGATCTCAGCCATCTCAGGAGCACCCGCTCACTCCCAGACGCCCGAGCAAAGGAATCCCCATGATCTTCCTCCAAACTACCCACTCCCTCCACGATCTCCCCCTCTAGCTCATGATCCCTCCGCCCGCCCCCACCCCCCGCCTGCCACGCCCACGGGCGCAACAAGCCAACAACCCACACTTGGCCCTGCTACCCCGATCCGTCGCCATAAATCTGCTACCTCCTCCTCAAGTCCTGCTTGATTGCCCCATGCTCGACCGGTCGACCGGACGGAAGGGCAGCCCCGACCGTGACCACAGCGCGATGTGCGACGAGTGAGGGCGGTGGCGGGGGTTGCGACCAACGACGGAGAGCCACACAAAGAAGCCCGTCGGCGATGTTTTCCTCAAGGTTCACTCGCTCATTCCTTCCTTCCTTGTGCTATTGGCGTGTGATCCTAGCTAGCGCTCTCTTGATTTCATCCTTATCCACATGAATCCTGGATCACACTGCATGCAGATCGGATTACTAGAAGGCCAGACCAGCTGCTCGCATTCACTGGTGCACGGTGTGGGAGCTGAGAGCTCCGTTCCTATGGCCAGGCCCCACCTCTCTTAGGCCCTTGTGCAGATACGCAGAGATAGTGTCCCCTAAATTGTTTGTCATGTCCCTTAATTTGTTTGTCAGAGCTACTTGAGGATGTCAACAATGAGGTATGGCTCCACTGGTTCATCAGTATTCAGTAATTACAAGGCATTATGAGTTAGCATGCTCCCTCCTACTAAGCTAGCTAAATGTGGTTATCAGGTCTCAATAAGTATCCATTTTTAAAAGTATAAATTGTTATAGCCATACATGCAAGTCTTTATTTTGGAAATAACCAAAGGTTCTGAACCTGCATTGTGCTAACTCGTCAATCATTCCTGGAATGCGATTCCTTTTTTTCATTTAGAGTTCGGTTAGACAAATTAAGATGGATTGAGATCTTAGTTGTTAAGGTACAAGCAAAAGCACCACCACTGAATCTTGTACTTTAAACGGTGATAGCAGCAGTTGTGGTCTTTGATATCTTAGTGTGTTACTTGGTGATAGCAGCAGCTGCAATCTCCAATATTCTAGGGCATGTTTGCCTCCCTCTTCTAAACTTAGAGATCTAAAAGCTTTAGAATGTTTTAGCTTTCTTTTGATGTCCAAATCTCTAATGTAAGGTGGGCTAAAGGTTAAAGCCAACTTTAGACCACCTGATGCATATAAGGAAGAAGGGTCCACATGCACCATTCTCTATGGCATAGCAAAATCGAGCTCGATGTCCTTGAAGATTAATCGAGATAATATTAGTCAGTACTGAATTTAATTTTAATGACAAGTTTGTAATGGGTATGATAATAAGGGATATGTTATAGGTTGTTGGTTTCTTGGATGAATATGCTGCTGCATAGGGTTAGGCCTGAAAGGAGAAACAGAACATGATTGGTTTTTGTAGCTCTCCTCCCCTCATCTCTCCATGGGATTGGAATATATATAACTTTGTGAATTTATATGGAAAGCAATAGATATTGTTTATTTCCTCTCTTCACTTCTCTCCTCTCCTCTCCTCTCTATGCCATATTACTGCTTTTAAACTAAGACGACACTGCTAGAGGCACTATTATATGTCAAGTTCATATATTAAGAATTTGAACTCCAGACTATTGATGATGATAATTGTTCATTGTCTGAAATTCCTCTATTTGACCTCTATATATGTCTGAAATTTCTAAACAACATTATGTCCATGTTTGTGTGTTAATATTTTTTGGTCATTATGTCATGAGTTTGTGTTAATAATCTGAATACTAAAGCATGTGGTAGGCACCATTATGTCTAAAATTCCTATACACATTGCTTATGATTGTTTGAGGATTACACCTGTCTTGAGTTTTTATATTAATAATCTGAATAGTAAGGTTCGTTGTACCTTGTAACACCTGAGTTTAGTTGTTGGCTCTGAACTCTGAAAAAATATTTTTTTTACCAAATACAACATCAGATGTAATTTTACTACTGTGATTAAGTTGTATCACATATTCACAGTAGTATTATTGTGTTCTTCAAGCAAGTCAATTATAGTGAGCTTTTAGTCATGAATTTACAGTAGTCTATGAAAGATCATTCTTGAATTTTTGCCTTTAAATTGTCTTGTTAAATCTTGTATACTACACTACTAGGTGAGTGCTCATACGTCACAGACCCGAGTTTCTCTTCAACGTCATCCCGGACGGCTCGTGGATGCGTCCTCCATCTCATAATAGTATAACACACATTTGTATATATAATTTATCGAGCTATTATATGATCCCGTTGCAACGCACGAACACTGAGCTAGTATACATCAATGCCTCAATAACCCACATATACATCTTTGTTCTCACATATCCATACATCTTTGTTCTCACAATTCACAATCACACACAAAAAATAGTGGCGTGGAAGAGAAAACCTACCTCTATTTCACAACAAGCAAACTGCGTAAATATAGTTGCTAAGTCTCTTGATTGATTTCACATAAATTAACAACAACTTCACAAGTCATATGTCACAATTTCATATTGCTACTTTTATTGAAGTTAGCAACAAATAACTCAAAATTAGTTTGAACCTTAGCTTTTAACAAAGAATTTGGAAGCGGGAGACCGATAGACGGGGATTGCTAGAGCCTGCGGGGACGAGGGGTTGGGTGGTGGCTGCTGGTGCTCGGTGTGGACGGTGGCGGCGGTGAAGGGGCGCGGGCATGGTGGCAGCCGGTGCTAGGCGTGGGCAAGCGCGACAGTGCGACGACGATGGGTGGGCGTGATGTGGGGGCGCGGCGGCGTTGTGGGCGCGGCGGCAACGTTGTGAGTGAGTGAGAGTGAGGAAGAAAGAATACTTTACACAAGACATGTAAAATTACTTTGCCAAGTGCCCCGATCTAGCACTTGGTAAAGATTTATTTTTTTAATTTTAAAAAATACTTTGCCGAGTGTCAGCGATTTGGCACTCGGCAAATATTTCTTTGTCGAGTGCCCATTAACAAGCACTCGACAAAGATTGTTTTAATGCTTTTTTAAAAAATGTGCCGAGTGTCGCCAGACTCACACTCGACAAGCTATGCTTTATCGAGTATCCACCTTGGACAGTCGTCAAAGTATATTTTTATTTTTTTCTTTTCCCAACCAAACTTTTTGTGTTTTGTTCCTATACTATACAGACTTACATGTTCTATTGTGGCATAATTATAAAAGTGTTTGCTATAACTATTAGATTTTGTTCGTTTAATTGAATTTTTTCGAATAATTCAAATTTGAACTGCAAGCCACTCGAAACATGGAAAACCGTGAATACAAAAATGATATTCATCTTATTTAGCACAAGTTACGACCAATTTCAGGAGCAGACCATAATTTTCGAGCACCATGCTTATGAAACATGACCGTGAACTTCATCTAGTTGTTTAAAAATTGTATAAAACACAAACAAAGTCATAAAATCATGAAATTCTCCACATATCATGAAATCATATGTAGAGACTGTGATAAAAATTGAAATGTTTCGTAAAAGTTATCACACACTATATGTAGAAACCTAACTGGTCTACATATGAAATCACAAAACTTCAATGTAGATCGGCTAATACATGAAACCACTTACCTTTGTGTGTTTTTGTCTCGAGCTAATACATTATGTGGGAGTGTAGTTATCCAATACCTTCTAAAAAAAGAACCAGCGAGTCGGTGAGGGTTTTCAAGTGGCTAAAAATACGTGAGCCAATTTTACATCAGGAGTCCTAGACTATTTTAGATCATCCTAGCTATTTTTATATTTTTTATCTCTTGTAAAATTGCATCCAACTCTTTATTCTTCATCACATCCTTCCACGCCCCAAATTAGCTAATTGATGAGTGCGAAAGAATTGAGAGTTAGGATAATGTTGCAACCAGATTTAAGGACAAATCCGGGCGCGAATCAAATGTGTGCTAGAATTAAGTCTCACACATATACTCATGGTACAGAAACGAATGTCACATCTTTACTATATAATAAATGTTCTGTACAAAATAGCTAAATATTTACATCATACGAAGACAACGATCCCCTGTAACTATAGTTGACTAGAAGACGACGACCTAGACTTCTCAAGAACTCATCGCGACCACCTTCATGCTCCTCATCTTTTCTTGACCGGGGGGTGAGTACAGCAAGGGTGAGCTCACATACGTTCATCGCTTAACAAGTTGTGGGGAATAATGTGCATGAGCTCATTTACGATGTGGGCTCATGTGAAGTGTAAGGCTTACTAAAGAAGATGGTTAAAGCTGAGCATTGCTTTTAAAGTTGGTCAAAGTTTTATTAGCAATTACTAAGTATAAGTAGATACCAACCCAATTAAATAAGAGATCACAATTCAATAATAAAACCCACAATGCAATGCATATGACAAGTTAAGTTTAATTCCATAAGTTAATCATGTGAGTGTCCGATCTGCTCATGATCGTGAGCACGGCTGATATACCAGTTTTACACTCTGCAGAGGATACACATCTTTACCCATAAGTTGTGTTACCCATTTGTCAAGGGATCACGACTTCCCATTCATCTCTACAGATGAGATGAGGCAGGGTAGCACTACGAGGCCTTTCCAAAGTTTAACTAGTTCAAGAAAACCCACTACGGATTTAGGAAGAAGGAAACATAGGAATTCCTCGTCTGAAAAGCTTTACATACAGTTCGACCCGAGGACCTCCCTATACTTTGTAGCGACACACTCCCCGCATGCCCGTTTCGGGTAAGGTAATCTCTCCATAGCTTTTCTAATTACTTGGCCAAGGGCATCCCATTCCACCCTTGTGGTAGTATTGTTTTCTCGTGTGGTTCTCAATGTTCCAATTAACACAATAATCTTATCATGAGCAATAATTAAACCAACAGTATTAATGGAACATGATCGTAAGTCAGATATAACATTAATCCCAAAACCAGGTAGAGAAATAGCAAGTCTACCTAATAGTTCACTTGTTTGCAAGGTGTAGGGTGAACAAAAACTAGAGTAGCCTATTAGGTCCCATCAAATTAACATGAGATGTCACAGTGATTAATAGGAACATTATTAGGTAAAGAAGTGTGATCAAGTGCACAACTTGCTTGTGACTTGAGATTCCAGGTACTTTACCAAGTTAGTCTTTGGTTTTCTCGTGATCTCGCTGCTACTCGTAGCAATACATACAAATAGACAAGGAGTACATAAAAATAACATTACACCAAGCATGAGGACAAACTGCGTAGAATGTTCTACACGTCGCTACGAGATCGTAGGTTCGAGAAACACTAAGATCAGAGTTACGATTATAAAGATATGATTTTCGAAAGATTTTTTGTGATTAAATAATAGAACCTATATTCTATGTTGATTAATGTAAATCATATGAGAAAAGATATTAAAGAAGTAATTAATTCAACTTTAACCTTAGTTATAACTTGATTAGAGATATATTTTAGTCAAATTATAATTATAGACAAATTAATATTGATTGGAAGATTTAAGCTAATAAACAACAATTACCTAATTATAAAATTATGCGATATGATATAAATAATATTGTTACTACGTAGACAATGTTATTACGAAGCTAATGTGACTTGAATGGATCAAATCAGAGTTAAAATGAGCAAAATATGAATTATCTAAGTTTTTGTGCATTTTTATATTAATCTTATGCCTAAAATAAACTCCAAGGGTTTATCTGAAAACTTGAGGGACATATCTACAATTACTCCCATACATAACAGGACGACGAGTTTACTTCAAATAAGTTGAGGGGTTCTTTAGAAAGAGTAACGGTCGAAGAGGTATGGACTCATTCTAGCCACACGATCAAGACGCAACGGTTCAGATTACATTCTTCTTTAAACTAAATCGGTACACTACATGAACCGCACGACTCCATATATGTGGTCCTGATTTCATTAAGCCCCATATTTCACCACGGTCGTCCATCGTCGGGTCAGCGGTCTGGATTTTAAAAATACGAACCCATACACTATTTTTAATCGCGGTCGCTGATTCATCAATCTACGAACCATGCCTAAAGCCCGAAGAGGTGAGCCTGAGCTCTAATCTGGACCACCTATTGGGGAATCAATGGTCCAGCATAGATACTCCTTTCTCAATCCACTAGCATGGTGAGGCAATGCCACCGAGGCGGCGTAGTTCACCGGCGACGTGCGTCATGGCCCATAGGTGACGAATCCCTAGCATATTTGGGTGTTACACAAAGCATTGGCGGGCGAGAACTAGGTAGTCAACTCCTTACCTCGGATTAGGGTGGTGGCAGTTCGGTCCACATGACACAGCGGAACCACGGGGCAATCGAGCGACGACAGGAAATCGGTGGTGCTCTGGTGGCAAGTTTCGCCCGAGGAGGCCTCGGCTAGCATCGATAGGATCCCACGATCACCCTGGTGCTCTGCTACATTCGTGCCACCGTCGTGATATGAATTGAGTCGGCAATGAGACTCCATCATCTCGGTATGTGGCTGCGATTTGCTGGTTTGGTCCGACGACGAGGGAAGGGAATAGAGGCCCAGTCTGACGGAGTGGTCCCACCAGTCATTGTGTAAAGGGTGAAGGATTCGGGTCGTCCGAGGTGTGGACGGGAGGTGGGTTGCACAGCCGAGCGCGCGCTACGAGGCAATTGGGCCAGCAGGGAAAATGTAAGTGGGTCGACCATCAGGAGATTCAGCCCAAGGTGATTGTCATTTTCCTTTTTCTTATTTTATTTTATGTTTCCTTTTGCTTTCTATTTTCAAGTTTTAGTGTTCAACAAACTTTCAAGCTCAAATCAAGGTATGAATGTCAAACTCAAAGATGCACAAGCCAATCCTAACACAATGCATATTAAATGTTTTATCTATTTACTATCTTATTTATGAAAATGCTTTTAATTAAGTAGTGCATACATATAAATGATATATCTTAATAAAATATCACTCTCTGTGTATAGTTTACTTGAATGTGAATTAATGTTCATTACTTATCTATATATACTCTATTGAAAACCTAATGTCCGCACTGACACTCTAGGCCTGCCCCACATGTCGTGATTGGTTCTCCCGCCCCATGCACCCCGCCTCGGCGCCGTGCCCTATGGGCCCCACACCCGCGTAGCGCTCTCTCACCCACGTAGCCATCCCAGCACCCGACCCGGCCTGCATAGCTACCACACCGCACATGCTCTAGAAATTTGGGACTAACCAACAGACCACACGTACCTTAGTGTTCAAAAATAAACGATAATTATATTTGAATAAATATCTCAACATTTATTTATATGATATATATAACAACCGTATCAAAGTACGGACAACTAGCTAGTTTAATTTTAGGGAAGGTTAGTATCTAATCAAAGGTAGCCTTAATTCGAGTATTTTTAAAGTATTTCTAATCATATAGTTTCATGAGAGGAATAATCCAGTTTAGCAAATGATTGAAAGACTTTCTATTGTTATGTCTTTTTATTCTAGCTTAAATTATAGTTTCAAAAGTTTTAGATTCTATATTTGACTAACAACATTTTAGTAGTGTCAACCATTTATTTTAGAAGAAAAATAATAACTTTAATAATGATGAACTCATATTAAAATGCATCTTCAGTCTTAGTCTTTTGGAGAGATTTTTATAAAGCTCAAAATAGAACTTTGAGGTGTTACACATAAGAAGTCGACGGAGAGGTTTTTGTATTCTTACCAAGAAAATGAAGATTAAGAGTGGATTTTTGACACTCTTAGGACTAGTTTGGATAATCTAGTATTGATCTCAATACACATGTATTAAGATAGAATAGAGTGTAACTTAAACTAATTTACACCTAATCCACCTCAACCCATGTGGATTAGGGTTAATACTAAATTACCCAAGCCTTAGAGATGTTCTTACAAGCTACTACTTTGATCGTTCCTTCCAAATTGAAAAGGAGTATAGATTAGATTGAAAAGGAGTATAGATTAAAAAAACAGGCCAAATCTATACTACTATATTAAGGCTGCAAGGCTAGTCTGCCTTTTCTGGTTCTGCCTCCAGTCAATCTAGATAGTCTGTATCTGCTGCCCACACCCGCGTGCATCCTGGTCGTCCAACTATTGCGAGCAATCCTAGCTAGCTCTCTCTACTCCTTTCTCCTCAACCACCTCCCACACCCCTCATCTGCGCGAGCCGCAACCGTCGTCCGCCAAGCCACCGACGCTACGCGAGGCCTCCACGCCGAGCCTCCACATGAGGCGCGTTCGTGCCTCCGAGCTCTGTCGCCCTAGACCGCCGGCGCCGGGCAGCCGTGAGCTTCGACCGGACCTGCCCGCGCCCAGGCTAAGGCGTCGCCTACCCGAGCTCTGCCGAGGCCGCCTGCCCGCTCGACAGAACGACTGGACGAGCTCCTCGCCGCGGGCGCCGAGCAGCCGAGCTCCTCTCGCGGAGGCGCAGACCTACCTTCAGGCCGAGGTGCCGAGCTCCGCCCCGCCCCATGGAAAACAAGTCATGGATCAGTGCAAATTGTACCCCTAGAGCTGCTTTCAGATGCCATACACTGTTTTCAGCAATAGTGAAACTAATTCGCAGTATTTCGTTCTAGGAGTTGATTGCGACGACTACGGCTTCATGCGTTCTGCTTTGCATCTCAGCTTCGTACTACCAATTGCGACTAGTGCCGGACTTGAAAAGACTTTGCCTGATAAATGACACCCGCCCATCTACCTCAAATAAAAGAAAAACTTTGCACCAACAGATCAGATGTTGCTATCCAATGATTTGGGGAAGTGAAATCATGCTGCGAGAGAGTCTGCTGCTAAGGTACAGTAGCAAGATATCTTAACACTGAAGTTGGTCTATACCTTACTGTTAGCATCCAAATAAAGTTTTGCCCATGTTTGTCATCAAGATCCTTTGCAGCCTCCTGCTAGAAAAAATGGATTCACGGGTTACGAGTGTTATTTAATGTAACTAAAGTCTAAACAGTTGCTTTGTGTGTTCACGAGTTCTTATGATGCGAAGGTCTTGTGCAGCAGCCTGTCATGTTGATTGGCTGGTTGTTGCTTTAGCTGATCGGTTAGAGTGCAACGGTAACCTTTCTTGTGGTTATAGGTACCTCAGCAGGAGTTAACAATCATTTTGTGAACGATGTGATTTGAGTTTTCACTTGACCAACCTGCTGCTCCATCCTAGGATCCTGCATGCAGCGTGATTTGCTTTGGTAATCGACACAATATAACACAATACATCCTCTGTCTAGAAAAAAATGTAATTGTTATTTTCTGAAGTTTGATGATCGATTAAAGTCATATGAAAAAGTATTTTAGGATATAAAATAAGTACTATTAAGTTATTTATAAAATACATTTTTTATAGAAACTTAGTTGAGACCTAATAAATGTTAGTACTATTTATTTTTAATTTGATTAAAGTTAAAGATAGTTGAACTTGCACAAAACATTGTAGTTGCATTCTTTTATGAATGGAGGGAGTAATGTTTTGGATTGAATGATGTGAAGATGTCATTGGTCAATGTCATAAAATATAGTTTTATCACTTGTACTCCCTCCGTCCCAAATTAAAATTCGTTTTAGACTTTTAATAAATCCATACATTAATTGTTGTATGTATTTTGTATATGTATCTAGATTCATCACCATCTATTTAAATATAAATATAAAAACCAAGAGCTAACGCAAATACTAATTTAGGACGGAGGGAATATTAGTTACTAGCTAGCAAACGTGACCATGCATTGCAATAGAACTCAATACAAATAACAATTGAACTTCATATTATCGTTAGATTAGAATTATTATTCTAACTTGTAATTAGTATTCGCTCGGCTCCTGTTCCCCGCTGGGGTTCTGGCACCAAGCTCCACGACTCCGCGTTAATAACACCTTGATTTTGGCGCATCGTCTGCCACTAACAGTCGGTCCCTGTCCTGGATCGACTCCTCCCGAATTCTCTCCACTTCGTCCACGGATTCGTCTTGATTCGCTCTGTGGTTTCTGTAGATCCCATTGCTGAGATTCTTCCCGTGAGGAGGTGTTGGGGGTAGCTGGCGATGGGGGCGGAGCAGGGGTACGAAGATATGCAGGGGACCTTCAGGGACTCCGAGGTGTTCGAGTTTGTCGGGAAAGTCCTGCAGTCCGTGCGGATGGTACGAGCCTTCCATCCTCCTCAGTTCGTCGCTGTGTATAGAGATGGCAATGGGTAAAAACCCACTGGGTATTACTTGCCCAAACTCATACCCGCGAAGAAAAAATATGCCCGCTAAAAAACCCATACCCATGACGGCTATAAAATTTTGCCCAAACCCATACCCATGCGGGTTTCGGGTACCCAACGGGTTTCCCATACCCACTAACATCAACATAAAAAATAATTCATCATGTAAATGATAATCAATACATTAATAAGTTAGCATAAAACGAACAAGTGATAACTAATTTTAGCCTAAAATTTGTTACATGAAGTTTATTTCAATTAGGACATATTCAATTAATAATATTATGAGACATATTTATAAGGAATGTTGATTTTAAGGCGGGTTTTAAAAAACCCACGGGTTTGCGGGTATGGGTAGTGGAAGAACAAACCCATGCCCACATACCCGTTGGGTTTCCATTTGAACCCATTAACAAACCCATGGGTAGAGAAATTGACCCAAACCCGTACCCTAATAGAGCAAAAACCCACCGGGTTTCGGGTAGCGGGTACCCATTGCCATCTCTAGCTGTGTAATATGACTGGACATTGATTTAGGTGGATTATTATTTGCCTTGGATGATTAGTATTCTTGTTGGGCTTGGAAGTACTTAAGAATCTGTATCTTCAATCTTGCTATGCTTTATTTTATTACTTCAATTGTTAAGCATTTTTTGAGCATTCAGTGGAGCTTGGCAAGTAAATTGGTGAACCCCTTGAACTTGGACTATATGTTTAGATGCAATATAGTAGCTCTGCTTGTACCTCAACTAACGTCTCCTAGGATTTAGGACGCTAGAATGTGATACAGAGAAGTGCAATATTCAAACCTTGTATTGAGAAAGCACCCTGATACAGAAAAGTGTAGCATTCAAACCTTGTATTGAGAAACCTTGTATTCAAACCTAAGCATCTACTGGATGAAAACACTAAAGCAGAACCAAGTGCGGATCTGCCAAATATTTGTTATCAATTCTAGGAATTCACCAATCGTTGCCCTCTATCTTCGGTTTTGTTTCATATCAGCAGTGGCGGAGGGTGATCCAAAAGCAAGGAGGGGCAATTGCAAAAGCTGCTACTGTATTAGCTACCAAACTTCTCAAATCATGACTATAGGTGCATCCTATAAAGCATCCATGAGGATTGTATGCTATTAGAGTTACTGCTGTTCCAGAGGAGGGGGTGGTGGCAGTTTCCCCTCCATGAGCCTCTGCCCCTGTGGATCAGTTCTGTAGATCTCTCGTCTAAATTGCTTCTATCTGCTAGAAGTTAACTAATTAAATGGCATACATCTTTTGCCAGCTTCTGTTGATAATTTGTTAAACATTAAAGTCCCGTGTTAACATATTCTCCAGAACAAAGCTGAGACTTGTGGTGAACTTGATTTTCCTGCATTGAGTTTGAAACTAAAGCTTGCTGGTGAAGACATGGCCAAATTTGCCAGATGCATGTGAGATGTGGAGTCAGGAAAATTGAAAGTTGATCATTTTCAAATTGTGGGTTTTAATTAACAAATGCATGATTCTTCTGCTTTTACACCTCAAAACCACTATATTAAGGAAGCTTGTACATAATACATGTTTTAATAGGTGGACAAATGAAAGTACCTGCAGTGTTTATTTGCCTTCATTAGAGAGTAGGTAACAGTCATGTTCTCTTTGCTTGTTGTAGCTATGTACTTCAGTGAAGATTGGAGTAATGCCTTGTCATTTAAAAGACTCACCAAGCAGAACCCAAAATACATAAGTTATTGAGCAACATGTATGTCATTTAAAAATTTGTATTCCTTGTCTGAGCTCAGTCTGCTAATTTGAGTACACTGTCTTTAACTTGTCCCCTACGTTAAGGAATTCATTCTGTTTTTTATTTTGCTTTCGGTATCATCCAAACAAGGACTTATGAGAACTTCAGAGCAAAATTGTACTGTCTTTTTAATGAATTCTTGAGTTACTCGGATAGTACAATGTCAAGGTATTAACATGTTGATCTATCATTTAGGATCCGTTTTTAATTGACATAAGGGACAAAGATTATTATGATTACATGCTAGGCATTGTAGACCCTACCAAGAAAAGGAGTATGGATGATGAAGCTATGTTTGTTGTAAGTTCGTAACTCAAGTCTATTTTAACATGTACACCTTTCTACACTATTAATTCTATTTCATGCTTATGCCCTACCTTTTTTCTAGACTATTTTGAGGGCACTATCACAAGCAGTATCCAAGATAGACATCGTGTATCATCATGCACTTCTACACAATGTAATGTAACCCTGAGTGGTCATCCCTTTATTTTTTGTTGAGTGAATGAAATGTTACTAAAATTATTCTTTTTCAGATATTTACCATGGCTGTCTGGCACTTGCACAGTGACACGAGGGTGGTGTTTTTGGATTTAATAACTAGATTGGTATACTTCCTCAGTTGTATATCCAGAGTTTTCTGCTTTTGTGTTTGTCAAAAGGTGAAAAGATAAAGGATATAAAGCATTATATGGATATGTGCTTCTGGGTAAGTTTGTTTCCAATCAATAATGTAGCAATATATAGTATCTACCTCTAATCCTCATGTGGTCATGTATATATATTTATCCAGAGAATGGTTGGTTTTGGCAAACTTCCAAAGTACCACGAGGACCCTACAATAAAAGAGCTAGCCAAAACACTCGACTGTTGGCCATCAATGAACTACTATATCACTGGTTGTAGATATGTAAGTATGTGTTCATTTCGAATGTATTTATAAAAAGACACTTCTTTGCAATCCTAATGATTGATGTTTTGCAGGTTCTTATGCCATGAAAATTCAACGAGTGCTACGCCCTTTTCGTAATTTACCATGGTAAAAAGCACATGACTTTTATTGACTTTACACCCACTCAAGATTGGTGTAAGCATATGACATACAAGAGGTTCGTGGAAGCGATTATCATGGCCTCAAATAAATATAAGATTGCCTACAACAAGAAACATTCTGAATGGGTAGATGATATTTTTAAGTGGGAACATACATTCGGACTGGTCTTCCAATTGACTTAAAAGGGTATTTTCTCCGTACCACGTACCTTCTCAACAATATATAATTTTTGTATGATAACCATTGTATATAACATAGTGGCCAAACATTATTCTATAGGGTTAATACCAGCTACCTCGTTTTACAAGCTATGGTCATGTGGAGAAATGGTAGGCGAATGGAATTTGTTAGGGTGAGTGGAGTATGTTTGTTTCATGTTCAAATATGTCGGGTACCGTAATTAGGGGTACCCCCAATGCTCCTTAACCCGGCTGGAAACCATCTTCAGAACAAACCATACACGGCTGATGAAGCGCGGTTCAAGACAAGGCCTCGTCTACCAAGGGACGCGACCTCATCCGAGCCCAGCCTCAGGCAAGGACAGTAGTCCCGGACGAATTCACGCCTCGCCCGAGGGTCCCCTCAGTCAGCAGACACACCCTCGGCTCGCCCGAAGTCCAGTGCAGGAAAGCTTTGTCGTGCAGCGGCCTCGGCCAAATCGCCTCACCAACCGACCGTATCGTGTGCGCATTCAATGCGGGGATCGCCTGACACCTTATCCTGACACGCGTGCCTCAGTCGGCAAGGTCGAAGTGACCGCAGTCACTTCGCCCCTTTACTGATCGTTCTGACAAGGAAACAACACTGTTCACCCCGCTCCGGCAACTGTGCCAGCCACCAGGGAAAGACTAACAACAGTCGCGACCTTCCCCGAGTTCGGCCTCAGGCGCAACAGCGAGCTCCACCTCGCCCGACCCCAGGCCTCGACCTCAGCCTCGGCCTCGGGAGAAGGACTCTGCCTCGCCCGACCTCGGCCTCGGGAGAAGGACTCCGCCTCGCCCGACCTCAGCCTCGGCCTCAGAAGAGTCACTGCCTCGCCTGACCTCGGCCTCGGATCAACTGCATTACAGGGGATACATCATTACCCTACCCCTAGCTAGCCGCCTCAGGCTACGAAGAAACAAGACTGGTGTCCCATCTAGGTCACTCCGATAACAGGTAATGATGGTTCCCCGTGTGCGCCCATGACGTCGGTTGCTCTCGACCCCCTACGGAAGTAAGGAAACGTCAGCAGGATCCATGCCACCCGCCAGCTATGCTTCTACAGGGCTTTAGGCACTTCACCGACGGCCACGTTAGTACATGTACAGGGCTCAAGGCACTTCCCCGCCAACCATGTTAGCTCATAGCTACACCCCCATTGTACAGCTGGGCGTCTCCTTGTATCTATAAAAGGGGATGTCTAGGGCCTTCCAAGGGGAAAAAGGACGGGGAAAAACGGACGTACATACGTGCGACGTACGAACGGGCGAAGGCAGGCGAGCAAAGGCAGGCAGAGTAGGAGAGACGCAGTAGAGGCAGACTCAGACGACTCACCTCAAGGCCGAACCCTCTCTTTCTCTCTCTCTCGCTCTCGCTCTCTCGCAACGCTTGTAACCCCTACTGCAAGCACCCCCGGTGCAAGATAATATAAGCCTCATCCCTTCGCTTATGTTCCATCTTGCATCAACCCATCTGGACAGGGGCACACGACACTAAAATTCACTAGTCGGTCCGGTTGAGGGTCCCCCGGGTCCGAAACGCCGACAAAACATACATTCCAGTTACATAATACAAATTTGATTTGATGTTCTATTCTCTTATGTCTTTGTGTGTACGATGCAAGGATTTTTCGAAGGAACTTTGTGATTGATCTATTAAGTTACGAGGACAATTCATGCCGCTATGCCATTCCTGCAAACATACAACAAAGACTTATCAATATCTCTACAAAGGAATAGATTAGTGTACGATTGTCGATATATTGCTTGTTTTCATGTAATTGTTATGCACTCGTATTTTATTAATAATTTGTGAGTCGTCACAACGCTCAGACACCTAACTATCATATATATAGGTCTGCATGATATTGATGGTTGCAATGTAGTGGTGAAATAGATAGATTAAAATAACAAAATTTATATGTATAGCTAGGATCACCAATAGATTACAAAATCTTTTCTCATAACAATATAACACATTTATATATAAGTTATCATGATATTATATGTTTCCGTTGCAACGCACGGGCACTAACCTAGTAGAGCTTATCAACGTTAGAGGGCGCCATAAAAATATCTTCACTAGTTCCAAGAAGTCCCTAAAACTAATTTAGTGTGTTATTAACAAAAATCATGCTCCAACGATTTCTTAAATGAGGTCTTTCAAATATATCAACTTTCTAACTATTCCTATTTAGTCCTCAGACTTAGAGAGCTGTTTAGCATTCCCAATAGTTTATTTCGCATGTCAATCATACTATAAAATCACTTGTCCGCTATCAAATTTGTGCTCATCTATAAGTGATACACTTTGAATAATTTGAGTTACGGAAAGGATCATCATCCTCATTTGACAATTTTGAAGACGACATATAAAAAACAGAAAAATATCCAATCATGATTCGCATGAATGAAAATAGTAATAAATAGAAGAATAATGTTTATTGAACTTCATTGTACAAATGAAATCAAATTTAAAGTTGCAAGTAATAATTAGAATAGTTGAGTTAATGTAATTAAAAAAAATATTTGAACAACCTAAGAATTTAAAACTATTGAAAGCTAAAGTTGTTTTTGTTCCTAATATATACTTAGGGGTGTTTAGGATGGCTTCAGTTTCCGGCTCTAGTGTGGAGTTGTGTTTTATAATATCAATTTAAATAGTTTTAAAAATATTTTTAATTTAATAATAAACAAAATGACTTATCTAAATATCTTCTAAAGGCTTACAACTCTAGCTCTATGATTTTCTAGAGCACCTAATGACCTGCTCCACTAACTCTACTAAATTTACTCAAGCCGTCCCAAATAGAGCCTTAGCAACTTGTTAAGGTCCTCTTTGTTTACTTTCAAGATTATATAATCCAACTTGTGGATTATATAAGCACCTATTAACCTGTTTATAGATTATTATAATCTAGTTACCTGGATTATATAATCCATTTAATAATCTATATTATTTGTTTATCTATTAACTTATTTAAACTAGATTATATAATATATATAGGTAAACAAGCATGACCTAAATCTAGGTTTATGGACTATTTTTAGGAACTACTCTCTCTATTTTTTTATTTATTATGTTTTAGTTTAAAAATAAACTAATAAATGATAATTATTGGCGATCGGAAGTAGTAATCTCTACTACTTATTAAGTTAGCAATAGTAGCCTGCCTTTTTGTGTTCTGCCATGTGGTCTCTGACAGGTAGGGCCCGCTTGCTCCTGTGTGTATGCTCCCAGTTTAGCCCATAACGCATTTTTGTACAAAAAATAGTACTACTGCACATGTCACGCGCACAGGAAGACAAATGCGCCGTGTGATAACAATCGTACTACTATGCGCACAGGAATACATATAAGCAGGTTTCAACACCAACCGGTGGGCAATGTGGTACTAATTTTACCTTGCAAAAAAATGAAGACAGACACATGCGCCGTGTGAGAGGCCCATCTGCCAATTTGTCCGAGGCCCATCTTCATGAAACCCTAATCCGGCCCCGCCTGCTTGCTCGCCTCCACCCGTGGCCGCGGCCTCCAGTGCCCTGCGCCCCCGCCCGCTTGCTCGCTTCCACCCGCGGTCGCGGCCTCCAGTGCCCAGCGCCACCGCCGCTTGTCAGCCTCCACATTTGAGCCTGTTCCTGAGTCAAGTGTCTCTCGTGGCCACAGGACGGCTACATCGACCTCTACGGGCCCTACGTGAGTCACTGCACGCGTGCGGCGCCATGGCCACCTGTCTTTCTTTTCTTGCATCAGCTGGTGCTAATGCAGCTGCGGGTTCTGGAATTGAATCGTTTTCACTGATGCCGTAGGATAAGGTTCTTCTCAACTGCTCAGGGGGCGGCGTGTGTGGGACCTGCATCGTCGAGGTAAATCCAATACAATGCAGCTAGGGACATTAATAAATGATCCAACCGCGCTTGACACTTTGCCGCTTCGCTAATTCTACTACAGGTGGTTGAAGGCAAGGAAATGCTGTCCCCGAAAACTGATGTGGAAAAGGAGTTGCTCAAAAGGGTCTGTAGTCCCTCTGAACTGTTCGTCAGAAGCTGCCATTTTTTTCGTCAAAAAAAATAAACTTGCAAAAATGCCAGTATCTTTTCTAAGTGAAAGAAGATGTTGTCATCGGAGCATGCTCTTGGATTGATGCGCTGACCTTTTCGCACCAATTTTTCAGAAACCCAAGACGTGGAGATTGGCGTGCCAGGCAACGGTGGGCAACGCAGATTAGACTGGACAGGTATGCACAATCGTCTTTCACGTAGCGTATTCCAAAAACATGGTAGAAAATCAAACTGTCCGTCCTGAAAGTTGCTCTGAAAAAACTGAGATTTGGTACGAGTGGGACAAGTAGGGGTTACTGCTTTACTGGTCTTAAAGAGTGCTCTCGTGGCCATACTATAGATTACATACAGTGGAAATGGGAAAAAAGAATAAAAAGCAGCTGATCAGTGGAAGAGCTGGTGCAGATTGATTGATGAAGCTTTTCATACTCCAAACAAACAAACAAAAACCTGGGCATGTTTTTTCACCATTTGTAGCAACCGAAAGGAGCATGGATCAATTAGCCCCGTTCTGTAAGCCGTTCACTTATACACACACAAAAAAAATAAAGGCGACTTGTTCATGATCATTGAAAGACGTGATTTTTTGTTCCAAAAAAAAGACTGTTATTATTGCTATGGCCTATGTGTGGCTATTGGCGCGGGAAGATGATGTTGCGGCTTCCGATAGGCCTTTCTGGGCTCAGTCCAACAGGTACTACTCAGGCCTAGAATAGGTGTGGTTGGTTGTGCTCGCGCCTCCAGGTCCGTGCTGCTGCTGCCCATTTCCTGCGTTCCTGCACTTTTGGTCCTGCTTGGAAGCTGGGATTGGGAGGCAAATCATTAGCTATGGCCAGTAGAACAGTCCCAAAGGCTGGGCAGGCCCTATTGAACAAACAATCGTCTGTATACTTTCTTCTCATCTGGGGTGGACATGTAACAGAGAAGACCTAATCTGTATTATATGTCAATGTTCAGTAGTATGTGTAAATTGTGATGTCGTACTTTGATAAGTTCAAGTGATTATTTAGGGCCTTCTTGTTGTATCTGAACACTCCCAAAAGTATGGCATTTGGCAGCCATCATTCATTATTTCTTTTTTATGTTTCTTTTGGCGTCAAGCAACTTTCAGTAACACTTAAGCCTCTCTCTCTCTTAATTTGTAATATTTTAATGGCATGGATTTGAATCGCTTCACTGAATTTCTTATTATAGCAATAAATCCTACATGTGATACCTGTTTGATGAGCCTTTTGAAACTGCACAATCTATTACTACTTATTATGTGATACCTGTTTGATGAGCCTTTTGAAACTGCACAATCTATTACTACTTATTAAGGCTACAAGGGTAGCCTGCCTCTTTTGTGTTCTGCCTTCGGATGATCTCAACCGTTTGTTCTCTCCCGCCTCCGTTTTGGTCATCCGTCGGATGCTGCCCACGCCCGCAAACCACCCCCACCCACGCTCAGGTAACCGCCTCATCATCGTCGACCTCCGCGATCTCGGCCTTATTTACCCGTCCCCATGGAACAGCGACACATGGGGTTCCTGACTCGTGGGTTTGTGACAGTGGTTTTCTCTGTGCCGCCTTTGCAGAGAAAGGAGGTCTGGGTTGCGTACAGGCGAAAGGCACGCGCCGCCGCTACCGCGCGAGCCTCTCCCCCCATCGCCGCACAGATGGATCCATTGTCGGAGCCCGTGTACGCGTCGGTCGAGCCGTACGACTCTGGGTTCCTCAAGGTCTCCAATGTCCACACCATCTACTACGAGCAGTCCGGGAACCCGCAGGGCCATGTGAGGGTCTAATTCCTCTCTCTTTCTCTGTTGAATTTCGTATGTTCCTATCTCTTTGTTGAATTTGATAGATCGTGGGATTTTGATAATCCAGCTCGCTGAGCCTCGTACACGCAACGAATAACTTGCTAGAACTGCATGGTTGCTCTGCCCTTATGAGATAAGCTTATCATCCTGTCAATTTTGCAGGCGGCGGTGTTTCTCCACGGCGGTCCCGGAGCCGGCACGTCGCCCGGCAACAGGAGGTTCTTTGACCCGGAGTTCTACAGGATCGTTCTGTTTGACCAGTTTATTTCGGCTACTCATCTCTTTTTTTTCTTAAACGTAACCAAAGGGGCTTGGGGGGTTGTGTGCTGTTCCTGATCTGTGTTATGGTTCGATTGCAGAGGGGTGCAGGCAGAAGCACTCCCCATGCTTGTTTAGAGCAGAACACTACTTGGGACTTGGTAGCTGACATTGAGAAGCTCAGGGAGCATCTTGGCATCATTCAGGCAATTATCTTCTTTTTCAACAACATTTATTACTCACTCTTCAGTGCTGGAACTCAATGCTTCCAGACAATATAGGTGTTTGATGGTTCATGGGGAAGCACCTTGGCACTTGCCTACAGCCAGGAGCACCCTGATAAGGTGGTGGATTTTTTTTGCCTGATGTATTATGTATTTGAGCATGAAGCTCTTAAGCAAATAAATAACCATGTTGTAGACCTCACTAACACTCCCTGTATGCTCACTAGGTCACTGGCCTTGTTCTGAGAGGAATTTTCTTGCTTAGGAAACAGGAGTTTGATTGGTTCTATGATGGTGGTGCAGCAGCCATTTTCCCAGATGGTTTGTATTTTTGATTTTACGTTCTATAAATCGAAAAAACTTTCCTTAAGCATTTACAATCTTCAATGTTCAATAATGGTACTGGCAACTTATATGTTAAATCTGTTTCAACAATTATAGTTGTATTTAAATGTTGTATGTTAATGCATTTTGTTATATTCTTCTCTAATAAAAACATTTTATTTTCTGGTTTTATGAAAGAAAAACCACATATGCACCTTTTTGTTTGGAGTACATTGATAACTTTAGTTTTAAATCTGCAGCATGGGAACCATTTAGAGATTTTATTCCTGAGGATGAAAGGAATTGTTTCGTAGATGCTTATAACAAAAGGTTAACTTCCTCTGATCCTATTGTTCTGGTAGCCCCACATATTTCCTTTTGGAAGTAAATACATTATGTTATATATGTGGCGTCTTGTCATAGCCTTTGTTTTATAATTTTTTTAACAAACAATCATTTTCCTTTTCAAATCTATTACTACTTATTAAGGCTACAAGGGGGTAGCCTGCCTCCCTTGTGTTATGCCTTCCGACGATCTCAACCGTCAGTTCTCTCTCGCCTCCGTTTTGGTCGTCCGTCGGATGCTGCCCACGCCCGCGTGCGTCTCCCTGCTCGTCGCCCACCACTCTCCTGTCCACGTGAGCAACCCCTGCAACCGCCGCCACCGTCGTGCCTCCCGTCACTCGCCCCCCTCCCACAGCGAGGAACCCCTACCGTTGCTAACCCCTCATCGCTCGCGCTCCCCCTACCATCGTTCCAAATCAAGAGGTGGAGGCTAAGGGTGCAAAGCGGCCGAGCGCGCCGTTCTAGCGCACCTTGTCGATTGACGACGACTTCCGCATCCTAGAGGCCCTCGCCGCACTTTTAAGTCAATTGGTGATACTGGAGGCCCTCATGGCGCGCTATCGGCGACGATCGATGGGGGATACGGCGACATTGTCCCCCTCGACCCCTCCTCCATCCCCGACGCGACAGCGCCAGCCTGCAGGTATGGTTCCCTTCCCACTCCCCAGGATCCATGTCTCCAGTTCTCCACTCCATTGTCCAATGTCCACTACTCCACTGTCCACTCCACGGCTCCAAAGGCCAATACCGGTTCATCTCTACATGTACATGACTAGAGTCTAATGCTAGGCAGCTACTAGCTGCTAGGTAACTCTGTAACTATGGTTGGGGGCTTGGGGCTTGTAGCCTTGTGGGTGCTCGACTGTCGACTGCTCGCTTGCTGTGCTTGGATTAGATTTTAGACTTTAGATTTAGACTGTTGCGCTGTGCTTATTTGCTTATAGCTTGAATGATGAATGTTGAGTGTTGCTGCCATGAATTTAGATTTAGAGTTTTGGACTGATGTGAGGTGATGTTGAATGCTGATGATGAGCATACCTGTGCAGGTGTTGAATGCTGATTTGTTGTGGCCTGTTACGTCTTCACCAGTTCATATATTAAACTTGAAGAACCGCGTGGTTGAAGAAAAGCCCACTGAAAATGAGTAATACGTCATCTTCGTCAAGTGGTGAGTGATGCAATTAGCCAATTACTTGAATTCTTGAACTGCTATGATGACTGACACTGGAATATGCATGTAGGTGAGCGTGCTATGCAGCGACAGAGGGCAAGGGGTCTATCTTGGGTTGGTTCTTTTTTCTTTTCTTTTCTCTTTTCTGTCAACACAGAGTCACTTTTACTTATTAAAGAGATCCTGCCTGTTTTAGTTCATCATTAACATATTAGATGATGGTAAATGGTTGATGGTTATGTTCGATTTTACTACTGTGTATATCTGGCTGTTTTTACCCCTAATAAAACCAGCAACTCTAAATGTTTTGTCGAATACTGAAAGAAACTATTGTACATAAGCTGAGGTTATTTGGAGAATGATAAAGTGGTTATTTAATGAAACTTTTTTTTGTTTCTGTGGCCTTGAGGTATATGAATAGACATGGAAATCGTAGTAATGATTATGTAACATATGTATGGCCTACGTTAGAAGGATAAGGCTGGTGTAGTGTAGTGATGGGAGCCATCTTACTAAGTCACTAGGTCACGGGTTCGATGCAGCCTCTCTGTATTTGTGGGAGGAAGGCTTCTCTCCATTTCTCTCTTTCCCACAACCCTCCCATGTGTGAGCCTCCATGTATGACCTACATTGTCATGAATATAAAATGGCCTTTTGTTTTTTCTTACAGCTTTAGTTGGGCCATACATTATCGCTGATGAGTGGGACCGCCAGGTCGGACTCATCCCGTTCGTGGAGTCGTTGCAGAGCACGGGGAAACCTGACGACAACCGCGTGATTTCCGCTATCCTCAACCACTACAACCGTGGCGATTTCCGCTATTCTTGAGCATATAAGATGGCCCTCGTGCCCCTATTTATTCCCAGGTTATCCAGGTCCATACCCCACACCGAGAAGCACCCACCACAGGCTGCCGCGGAGAAAATCTGGACGTCGTCGTGGTCGCGTGCCTACGCCGTCAATAGGGATTCACCGACGGGGTCGGGAGCATCACCGCACTTACAGGATTGTGCTCGGGGACTACGCTGGTGTGGAGCCACACTGGTGCTCGATGAATTGCTCATCGGAGTAAGCACCCCCACGGATTTGCACCTCCCCGAGGAGAACCCCGCCATCGCCTTAACCACCGGTAAGGGTGTGTGTCCCCATTTCGCCATGGCCTACTCTTCATATTACGCGCGCTGGCAATCAGGATTATGGGTCGGGGCGCCAACTCGGCCATCTCCGACGAACCCGCTGTCGCGGACTCGGGGCGCCATCGCCTGGTGTCGTCGGTAGGGGGAGAGGGCCAGAACCGTTGATCCGGTGGGCATGTCACACACATTATTCGTATGGTTCCTTCAAAATATATTGTAAATGTCTTCTCATTAGATACTCTTGAACTCACACCAATAGTCAATGCCAAGTTAATTGTTGTTAATTTCTTTCCTGCATATTAATGAAGAGGGTATTGAGCCTTACGTTGTCGAAACAGTGTCAATATGCGAAGAAACCATAATCAAGTTTTCCTCAGCTTCTGGTAAATATTTGGGAGTAACTCTCAATAGCACATGCTTTAAGTCTGAATACAAGAGAGTTTTTCCCTTGAAAAGACCACCAAATAGACGATTTGCGCCTATATCTGTGTGAAACAACTCCAATTGAACATCAACCTCCCAATTAGTTGTCTTCTTTATTTTTCTGCTACTGCATATACATACTCCACCATGGGTATGTCAAAATATAAGATTGCCTAAAACAAGAAATGTTCAGAATGGGTAGAGGCTATTTTTAAGTGGGAATATACAATTCGGACTGGTTTTCCAATTGACTTAAAAGGGTATTTTCTCCGTACCACATACCTTCTCAGCAATATAGAATTTTTCTATGATAACCATTGTATATAACATAGTTGACCAAACATTATTCTATAGGGTTAATACCAGCTACCTTATTCTACAAGCTATGATCATGTGGGGAAATGGTAGGCGAATGGAATTTGTTAGGGTGAGTGGAGTACATTTGTTTCATGTTCAAACATACATTACAGTTACATAATACAAATTTGATTTGATGTTCTATTCTCTTATGTTTTTGTGTGTAGGATGCAAAGATTCTTCGAAGGAACTTTGTGATTGATCTATTAAGTTATGAGGGCAATTCATGCCGCTATGGCATCCCTGCAAACATACAACATAGACTTATCAATATCTCTACAAAGGAATAGATTAGTGTACGATTGTCAATATATTATTTGTTTTTATGTAATTGTTGTGCACTCGTGTTTTATTGATAATTTGTGAGTCATCGCAATGCACAGACACCTAACTATCATATATATAGGTCTGCATGATATTGATGGTTGCAATGTAGTGGTGAAACATGTAGATTAAAATAACAAAATTTATATGTATAGCCAGAATCACCAATGGATTACAAAATCTTTTCTCATAACAATATAACACATATATAAGTTATCATGATATTATATGTTCCCGTTGCAACGCACGGGCACTAACCTAGTAAACTAATAATGCTGCCCGTTGGCCCAAAGTGAGCACTTCTTGTAGTGTAGCAACCAAGCCCATGCCCATACGTAGGCTATCGTTTAGCACGGTACAGCCCACAGAGAAAATAAAATGAAAAGGGGGGAAAAGAAAAAAAAGAAAAAGTTCCCGTCTTCGGTCTTCCCAAGCCCCCAACATCCATGATCCATCTCATCGACACCCCCTCTGCTCTCCTTATCCCTTCCATTCGCCCAAACCCCCGCCGCCGTGACCCCTGCCAGCCCGCGGCCTTCCCCTCGTTCTAGGCTTCAACTGCCGGCCTCGTGTCTTCTGGTAAGCATCTACGCCTCACCTACGGCGCGCACACTCTGCTCCGTCCTGGCAAATTTGGTTTCTGTTTCTGATTTTATGGAAAGCGTGTCCCTGTGGCAGGGCAAGTGAAGAAAGAGATGGCGTCGCCAATACCGCGCGAGTGGGTCGGGCTGCAGCAGTTTCCTCCGGCCACCCAGACCGAGCTGCACGAGCTCCTCGGCAAGCTCAAGGAGGAGGTACCCCACTACGCGTCTATGCAATGTTCTAATGCGCGATTCAGTTACCGCCGTTTTAAAATATATATCATTCGAAAATGTGCGCTATGGAAAGTCCAATCACTAGCATGCATGTAATTATTTTTCTTATCGCATGAAAATGAATGACATCGAACTCAAAAGTACTGCAACTGCAATGCCATACAATTTGGTAATTCATACGATCGTGGATTCGGAGCTAGTAATGGTCAAAATTGTGAGTTATGGCTTTGCAGGAGCTATCTCTTGTAGAGCTTTGTCACGCACGCTAGGTCTTCAATTAGAGTCGACGACCTAGCTGTGCAATATCTATATGTTATCTTGTAAACTGCTACCTCCAGAAAATTGCTTTCAATAAAGCAGGGTCTAAGATGCATTTGGTTTACTATATTGTCCTAGATGGCAAATGAATTGGGCTTGAGGTAGTATATTAGTCAAAGGATAGTAGTGTTTTCTGCTGGTTATGTTCTTTAAAAATTGGTGATCAATGCATTTTCTGTTTGTGTTTGTGGTATGAAGGATGTGAGTACATTGACAATTCTGGTGATGGGGAAAGGCGGAGTGGGGAAATCATCTACTGTTAACTCCATCGTCGGGGAGAGGATCGCCACTGTCAGCGCTTTCCAGGTTTTTCTTCACCATGTTCTAAGTTTCTGGTTCGGCTTCTGCCAGAGTAACTTATGTGTGGTTCTGTTGTTGGATGTTGTCCTGTGCAGTCTGAGGGTCTGAGACCGATGATGTGGTCGCGCACAAGGGCAGGGTTCACCTTGAACATTATCGACACTCCTGGGCTCATTGAAGGTGGATACATTAATGAGCAGGCTGTTGACATCATTAAGAGGTATGCACATTTCAGCATATTGAATCATATCCGTACTTGCCTGAAAGTGAGGCAATATGTTATAGATTTTATAGCATGTAATATAGGGCTTTATGTGGCACTTGCTGGACCTAGTTTAAGGAAGAATTGTTTCATATGATCTGGTTGCTTCAGTTGGATATATAGTGGATTTAACATGGTCTTTGGGTAGCACATGTAGATAACATTGTTTTCACATGAAATACTACATGGCAGATCCTTGAATGCTATGAAAAATATGTGTGCTGGAATAACCCCTTGTGACATACATATTCTTACTATTACTCTCTACAACCATGACAACACTATGGTATACTATTAATGTTTCTTTCCCTAATAGTCTAGTGAAGCACTCTGTGACCTTGACTATATTTTATCAGTTGCTTGTTCTGAAAGAGAACAAACCTCTTGCAACTTCAAGAGCTTAAGCAATAGATACTTTTAAAAAGTACAGCTATTTGGGTAGAGACTTTATATGCAGAGTGGCTGTGTTACCTTGAACGATGTAGTCCATATTCAGCCCTAACAGCATTATCTTCTCTTTATTTATATATGTACCAAAACCTCAAACAAAAATA
The DNA here is from genome assembly GCA_029449295.1 of Zea luxurians. NCBI lineage: Eukaryota > Viridiplantae > Streptophyta > Magnoliopsida > Poales > Poaceae > Zea > Zea luxurians. The sequence goes on along the minus strand of JAOPSE010000008.1, from coordinate 29,526,490 downwards.
ACCATTTTTTGGACAAAGAAATCACCAAGCACATGAAAGTGTGGAATTAGAGCATCTCGAGGTGCTCAGTTGAAGTTGTGTTAGAATATGAGGATATTTGATTAAACTGGCCTACTGAAATGTGTGGTTTGTTCTCACCGATATTTACCCTTGGATCCAAATGGCAAATGCAAGTGAAACATTGTGTGACAAGTGCAAATGAGTGAAATAGCAACTCCTGTAGTCCCTTTTAGATTCATATACATGTATCTTACATGTTATCTATTATATTGCAGATTTCTTCTGGGCAAGACTATTGATGTTCTCCTGTATGTGGATCGTTTGGATGCGTACAGAATGGATACACTTGATGGACAGGTTATAAGAGCCATCACCAATTCATTTGGAAAAGATATTTGGCGAAGATCATTGGTTGTGTTGACCCATGCTCAACTCTCACCACCTGATGGAATCGAGTATAATGATTTCTTTACAAGAAGGTCAGAGGCACTTTTGCGATACATCCGCTCGGGAGCAGGAATCAACAAACGAGAATATGGGGTAATGCATGTTTTCATTTATCGTATAACCATTTCCATCATGCTCTGTGGAATACCCATGCAACAGTTAGGAGCTGCAATGAGTGTTTGACCTTCAGCCACTGATCATTTTCTGCCATTTTTTAGTTGGACATACTCCTGCGAAAATGCCTTTTGTACTTCTGACCTTGGCTTCACTTCTCTAATATGAGTGCTAGAACCGCACTAGCTGCTAAATTATGGTCATATACAGATGTATTTATTAATTTGCTATTAACCTTGCATGGTGATCATTTCCAGCGCCAGATTACCTTACTAGTTAGTCTCCATGCAATTGGTAGCTGAACCTTACACGGTCACCATTTGCAGTTTTTGACACTAGTTCGATGGTATACACTGACTGTGAGTCTAGATATATTTGGGGTTTACATTGTTAGCAGTCTTGTCAGTCTTATTCAATGCCATTATTTTTCCATCAATTTAGTTCGCTAATATTTTACATGGTTAAAAAAAACACTACCAGGAGGTCACTGCAGCATGCTGAGCGAGAGGATACCAGCCAGCCTTATAAGTGGTATCCTAGGTGGCTGTTGGTTCCCTGCGACTGTTGCCGCTGCCGCCTGACCCCTTTATTTCAGCCGCCTTCTGACCCCTTCATCTCACCTGCCTCTTGATCCCTTCATCCCAGCCGCCTCCTGATCCCTGCACCCCTCCCAGTGACTCATGAGTGCTCCCTTCTTCTATGCTCCCTCTACTTCACACACGCTGAGATATGGGAGGCAGGCAGGCAGCCACCATTGAGGCAAGGAGTTGAGGACTTTCCAACACTGGTGGACAGGACCATGCACCTTAGGGAGAAGCAGCAACTGACACAAGTTAGTCCATCTTCGATGAAATCAAGAGCATTGGAGAGAAGAGGAGAAGATGTGGGCAATCGGTTTTTACTGTAATCCTGGTTCAATGAGTTCACTGGTGGCGATTTATGTCTGGTGGTGCTGGTTTACCTGAGCTGAGGGAGAGAAGCAAGCCAGAGGGAGAAGGCTTCTTCTGCATCATGTGGTTCGTGAGAGCAGAAGTGATGCGGTTAGAGTTATATTAAGTTGGTAGTTGACTCGATCTGGATGTGCCATCATATGGAGCTCAGTTGTTTTTATCACTTTGTATTATTCTTCTGAAACTACATGATGTGCTGGTATATCATAGGTCATCCACTAGGTTACAAAATGCCTAAGTGTGCCAAAGCTCTAAGGGTCTTGCTTAGGTAGTGTTTGGTTGAAGAGACAAGTAGAACGAAGCCGTTTTGTCCCAGTTTTATTATTGTTTGGTTACAGAGTAACTAGAACGGAGTGGCTCCAATTAGGGAATATTCTCCTCAGATCCGGAACCATTCCACTCCAAAAAATCAACCGGACGGAGCCGCTCCGTTCTCAGCCCGCTCGCACAGTCACGCTCCGCTCTCACAGTCTGCAACCAAACAAAAAACAGAGCCACCCTGTTCCAGCTTACCAAACACAAAATAGAGCGGCTCCGTTCCTAAAATCAGGGATGGAACGGCTCCGTTCTACTTGGCTCCTCAACCAAACACTACCTTAGTGCCTTTCAAGAATACGTGTTTTCAATAATTTCCAAGTTAGTTATATTCGTCTGTGTATTTCATCCTCAAGTATTAGACTGTCGGAGGTAAACTCCAGTCGGGTGGCGGATAACACTCGCCCTAATCCTAAGATAAGGAGGGGGCTTGAGGTTAGCCTGTAGAGAAGGACGAACACAAGAACACACAAGAATTTAGAGTGGTTCGGGCCGTTGGAGTGTAATACCTTACTCCATTGTGAGTTGTACAGTTGAGCTTACGTCTAAGGGAGTCTTTGCCTCGGTAACGCGCGAGTAACAGTGTAACTCGTGTGTTGCGGTCTGGGCACGCCGCCTGCCACCGGAGTAGACAAGTGCACGTCTTATTCGTTCTTAATGCAGGGACACCTTATGCCAAAGGCTTGTGTCAGGCCCGCCCATTGGCTTACGTCATGTGCCCTAGGTCACGTGGCGGCAATGGGACCCATCTAAGCGGGGAGCAAGGGTCAGGTGCTACTGGACACGTGGCAGCCTCGGACCTCCCTGGCCCGAGGATTCGGAAATCACCTGTGGACATTTGGGCCTTATTCGCAGTAGCTGGATACGTGGTAGCACCAAACTGACCTTGATTGGGGGTCCCGATGGCACACACAGGGGGGGTCCGGCACCGACCCACGGGGTTCGGTCCCTAACTGTAACTCGCATAATGCTTCATCTCCGGGGACACGTGGTGCCTCCAGATCTCCTCTCGCCGGGGATCCGGAGGGCTTACGCGGGGGTTCGGGAATCGGGAGCCTCCTGCGGGGGCTCGGACCTATGACTAAAGTTGTTAGGCAACTTCAGCTTTGGGATACTTGGTAACACAGCGCCAATCCAGCGGGGTGGAGATTTGGGAATAGGCCCAACGACCTGTAGCCCTGCCGGTCGGATCTAGGCTCTGAATCAGGTTACTTAGCTCCTTCCCACGTGGCTACAGATCGCCACGCAGGTCCTCATCTGGACCCAGCAGTAATGGGTACCCTAGTTCCAGGGTACCGACATAGACTATGTGAGAATTATTGGAAACACATTTGGCTAAATGGCTGCATCAATATTAGTTGCTTTTCTCTACCTGCTGATTTTTTGTGGCATGCTATTTTAAAATTTTGATTACATATACAACATGAAATATGGATTTTTTCAGTACATCACAGATCTCTTTATGCACAAACAGACACACTGATGAATTGGTTTCATTTTTGCATCGCAAGCCAGTTCTAATGGATTATCTACATTTTGCTCTCTTTTTTAGGATTTCCCTTTGCCAATAGCATTGGTAGAGAACAGTGGAAGGTGCAAGACTAATGAGCATGGGGAGAAGGTTTGTCTGTTTATGTATTTGACCTAGCATTTCTCTGTTCTCATGCCTTAATGATTAATAGATGACGATATTTCACTGTTAAACAGATACTTCCGGATGGAACTCCGTGGGTTCCAAAACTGATGAAAGAAATTACTGTTGTTATCTCAAACGGGAGCAAGCCCATTCATGTTGATCAGAAGTTAATTGATGGTCCAAACCCTAACAATCGCTGGAAGATGTTCATACCAATTATACTTGCTGTGGAGGTGAACTGCCTTACATGATACTCTTCCCATTGCCGTCCTCAAACAGAACTCTACACTCATATCTTTGGTACTCTTTTGCAGTACTTCTTGGTAGTAAAAGGAATCCGGAGGGCGATCCATGCAGATATCGCAAATGGGAAGGTGGATGACTGGGAGCAGCGTTACCGGGACTTGGTTGGAAGCAGGGACCCCGTGGAGCAGAAAGGTTCTACCACCCGGAACCGCAAAGCCTAAGTTGGTGTAGCAGAAAGGATTTTATTCGTGTTGTGACCCACTCGATCTGCTTGCTGTTCCTTTTCCTAATTCTGTGTTGAGGGCTTTATAGAGTTCGCTGGTTCTACTTGAAAAATAATTGCTCGTGTTGTAGTTGATAAGAATATCTTTTCCATTTTATGATGCTTGGCCCTCTTCGCAATTTTGAATATTGTTATCTTTAAAAAAAATCTAAACTCATGTTTAGCAAGTTATTAAATAGCTATTGGAGTAAAAATTAGCATATGTACGAGTAGTTCAATTTTGAATCTAGTTTTGGTATTCTTGCTACTGTCAGAAAAAGTTGGCAATGGAGTCATGAGAAGAGGACGTCGAGAGCATAGAAGGTTGGTGGGAACGACCTATAGTGCAGCGGTGGTTCAATGGTGTAGGAGAAGCTTGTGTTATGCATATTGGATCTGACTATCTCAAGGGAAAAAAAGAATCAGATATTGTAGCGGTGGTTCAATGGTGTAGGAGAAGCTTGTGTTATGTATATTGGATCTGACTATCTCGCTGCACGAGAAAGGGGAAAAAAGAGTATGATTTGGTTACTCGCTATATGGGAAAAGGGAAAAAAATGAGCACATGAGTGTGAAGAAATTGACATCAACTATATTTAAGAAACGTCTATCGAGTTGTTAAATATAGAAAGTAAATAAAATTTGACAGTAAGTAATTAAATTTAACAAGTCTAGAGAATTATTGAAGAAGCTTTTTCTCTTTCATTTCTTAAATTTAAAATTTAGAGAGTTGTTTAAATACCTGAGAAGTTCTTTTTCCAAGCCAGAGTGACTTCTACTTTCATAAGAAACCTTGGTTCTTGTGGCAGCCTGGCAGAAGTAGCTTCGTTCTGGGCCTGAAAGCACAGTGCCTGACATTTCAGTGGCACTATCATTAGGCCATTGCCAATGGAAATTTTATGGACACGATTAACTAGAATGACACATCATCTAAAGAGGTTCATCTAAAGAGGTTTGAAGCTATGATAAAATAGTCTCAGATAGTTTCATCATTGTTGTTTCCTAGGTCACATGCAAAACACAAACACCTTAGAAACAGTGTACACGAGATTTCATCTCCATGAAACTCATTTCATTTCTCTCATCATTAATACACTGCCACATCATCAAAAACACTGACATGACATCCTATGTAATGATTATGGAACTCTTATTGAGAATGGTCTTAAGACTACCTCCAAACTCTATCTAACTCTTTATTTCACCCTACATTTCAAATTTTACTCTACAAACAGTATAATCTACAATATAAAATAATACTTTATACGACCGAGATGGTCTAAGGGCCAAAAACCAGTGTGCGTGTAAAAAGGCTCCAACGAGTCCATCAAATCCTACACGTCACCGGATACACAATTCCAAATCTGTAAAAGAATAAAGATGACACTACTTCCAAATCTGTAAAGAAGGGTTGCTACTCCCTGTTTTGAAACATACAACTTTTATGCAAGCTAATTTGCTAATTTAAACTAATTAGCTCCTCCTGAGCAATGAACCAATTAGCTTGTCTTAAATGTGGCATACAGTCATATATTTCAAAAAAGGGAGTATACATTCATGAACAATATGATAGCAACACAATAGCGGTACATAGAAGAAAACAGCATTTATATTCAACAGCAGGTCATATGTATGTACATCAGAAATAGCATAAGAGCGTATATTTGATTTTTAGTTCGCTCTTACCCTTCCACAAAAAAAAACGGAACAACAAAAAAAAGGCAAGCAGCCATATGCGTAAATCTACAAGCCCTGTTGAAACTGAATGAAGGATGGAAGGGCTCATTGCTTCAGCTTTGGTATTTTATGCGTGCTACAAAAATCTTGGTATGGCTTGAAATTGTTTCGCCATGTTACAAATTGTTTCCTCAAACATTTATACACCTTTTCCTCGGCAGGCTGAATTTCCATGGCTGGGGTATCAAAATCTATCCTCACTGGGCCGAAATCAAACAAAGTTGCAGCTTGTTCAGGTGAATCAGGAACTTTGGCTTTTCCGCAAACAAATGTTGTGAAGACCTTATCCTCATATAGCGTTGAAGACCTATGCAGATCATCTTGGTTTTGATCTTCTTTCTCCTCCTTTCTGGTACTTCTACCCATACTGAACCTATGTTCAATCTGAGGCTCATAACTAAAATAGGACTTTCCTTCATCCAGTTCTTGTGAAGCAGGCCATCCATTGCCGTTGTCAGTGTCAGCAATGGATATTACAGGATCAAGGGCTTCAAAAACTTCTCTACATCGATCATTTATGGAATCAGTTTCTATGGGTACTCCCTGAGAAGAGCTTTCTGCATCCTTGCTTTTCTCTTCCAGTGCAAGCAGAACAGGTATGGGTAGTACTGGACCAATAAGGGCATCTGGAGAGCGTACTTTGCTAGTCAGATTGTAACTTATGCTTGATGGTTTTGCCAACAGGAAAGGTCTAAGTTTAGTGTTCGTCAAACAGGTAGGAACATCTAAATGTTCACATAAGGTTTTCTCTGTGCTGCATGCTAGCACGTCACTGTATTTGGAAAAGGTGACATGCAGGATGTCTGATGGCAGGCCATTCAATATTCTCTGGCAAGAAATTTCAAAAATGTTCATGGGAATACTAACATTGCATAAAAAATCTGAAACTGGGTGGGGCAATGAACTAGAGTTCTCTTTTGCATATTCCGACACAGCTTCACTGATAATAATATGCCCCATCTCTTTATTGATACTAGAACCATGCTTTACCAATGCATTGCACAGATTGCCTTCAAGATACTCAGATAGGAAACGCAACTTCATTAAACTATATCTAAGGGAGAAATTTTCATACGGAGTGTCAGGAAATATAGCTAAATTACTGGCCCTGGCTGTATGTTGTGATTCATCACATGAGATATCATTGTGTGAATCTGCAGATGCACGGTACCTTTGCATTTCTAATTTCCCCATGGCTGTCAAGCAGACCAAAGCAAAGCCAGTAAATGATGTCTCTGAAACTGAGAGGTGGTTTGGAAGCACATAGTAGCCAATAATGGAGTTTTTACTCCATTTTGAAGCATATTCATCTCTTGAAACGGGCATTGAGAATACATCTTTCATTCTTCCGTTGCTGCAGCTGCAGTGATGACCTGTCAGCGAAAACCGTGAAGGAAGATCCCAAGCATACAGGCGAGAGTTCTCTGGACAGCCTTGCTCTTTAGGTCCATAACAGAAAACACTGAACTCTCCTGTCTTGAAGGAACCAACCAAAATAGCAAAACCAGAATTTGATGCCCACTCATGCTCCTTGGAAGGCCTCAATTCAGAAAGTCGAAACATAGCAACATTACTAGGACTCTTCAGCTCATGCTGCCACGCCAACACAGGCATCAATGGCTGTCTCAAATCGAGGAGAATCAAGTATCGCTTTGTCACCACTGAGAAATGGAAATGATCAAGCCCACCCCTACAGAATGCAAGGTACTGATCTGCCTCAGCAAAAGGATCAGTTTCAAGCAGTCCTGGCATCCCAACTCTCGCCAAAACCTTGTATTGACCACGATCCCCAAATCTTAAGTCGATCAAAAGGATGGATTTTGAACTTGCGACGATTATCATCCATGGTTGTGCCCCATAGTCACAGCTTAGCCATTCCCCAGTGTCATCCTTGCTGCCAACATCAATTTTTATCTTTCCACCTTGTCGTGTGTCCAGATTGAACCAGCACAGCTCCCCACTCTCCAGCAATACAACACATTCGGATGGCAAATGCCTGCTCCAACAAGCATGCACAATTACAGAGTCAACCTGCTGCTTGGCAATAGGCACTAAGACAGAAGTCCCCAAATCCTGTGACTCAACCCTGAACCAATTCAGGGAGTACATTGTCACAGCAAGCAGGAACCCCTCAGGGTTGTCTTCCAGCTGCGACGGCCATGACGACTCATTAGCAGTGGTAACAAGCTGCTGGATGCGGTGGCCCGGGTGCATAAACCCATCACTCTGAACGACCGGCGAGAGAGGCGTGGAACCAGTGACAGTGGTGGCATCCAGAGTAACAAAGGCAACATGCTCCGCATTCTCGCCGTAGGGGAAAAAGAGAATGAGAGAGCACGAGAGCCTGAGGACGGCGAGAAGATTGGAAGGCGGAGAAGATGAAGACGGTTGGGGGATGAGTGTGTCAGCGAGGTAGTCAAGGTCGGAGCGCGGGAGGAAGGAGGTGCCTCGGACAAAAGAGCGGAGGAGGCGGTTCAGGCCGCGGGTGGAGGAGCGCGGCAATGGGATGGGGTAGGGGAGGGAGAGCAACGGGGTGCGCGGCGGGAGAGGGGAAAAGTGGAGGGGGCCGCGGGAGGCGGCGGCGGCAGGCAGCAGGTCAACGGACGGCGCAGCGAAGACGGCACAAACCGGGAAGACGGAGCGCCAATCCTCGGAGAGGTTCATGGACGGCAGGGGTCGCGCGAGCGTCGACCGCCAGCGCGGGCGCGGAGTGAATCGGTGGGGCAGCAGGCACGGGAACCAATCGGGTGGAGAGCGGCGGCGCCGCGGCGGCCACGCGATGGAGCGGAAGGTGGAAAGGAATCGTCGGCAGGAGAAAAATTTGCTATTTTAGCCCTTTTAACGTGGGCTAAATTAGGGATGGCAATGGGTAACCGAAATCCGATGGGTTTTTATCCCATTAGGGTACGGGTTTGGATTAATTTTCATACCCATGGGTTTGTTAACGGGCATAAATCTGTACCCAGCGGGTTTATGGGTACGGGTTTGTTCCTATAGTACCCAAACCCGTGAACCCGTGAGTTTTTTAAACCCGACCAAACCTAGTGTATATTGTCCTTTTATTTTATAAACAAATAACAAACTTGTTTTTCCTTATTTACTTCATATTTTTTATCAATTGGTGAATGTATTAGTAGTCGGTGAGAGTGTTGCTTGCTTGATATTATAGTTTTTACTAGCGTTATATATGTGGTGGATGGATAACTTAGTGCAAGGTCACTTAATTATACAACTTATTATTTGTATTTCATTCTCTCTACTAATAATTTTTATACCAAATCATGAACTCGTTGTTCATTACATAGATTTTGGATCATGATATCATTAATCATTACGATACTTATTGATTATGAGAAGAACAAGTATATTGGAGATGAAACCCGCGGGTCACCCATGGGTACCCGTTAACCCGATGGGTACGGGTTTGGGCAAAATCTCAAACCCGTCATGGGTACGGGTTTTTAATGGGCATAAATATTTTTCACGGGTACGAGTTTGGGACGGTAAAACCCAGCAGGTTTGTACCTGTTGCCATCTCTAGGCTAAATGCTATTACGTGACCCTCTGTCTATAACGTTTCAGATCTCGTAGTCGGCGTGTCGGCGGAGAGCTTTTTGGGTTCCGGTTTCTTTTTCTCATTTTCTGTGACGGTGAATTCATGATGGGTGCAATCTTATATTCCGTGTCAATGCTGTATTATTTGAATATATGCTATGATAATATATTTTATAACTATTTTTAAACTTTTAGTTATAACTATCTATAACGAGAACCCAAAACTTTAAGTCTTTATTTAGGTACTTTAATATTGATCTCAATCTACATGAGTTGAAGTGTACTTAGGTTTTGTTCCGTTATTCTAATCCACGTGGATTTGAGTGTATTGGAATGGATTAGAGTGGATTTTGGCTTGCTATGGATTTAAACCGACTCAATACCACCGAATCCACATGGATTAACAGTAAAACGAATACGTTCTTAGATGTAAATTAATTTAAATTACACCCCAATTTAGTTCAATACATGTTGATTAAAAATAATACTAAAGTATCCAAACTAAACCTAACGAAGCATGGCGGGACGAAAATTTTCCCGCGAAGATTTGATAGAGACCCGAATTATAAGTCAGACCATCCTCTCACGTGGCTAGTTCAAATCCAATAAATTGCCTCACTGTATAAATATGCAAAAATCACATTCGCTAACTCTAACCATTGTTCCCTTCACTTGATTGACGCTCGCCCATGTGCCAATTTTTTTGCTTCAGTTGCTCATTCTTCCTTATAATCTTTTTTAACATATTTCTATGATAACTTTCTTAACACAAATTTGTGCAAATGTGTGTCTTTATGTCACTAAATCATTGTAAAAAATAGAGGCACCATTTTTACAGATTTTAATTGTTTTAATTTTAGGTTCCTCAGGTGTCGTACCGATATCCTCTACCTTTTAGTTAAATCATCATTGTGTAGGCTGATGATTTCTATTTTATTTAGCAAACTTCTATAAGCATCTTGAGAGCTAAATAACTTTGCCTTTAAGTTTTCATTTTTATTCTTTACTAGGTGCTCAATGGTATATGTGGTTGCACTAACTTCTATTTTCTTAATTTTATTAGATAGCCTGATATTAAGATTTTCAAAGATTTCATATTGTTCTAACAAAACTTGATAAGCCTTTTTGTGCGCTAACTAATTTTGATTTTAAACTTCTTAATTAAGTCTTTTGTTTAATGCAAACCTCTTTTAAAAATTCAATTGTCTGCACACTTTCTTTAGTGGAGGGATTTTCATTTTTGCCATCACTATCACTCTCAATAGAGGAGTGTTTAGAGTTACCTCATGTCATAAGTCACTTGTGAGAGGAGCGTGATGAGGAGTGATTGCGGACGACTCTCTTGTGTTGGGCTTCATCCTCGCTTGATGAACCATTCTAAGTATTGATTGATGTGAGAGCTTGGGCCTTGCACTTCCTTTTCTTGTCATTGGGTGTGCCTTTGTTTGGACAATCTTCTATAAAATGTCCCTTGTCACATCCAAAACATACCTTCTTTCTTTGTTCTTTTTTATAAATATTGATTAGGATGTATTGAACTTAGATCAACACACCCATTAGGTTCATCTTACGGATCATCCTCGTCTTCATCTACACTTGAGGAGCTCGAGCTTGAGCTTTCTACTTGCTTACATACTTGTTACATGTGAGAGCAATGCCTTTACTTGATGAACTGGCTTCTTTTTGACACATCTTCTTTGACATTTTAAAGGCCACTAACTTGCCAAGCGAGAATGCATGTCTCTAACAAGCTCATTTTCTTTCATTTGGAAATAATTATAACTATGCAAATCTAAGCAGTGTTTGTGCTCACATATATTGCTTTGTGAAATCATGGAGCTTATCTAATTTTAGCCAAATTTCATTTTCTTAAGCAAGTGTAAATATTTGGTTAAAAATTATCGTGCTAGAGGATTCAAACAAGCAGATTTTAGCTCTAGGGTTTAGATGAATTTTCTTTTCACCACTCATGGTCAGTTTTTTTGGGATTCTTTAGCGTTCATCCCATCACAAGTGACTCTCCAAACATCTAGATCGATAACTTCTAGGTAGCAAACCATCCTAGCACTATAGGAAGGAAAATCAGTGTCATCAAAATAAGGTGACCTAGAGGTATCCATCCTTCACTTTATAAGGGTTTGTTCGGTTTATTCCCATTCCAAGTGGATTGGAGTGGATTGAGTGGGATTGATGTGTATTTTTACTTGCTATAGATTTAATCCGACTCAATCCCACTCAATCCACATGGATTAATTATAAAACAAATAAGCCCTAAATAGTATCGACTCAATGACGGTTAAGCCGAAAGTTCTAAATGAGCCACTCGCTCTAATACCAATTAAAAATTAACAATGACACCTAAGAGAGGGAGGGTGAATCAAGTAGTCTAATTTCATTTAAAACTATAGCTTTATTGTTCTATTAATCAAAATCTATGCAATGAATAAACTTGAGTGCAACTATTTATAGTCTTGACTAAGTATTGTTAACTCTATCACAAGAGTTATACAACCTAGGTTCCAAACCTATCCACTAGCCTATATATAAGCTAGGAAGGTAGATAACATAATCGAGAAAACATAATGTAAACACATAATCTTAAAGTGTGATAGAGATACAAACTCCCATCAACACAATAGTATTCTACCGATGTATCAAGGAGTGTGCAAGCTTTTCCTCTAATCCTTGTTGGATCCCATACAAGGGAATACCACATGAGGTCCAAGCTCCTAGTTGGGGTAACTTTGTGGGTAGCTTTGAGCCTTTTCATGTGTAAGTGTTTCTTTGATTGTGGCCTCTCCTAGATGCTCTTTGTCGTATTCGTTATCAAGTTTTTAGCCAAAACACCCTAGGCCTCGTTCCTCCAATACATAGTGGTGACCACACCATAGATGCATCCCAAGACTTATAGCCCCTTCTAGTATAACTATTAAAATGGCACATAAAAGCACCAAGGGATAATGTCACACCTGGTTTTGAAGGTAAACCGAATGTGAACCATGTACGTGCCAGGATCAGAAATTCACGTACACAGCAATTACATAAATGACTCATCATAGCACAATGCTTCGAATTACAATAAAAGAGTAAGTAATAATATTAAATACTAGAGTCATTTACATAATATAAATCAAAGTGCACATAATAGAAACGTAGCCAACGTAAATTAACCCACCACAGGCAACTGACTGGGGGAGGTCGCTAGCCTAATCCTTGAACTCGTCGAAGTCCAAGGATTCCTAGAGATCCACCTCGATGTCTTTCTCCTTCTTCTTTACCTGAGCATAGATTGCACCAAAGGCAACCTGGTGTTTTGTGAAAGAAAGGGTGAGTACACATCAACGTACTCAGCAAATGTCCCGTTTGGCTGAAGTGGACTAGCTTTATGTGGGGTTAAGCTCAAGCAGATGCTTTTAGTTGGTCAGGTATTTACTATTAGTGGAAGCCAAGTTTTATCATATAACCAACCCATGAACCATTTCCTCATCGAGGAACATCATTATCATCATCGAACCAAAATAATAAATAGAACCATTGTATCTCAGATCATCTGTATCTCTAATCAAAGAGGATCCCAAGGCCACTCATAAATGTGAGCACAACCGATATATCAGTTTCTAATCCTCTACAGAGGTCGCACACTTTACCCACAAGCCGTGATTCCCATTCTGCCCAGAGATCATGACTCTCCATTGATCACTACCAAGGTGACCTAGCAGGGTCTCACTACGTAGCCTTTACAAAGATTTCCCAGAGGTCAAAGCCGCCCGTTAGGTTTCTCTAGTTTGATAAACACAGTACATCTCCCCAAAGGAAGGGTGACTAACAAAACCAAATCAAGAACCTCTGCAACCAGCCTCGGTAGAGCAAGTACTGTGCCTGGACCCCATTGACGGCCCTACGGTGAAGCCAACTACTCCTCTGGTTCCTCTAATTAATCAGCTAAGGGCGTCCCATTCGACCATCGTGGTTGCACTGTTATCCCGAGTTGTCACTCTCCAAACAGGTCCTTATGGAGAGGTACTCAGGAAACAGCCTGAGCCCCTAATGTATCACAAGAACATCATCGAGATAACATCATCGTATCATACTATTCACATCATGTTCATTGATTAAAGTAAAGCAATAGCATAAAGCTAACCATGATAACCCAAAAGGTAAACAAGGATAAGTAAATAGAAAGCTAGTCAATCCTTAGATTTCAATTAGGTAATGCGGGACAATGAATTATAAGTAGATAGGACATAATGGGTCAGAGGACACTTGAAAGGGAAATGTGCCCTTGGGCAATTTCTATAAATATTTTGGTGATTAGATGTCCAACACATATTATTTGAGTCCTCATCTGCTATATGTGTGAAAAGTGCAAATCAAGGTACAAGGTATGTTTCTAGACTTAGTACATTGTTTTTTGAGTACTAACATGGTTATCTAAGTGCTAGAAACAATGCTGAGAAGAGAAGAATCGAATTGCAAAAGCCAACTCCAGCTTGGCCTAGCACATCGGACTGTCCAGTGGCGCACCGGACAGTGTCCGGTGCCCCAGGCTGGCCTCCGGTGAACTATCTGCTCTCGGGAATCGACGGAGTCGTACGGCTATCATTCACCGGACTGTCCGGTGAGACATCCGCAGTGAACTCATCGCTCTTGGGAAAAGGAATAGGGCGACGTGGCTATAATTCACCGGACTGTCCGGTGGTGCACCGGACTGTCCGGTGAGCCAACGGCGCCTGCGCCAATGGTTGTCCACGCGATCAACGTACGACACATGGCTGCTTCAACGGTCGGCTGGGTGCACCGGACAATGTCCGGTGCGCCAACCGGCACCAAGGAGCAATGGTCGACTGTGCCCAATTTGGAAGGAAATCACGCACCGGACATGCTACAGTGGTTGTCCGGTGGCGCACCAGACTGCCCGGTGCGCCACTCGACAGAAGGCAAGGATAGCCTTCCAAGTTGATCTCCAACGGCTCCTAGCTGCCTTGGGGCTATAAAAGGGACCCCTAGGCGCATGGAGCAGCACACCAAGCACTCTCTAAGCATACTAAGACATCCAGTCTCCGCTCCCACACTTTTGATTCATCGTGTTAGTGATTTGAGCTTTATTCGAGTTGTGAACTTCATGTGTTGTCCTTTGAGCTCAAGTCTTCACTTGTGTGCGTGGTTGTGCTGCGTTTTTTAGTCTTGTGTGTGTTGCTCTCCTAACCTTACTCTCGTGCTTTCTTTGTGATCTATATTGTAAGGGCGAGAGGCTCTAACTTGTGGAGATTCCTCGCAAACGGGAGAATACTCAAAAGAGAAAAGACTGTGGTATTCAAGTGGATCATTGGATCACTTGAAAGGGGTTGAGTGCAACCCTCGTCCATTGGGACGCCACAACGTGGAAGTAGGCAAGTGTTACTTGGCTGAACCATGGGATAAAAATCGCGTGTTTCTTGTGTTGTTCTTTTCCACTATTGTTTTGTTCACAAGAGATCTCCTCAATAACTTGATTAACTCACACTAATATTTCTATAATCAAGTTTGTGGCTTTTTAGCTCTTGATTTCACAGGATCACCTATTCACCCCCTCTAGGTGCTCTCAATTGGTATCAGAGTTGTACTCTTCATCTAAGGGACTAACAGCCCAAAGAGATGGATCCTAAGGGAAAGGGGATGGTGGTCAACGACAAGGAAAAGGAGTCCCTCTTCAATGAGCCAAGAGACGACAAGCCTACCGACTCAGGCTCGAGTCACAAGAAGAGAGACGGGAAGAAGAAGAGGCGCATCAAGAAGATCATCTACTATGACAGTGATGCCTCATCTTCTTCGCCAAGGGATGAGACGATGACTCCTCATCAAAGAAAAAGACGGTTAATCAAAACTATTCATTTGATTATTCCCGTATTCCGTACAATTCAAATGCTCATTTGCTATCAATTCCACTTGGGAAACCCCCACACTTTGATGGAGAAGACTATTCTTTCTGGAGTCATAAAATGCGTAGTCATTTATTTTCCCTCTATCCTAGTATCTGGGAGATTGTTGAAAATGAAATGCATTTTGATAGTACTGACAATCCTATTTTTATAAATGAGCTAATCCATAAGAATGCCCAAGCTACTACTGTTTTACTAGCATCTCTTTGCAGGGATGAGTACAATAAGGTGAGTGGCTTGGACAACGCCAAACAGATCTGGGACACCCTCAAGATATCACATGAGGGAAATGATGCCACCATGATCACCAAGATGGAACTGGTGGAGGGTGAGCTAGGGAGGTTCACGATGATCAGGGGAGAGGAGCCAACACAAACCTACAACAGGCTCAAGACCCTAGTCAACAAGATCCGAATCTACGGAAGCATAAGATGGACGGATCATGATGTCGTCTGACTCATGCTAAGGTCATTTAATGTAATTGACCCCCATCTTGTCAATCTTATCCGTGAAAACCCCAAGTACACCAAGATGACGCTCGAGGAGATACTCGGAAAAATCGTAAGCGGGCGTATGATGGTGAAAGAAGCTCGATACGTGGACGATGCTCTAAACGGACCACTACCCGTCTACGAGCCACAGTCCATTGCTCTCAAAGCAACTAGCAGCAAGGAGACGCTACCAAGCAAGGTAGCACAAGTGGAGGCTGCTAGGCTGAATGAAGATGAGATGGTGCTTATCATCAAGCGTTTCAAGACCGCACTCAAAGGACGCAAGGAGTACCCCAATAAGAATAAAACAAGAGGAAAACGCTCCTGCTTCAAATGCGGTAAGACTGGTCACTTTATTGCTCAATGCCTCGATAATGATAATGACCAGGGACAAGAAAAGAGCGGGAAGAGAGAAAAGAAGAAGAACTACAGGAAGGCGAAGGGCGAGGCGCACCTTGGAAAGGAATGGGATTCTGACTGCTCCTCATCCGACTCTCATGATGAGGGATTAGCTGCCTCGGCCTTCGACAAGTCTTCACTCTTCCCCAATGAACGCATACTTGTCTTATGGCTAAGGAGAAAAAGGTACATATTCGGGACACACCCAAGTACACTTCATCTAGTGATGAAGAATCTTCCGATGATGAAGTAGACTACACTGACCTATTTAAAGGACTAGATAGAGCTAAGGTAGACAAAATTAATGAATTAATTGATGCTCTAAATGAAAAGGATAGATTGTTAGAAAAGCAAGAGGATATTTTATATGAGGAACATGACAAATTTGTTAGTGTGCAAAAATCTCTTGCTTTAGAAATTAAGAGAAATGAAATGTTATCCTCTGAGTTATCTGCTTGCCATGAATCTGTCTCTAGTTTAAGGAGTTTAAATAATGAATTAAATGCTAAGCTAGAGGAAGTCAACAAAACTAGTTCATGTGTAGAGCATGTTGTTATTTGTAATAGATGTAAGGATTTTGATGTTGATGCTTGTGATGAACATCTTGCTTCTATTACTAAATTGAACAATGAGGTGGCAAGTCTTAATGCTCAACTTAAGACTTGCAAAGTTGATTTTGATAAATTGAAATTTGCTAGGGATGCCTACACCATTGGTAGACACCCCTCAATTAAGGATGGACTTGGTTTTCAAATGAAAACCAAGAACTTGACGAGCCAAAGGACTTCCATTCTCAACAAGGAGAAAGGGAAGGCCCCTATGGCTAATAGTCCCCAAAAGAATCATGCTTACATTTATGATAGAAAATTTACTAGGAATGCTCATAATGGTAGACACTATGATCATGCTATGATTGTTTCTAGCTCTCTTATGATTTTGGTAGAAATAAGCCTAGGCGCAATCATGCGGTGTCTCATGCGCCTAGGAGAAATTATACTACTCATGCTTCTAGGAAAATGTGCAATGAACCTACTGCAATTTTTCATGCTTGCAACACTTCTTTTGTACTTTCATGTAAGAATGCAAAAGTAGATGCTAGGAAGTTGGGATCCAAATGCAAGGGAGACAAGACTTGTATTTGGGTTCCAAAAGTTATTGTGACTAACCTTGTAGGACCCAACAAGAGTTGGGTACCTAAAACCCAAGCTTAATTCCTTGCAGGTTTATGCATCCGAGGGCTCTAGCTGAATAATTGACAGCGGATGCACAAACCACATGACGGGGGAGAAGAAGATGTTCACCTCCTACATCAAGAACAAGGATTCCCAGGATACGATCATCTTTGGAGATGGGAACCAAGGCAAGGTCAAAGGCTTGGGCAAGATTGCCATCACTAACGAGCACTCAATATCGAATGTATTTCTAGTAGAGTCGCTCGGGTCAACCTTCTGTCTGTAAGTCAATTGTATCACATGAGTTACAATTGTCTGTTTACAAATGTTGATGTGTCTGTCTTTAGAAGGAGTGATGGTTCATTAGCCTTTAAGGGTGTATTAGACGACAAGCTCTATTTAGTTGATTTTTTGAAAGAGAATGCCGATCTAGATGCATGCTTATTTGCTAAGACTAGTATGGGCTAGCTTTGGCATCGCCGTCTAGCACATGCTGGGATGAAGAACCTTCATAAACTTCTAAAGGGAGAACATGTGTTAGGACTAACTGATGTCTATTTTGAGAAAGACAGACCTTGTGCAGCATGTCCGGCAGGGAAACAGGTGGGAAGCACTCATCACAGCAAGAACGTGATGACAACATCAAGACCACTGGAGCTTCTTCACATGGACCTCTTTGGACAAGTTGCCTACCTCAGCATCGGGGGAAGTAAGTATGGTCTTGTAGTTGTTGATGACTTTTCCCGCTTCACTTGGGTGTTCTTTTTGCAGGACAAATCAGAAACCCAAGGAACCCTAAAACGCTTTCTAAGGAGGGCTCAAAACGAATTTGAGCTAAAGGTGAAAAGGATAAGGAGCTATAACAGGTCCGAGTTCAAGAATCTGCAAGTTGAGGAGTGAAAGTCGCCTAAAGGGGGGGGTGAATAGGCGGAATCTGAAATTTACAACTTAAAGCACAACTACAAGCCGAGGTTAGTGTTATAATTAAATCTGAGTTCGAAAGTGAAAGGGAAATGTGCCCTTGGCCATTTCTAAGTATTTTGGTGATTGAGTGCCAACACAAGTGCTTTTGTGCTAATCTATGCAAAGTGGTGGACAAAGTGCAAATCATGTCAAAAGTTATGTTTCTAGACTTAGTACATTGTTTTATGGACTAATGTATTGTGTCTAAGTGCTGGAAACAGGAGAAACTGAATTAGAAATGAGATGGCTTTGTTCAGCCAAAGTTTGCTCAGTCTGAGTGCACCGGACTGTCCGGTGGTGCACCGGACAGTGTCCGGTGCGCCAGGCTGGCTCTGGCGAACATGCTACTCTCGGGACTTCGACGGCGGTGTACGACTATAATTCACCGGTCTGTCCGGTGAGCCGTTCACAGGCGAACCCGTCGCTCTCGGGAGATGATTAACGGCGTACGGCTAAAATTCACCGGTCTGTCCGATGGTGCACCGGACTGTCCGATGAGTCAACAGTCTGCCGGGGCAACGGTCGGCCGAGGATTCCGCACGTGACGCGTGGCCGAGCCAACGGTCACATTGGTGCACCGGACTGTCCGGTGTGCACCGGACAGTGTCCGGTGCGCCAATGGCTCTCAGACTCCAACGGTCGGCTTCGCCAAATAAGGAAGGATATCTACACCGGACAGTGTCTGGTGGTGCACCGGACTGTCCGGTGCGCCAGTCGACAGAAGGCAAGATCTGCCTTCCAGGAATGTTCTCAACGGCTCCTAGCTGCCTTGGGGCTATAAAAGGGACCCCTAGGCGCATGGAGGAGAACACCAAGCATTCCTTGAGCACTCTTGATCACTCACACTTCATTCTTGCGCACTTGTTTGACATTCTAGTGATTTGAGCTCCGTTCTAGTGTGCTAGTCTTTTGAGCTTAAGTCTGGGTCTTGTGTGTGTGTATTTGCTGTGATCTTAGTGTCTTGTGTGAGTTGCTAATCCCTCCCTTACTCCGTGCTTCTTTGTGAACTTCAAGTGTAAGGGCGAGAGGCTCCAAGTTGTGGAGATTCCTCGCGAACGGGATTAAGAAAAGCAAAGCAAAACACCGTGGTATTCAAGTGGGTCTTTGGACCGCTTGAGAGGGGTTGATTGCAACCCTCGTCCGTTGGGACGCCACAACGTGGAGTAGGCAAGCGTTGGTCTTGGCCGAACCACGGGATAACCATTGTGCCATCTCTATGATTAATCTCTTGTGGTTATTGTGTTTTGTTGAGACTCCTCTCTAGCCACTTGGCGATTATTGTGCTAACTCTTAACCAAGTTTTTGTGGCTTAAGTTTCAAGTTCTACAGGATCACCTATTCACCCCCCTCTAGGTGCTCTCAATTGGTATCAGAGCCGTTCTCTTCACAAAGGGACTAATCGCCCGAAGAGATGGATCCTAAAGGGAAGGGAATCATGATCAACGATAAATAGAAGGAGTCCTTCGTCAACAAGCCGAAGAATGACAAGCCTACCGACTCGGGCTCGGGCCACAAACGCAAAGATGGGAAGAAGAAGACGAGACACATCAAGGAGATCGTCTACTACGACGACAACGATGAGTCCACTTCTTCCCAAAAGGATGACTACGACTATGAGAAACAAAAGACGGTTAATTCGAATTTTTCTTTCGATTATTCTCGTATTCCTCAAAGTTCAAATTCACATTTGCTCTCCATTCCTCTCGGCAAGCCTCCACACTTTGATGGGGAGGACTACGGATTTTGGAGCCACAAAATGCGTAGTCACCTGTTCTCTCTCCATCCAAGCATATGGGAGATTGTTGAGAATGGAATGAAGTTTGATAGCTCGGATAGTCCTATTTTTATTAATGAACAGATTCATAGAAATGCACAAGCTACTACTGTGTTGTTAGCCTCCTTGTGCAGGGACGAGTACCATAAAGTGAGCGGCTTGGACAATGCCAAGCAGATCTGGGACACCCTCAAGATCTCTCATGAGGGGAACGACGTCACCTTGCTCACCAAGATGGAGTTGGTGGAGGGCGAGCTTGGACGATTCACGATGATAAGGGGCGAGGAGCCAACCCAAACATACAACCGGCTCAAGACCCTTATCAACAAAATAAGGAGCTACGGAAGCACGCGATGGACGGACCACGACGTCGTCCGCCTAATGCTAAGGTCCTTCACTGTACTTGATCCACACTTGGTGAACAATATTCGTGAAAATCCTAGGTACACCAAGATGTCGCCTGAAGAAGTCCTTGGAAAATTCGTAAGCGGGCGAATGATGATCAAGGAGGCGAGATACGTCGACGATGCACTGAATGGTCGAATCAATGAGCCTCAACCTGTTGCTCTCAAGGCAATGAGAAGCAAGGAGGCGTTACCTAGCAAGGTGGCGCAAGTTGAGGCGGCAGGACTCAATGATGAAGAGATGGCTCTCATCATCAAGCGCTTCAAGACGGCGCTTAAGGGTCGCAAGGGACAGCCAAGCAAGACCAAGACAAAGGGGAAGCGCTCATGCTTCAAATGTGGTAAGCTTGGTCATTTTATTGCTAACTGTCCCGATAATGATAGTGACCAGGAAAAAGGAAACAAGAGGGAGAAGAAGAAGAACTACAAGAAGGCCAAGGGCGAGGCACATATCGGAAAGGAGTGGGATTCGGATTGCTCCTCCTCTGACTCCGACAATGAAGGACTCGCCGCCACTGCCTTCAACAAGTCATCCCTCTTCCCCAACGAGCGTCACACATGCCTCATGGCGAAGGAGAAGAAGGTATGTACTCGAGACAGTACTACTTATGATTCTTCCAGTGATGATGAGTCCAGCGATGAGGAAATAGATTACTCTAGTTTGTTCAAGGGATTGGATAGAAACAAAATTGATAAAATCAATGAATTGATTGATGCCTTGAATGAAAAGGATAGACTTTTAGAAAAGCAAGAGGATTTGTTGTATGAAGAACATGATAAATTTGTAGAGGCACAAAAAGCTCATGCTTTAGAAGTTAAAAGAAATGAAATGCTTTCTTATGAACTATCTACTTGTCATGAAACCATTGCTACTTTAAAAGGTGTTAATGATGATTTAAATGCTAAACTAGAAGTAGCTAGTAAATCTAACTCTTGTGTAGAACATGTTTGCACTAGGTGTAAAGATCCTAATGTTGATACTTGTAGTGAACACCTAGAGTGCATTTCTAAACTAAATGATGAAGTAGCTAGTCTTAATGCTCAACTTAAGACTAGCAAGAGTGAATTTGACAAACTAAAATTTGCAAGGGATGCCTACACAATTGGTAGACACCCCTCAATTAAGGATGGTCTTGGCTTCAAGAGGGAAGTCAAGAACTTAACGAGCCATAAGGCTCCCATCTCCGCCAAGGAGAAAGGGAAGGCCCCTATGGCTAGTAGTGTGCAAAAGAACCATGCTTTTATGTACCATGATAGGAGACAATCTAGAAATACTTATAGGAGTTGTAATGCATATGATGCCTTTGATTTTCATGCCATGTGTGCTTCTAGTTCTTCCTATGTGCATGATAGAAATGTTGGTAAGAGAAATGCTGTTCATAATATGCCTAGGAGAAATGTTGTTAATGTTCCTAGGAAAGTTAATGAACCTTCCATAATATATCATGCTTGCAATGCTTCTTTTGCCATTTATAGAAAGAATAAGAAGGTGATTGCTAGGAAGTTAGGGGCAAGATGCAAGGGAGATAAAACTTGCATTTGGGTCCCTAAGACAATTGTGACTAACCTTGTAGGACCCAACAAGAGTTGGGTACCTAAGACCCAAGCCTAAATTTGCCTTGCAGGTTTATGCATCCGGGGGTACAAGCTGGATTATCGACAGCGGATGCACAAACCACATGACGGGGGAAAAGAGGATGTTCTCTTCCTACGTCAAGAACAAGGATCCCCAAGATTCAATAATATTCGGTGATGGGAACCAAGGCAAGGTAAAAGGGTTAGGTAAAATTGCTATTTCATCCGAGCACTCTATTTCTAATGTGTTTTTAGTTGAGTCGCTTGGATATAATTTGTTATCTGTTAGTCAATTATGCAAAATGGGATATAATTGTCTATTCACAAATGTAGATGTGTCTGTCTTTAGAAGATGTGATGGTTCACTAGCTTTTAAGGGTGTACTAGACGACAAACTTTATTTGGTTGATTTTTCAAAAGAAGAGGCCAGTCTAGATGCATGCTTAATCGCTAAGACTTGCATGGGCTGGCTGTGGCATCGCCGCTTAGCACATGTGGGGATGAAGAACCTCCACAAGCTTCTAAAGGGAGAACACGTGATAGGTCTAACTAACGTACATTTCGAAAAAGATAGACCTTGTGCAGCTTGTCAAGCAGGGAAACAGGTGGGAAGCTCTCATCACAACAAAAATGTGATGACCACATTAAGACCCTTGGAGATGCTTCATATGGACCTCTTTGGACCCGTCGCCTATCTAAGCATAGGAGGAAGTAAGTATGGTCTTGTTATAGTTGATGATTTTTCCTGCTTCACTTGGGTATTCTTTTTGCAGGATAAATCTAAAACCCAAGGGACCCTCAAGCGCTTCCTCAGGAGAGCTCAAAATGAGTTTGAGCTCAAGGTGAAGAAGATAAGGAGCGACAACGGGTCCGAGTTCAAGAACCTTCAAGTGGAGGAGTTTCTTGAGGAGGAAGGGATCAAGCACGAGTTCTCCGCTCCCTACACACCACAGCAAAATGGTGTGGTAGAGAGGAAGAACAGGACGCTCATTGATATGGCGAGGACTATGCTTGGAGAGTTCAAGACCCCCGAGCGTTTTTGGTTGGAAGCCGTGAACACGGCTTGCCACGCCATCAACAGGGTCTATCTTCACCGACTCCTCAAGAAGACTTCATATGAGCTGCTAACTGGTAACAAACCCAATGTGTCTTATTTTTGTGTATTTGGGAGCAAGTGTTATATTCTTGTGAAGAAAGGTAGAACTTCTAAATTTGCTCCCAAAGCTGTAGAAGGGTTTTTATTATGTTATGACTCAAATACAAAGGCGTATAGGGTCTTCAACAAATCATCGGGTTTGGTTGAAGTCTCTAGTGACGTTGTATTTGATGAGACTAATGGCTCTCCAAGAGAGCAAGTTGTTGATCTTGATGATGTAGATGAAGAAGATGTTCCAACGGCCGCAATGCGCACCATGGCGGTTGGCGATGTGCGACCACAGGAACAATTGGAGCAAGATCAACCATCTTCCTCAACAATGGTGCATCCCCCAACCCAAGATGACGAACAGGTACCTCAAGTGGAGGCGCATGATCAAGGGGGAGCACAGGATGTTCAAAGTGAAGAGGAAGAAGCACAACCGGCACCTCCAACCCAAGTTCGAGCAACGATTCAAAGGGATCATCCCGTCGACCAAATATTGGGTGATATTAGCAAGGGAGTAACTACTCGTTCTAGATTAGTAAATTTTTGTGAGCATTACTCTTTTGTCTCTTCTATTGAGCCTTTCAGGGTAGAAGAGGCCTTGCTAGATCCGGACTGGATGTTGGCCATGCAGGAGGAGCTAAACAACTTCAAGCGTAATGAAGTTTGGACACTGGTGCCTCGTCCCAAGCAAAACGTTGTGGGAACCAAGTGGGTATTCCGCAACAAACAGGACGAGCACGGGGTGGTGACGAGGAACAAGGCTCGACTTGTGGCAAAAGGTTATGCCCAAGTCGCAGGTTTGGACTTTGAGGAGACGTTTGCTCCTGTGGCTAGGCTAGAATCAATTCCTATTTTGCTAGCATATGCCGCTCACCATTCTTTCAGGTTGTACCAAATGGATGTGAAGAGAGCTTTCCTCAACGGGCCGATCAAGGAGGAGGTGTACGTGGAGCAACCCCCTGGCTTCGAGGATGAACGGTACCCCGACCACGTGTGTAAGCTCTCTAAGGCGCTCTATGGACTTAAGCAAGCCCCAAGAGCATGGTATGAATGCCTTAGAGACTTTCTAATTGCTAATGCTTTCAAGGTTGGGAAAGCCGATCCAACTCTTTTCACTAAGACTTGCGATGGTGATCTTTTTGTGTGCCAAATTTATGTCGATGACATAATATTTGGTTCTACTAACCAAAAGTCCTGTGAAGAGTTTAGCAGGGTGATGACGCAGAAATTCGAGATGTCAATGATGGGCGAGTTGAACTACTTCCTTGGGTTCCAAGTGAAGCAACTCAAGGACGGCACCTTCATCTCCCAAACAAAGTACACGCAAGACTTGCTAAAGCGGTTTGGGATGAAGGACGCCAAGCCCGCAAAGACGCCGATGGGAACTGACGGACACACCGACCTCAACAAAGGAGGTAAGTCCGTTGATCAAAAAACATACCGGTCCATGATAGGTTCTTTGCTTTATTTATGTGCTAGTAGACCGGATATTATGCTTAGCGTATGCATGTGTGCTAGATTTCAATCCGATCCAAGGGAATGTCACTTAGTGGCCGTGAAGCGAATTCTTAGATATTTAGTCGCTACGCCTTGCTTCGGGATCTGGTATCCAAAGGGGTCTAACTTTGACTTGATTGGATATTCAAATTCCGACTATGCTGGATGTAAGGTCGATAGGAAGAGTACATCGGGGACGTGCCAATTCTTAGGAAGGTCCCTAGTGTCGTGGAACTCTAAGAAACAAACTTCTGTTGCCCTATCCACCGCTGAGGCCGAGTATGTTGCCGCAGGACAGTGTTGCGCGCAACTACTTTGGATGAGGCAAACCCTCCGGGACTTTGGCTACAATATGAGCAAAGTCCCACTCCTATGTGACAATGAGAGTGCTATCCGAATAGCGGAAAATCCTGTTGAGCACAGCCGCACAAAGCACATTGACATCCAGCATCACTTTTTGAGAGACCACCAGCAAAAGGGAGATATCGAAGTGTTTCATGTTAGCACCGAGAACCAGCTAGCCGATATCTTCACTAAGCCTTTAGATGAAAAGACCTTTTGCAGGCTGCGTAGTGAGCTAAATGTCCTAGATTCGCGGAACTTGGATTGATTTATAGCATACATGTGTTTATGCCTTTTGATCATGTTCCTTATGCATTTTGTTGCTTATGTATGGTGCTCAAGTTGTACAAACACTCCCTAGACCTCACAAGTCCTTTTTGCAAGTGATGCACATATTTAGGGGGAGCTGTGCTACAACTTGACCCTTTGAGATTAACCGTGTGCTTGAGTTTGCTTGTTGTAGTCTCAAAGGAGGTTTGAAAGGGAAAAGGTGGACTTGGACCATGAAAGACTTCCACTGCACTTCGATGAGAGGGTAACTTATTCCAAGTTCATCTCATGTACTCTTATTGCCTTTGTATTCTTATTTGAAAATTTTGGTGAGGCAATGGGGTTCTAGGGCCAAGATTGATCCCGTTTTGGTGCTTGATGCCAAAGGGGGAGAAAATAAAGGCCAAAGCAATAAATGGATCAGCTATCACTTGAGAAATTTTGAAAATAGTAGAATAGAGTTTTTGGTTTGTCAAAACTCTCTTATTGTCTCTTTTGTCAAAAGTTGGCCTCTTGTGGGGAGAAGTGTTGATTATGGGAAAAAGGGGGAGTTTTTGAAATCCTTGATCAATTTCCTTTGGAATACCTCTCTTTATGTCTCTACAAGTGAATTTGACTTAGAGATAGGAATTTGAGTTTGATTTGCAAAAACAAACCAAGTGGTGGCAAAGTATGATCCATATATGTCAAAATTGAATCAAAACAATTTTGAGTGTTCATTTGCATTGATATTGCACTTGTTCTAGTTGCTTTATGTTGTGTTGGCATAAATCACCAAAAAGGGGGAGATTGAAAGGGAAATGTGCCCTTGGGCCATTTCTAAGTATTTTGGTGATTGAGTGCCAACACAAGTGCTTTTGTGCTAATCTATGCAAAGTGGTGGACAAAGTGCAAATCATGTCAAAAGGTATGTTTCTAGACTTAGTACATTGTTTTATGGACTAATGTATTGTGTCTAAGTGCTAGAAACAGGAGAAACTGAATTAGAAATGAGATGGCTTTGTTCAGCCAAAGTTTGCTCAGTCTGAGTGCACCGGACTGTCCGGTGGTGCACCGGACAGTGTCCGGTGCGCCAGGCTGGCTCTGGCGAACAGGCTGCTCTCGGGACTTCGACGACGGTGTACGGCTATAATTCACCGGTCTGTCCGGTGGTGCACCGGACTGTCCGGTGAGCCGTTCACAGGCGAACTCGACGCTCTCGGGAGATGATTAACGGCGTACGGCTAAAATTCACCGGTCTGTCCGATGGTGCACCGGACTGTCCGGTGAGTCAACAGTCAGCCGGGGCAACGGTCGGCCGAGGATTCCGCGCGTGACGCGTGGCCGAGCCAACGGTCACATTGGTGCACCGGACTGTCCGGTGTGCACCGGATAGTGTCCGGTGCGCCAACGGCTCTCAGACTCCAACGGTCGGCTTCGCCAAATAAGGAAGGATATCTACACCGGACAGTGTCCAGTGGTGCACCGGACTATCCGGTGCGCCAGTCGACAGAAGGCAAGATCTGCCTTCCAGGAATGTTCTCAACGGCTCCTAGCTGCCTTGGGGCTATAAAAGGGACCCCTAGGCGCATGGAGGAGAACACCAAGCATTCCTTGAGCACTCTTGATCACTCACACTCCATTCTTGCGCACTTGTTTGACATTCTAGTGATTTGAGCTCCGTTCTAGTGTGCTAGTCTTTTGAGCTTAAGTCTGGGTCTTGTGTGTGTGTATTTGCTGTGATCTTAGTGTCTTGTGTGAGTTGCTAATCCCTCCCTTACTCCGTGCTTCTTTGTTAACTTCAAGTGTAAGGGCGAGAGGCTCCAAGTTGTGGAGATTCCTCGTGAACGGGATTAAGAAAAGCAAAGCAAAACACCGTGGTATTCAAGTGGGTCTTTGGACCGCTTGAGAGGGGTTGATTGCAACCCTCATCCGTTGGGACGCCACAACGTGGAGTAGGCAAGCGTTGGTCTTGGCCGAACCACGGGATAACCATTGTGCCATCTCTGTGATTAATCTCTTGTGGTTATTGTGTTTTGTTGAGACTCCTCTCTAGCCACTTGGCGATTATTATGCTAACTCTTAACCAAGTTTTTGTGGCTTAAGTTTCAAGTTCTACAGGATCACCTATTCACCCCCCTCTTGGTGCTCTCAGAAAGAGAGGGTGAAAACAAATCAAAAGCAAATGAAGCGGATGACATGGTGATTTGTTTTACCAAGGTTCGGTTCTTGCAAACCTACTCCCCGGTGAGGTGGTCACAAAGACCGGGTCTCTTTCAACCCTTTCCCTCTCTCAAACGATCACCTAGACCGAGTGAGCTTTACTCCTTAATCAAACCGGGTCACTTAGACCCCTACAAGGACCACCACAACTTGGTGTCTCTTGCTTTGATTACAAGTTGCTTGAGAACAAGAATAGAGGAAGAAGAAAAGCGATCTAAGCGATAAGAACTCAAATGAACACAAATGTCTCTCTCTCACAAGCCACTAAGTCTTTGGGATGAGTTTGGGACTTGGAGAGGATTTGATATTTTGTTTTGTTTCTTGGAGTGAAGTCTAGAGCTCTTGTATTGAATGCAAATTGCTGGAAACTTGGATACCTTGAATGGTGGTGGTTGGGGGGTATTTATAGCCCCAACCACCAAAACAGCCGTTAGGGAGGGCTGCTGTCGATGGGCGCACCGGACAGTCCGGAGCGCCACCGAACACTGTCCGATGCGCCAGCCACATCACCCAACCGTTAGGGTTCTGACGGTTTTGACCATTGGAGCTCTGACTTCTGGGGGCACCGGACAGTCCGGAGCCGCACCAGACAGTTTGGTGCCGCACTGGACAGGTACTGTTCACTGTCCGGTGCGCCTTCTGGCGCTGCTCTGACTCTGCGCGAACTGTCCACGCACTGTTCATGCCACTGTTCACTTTTGCAGATGACCGTTGGCGCAGTAGCCGTTGCTCCGCTTGGCACACCGGACGGTCTGGTGATACACCGGACAGTTCGATGAATTATAGTGGAGCGGCTCTCCAGAAACCCGAAGGTGGCAAGTTCAAAGTGTACGGTCCCTAGTGCACCGGACACTGTCCGGTGGCACACCGGACAGTCCGGTGCGCCAGACTAGGGCACACTTCGGTTTCCTTTTACTCCTTTCTTTTGAACCCTAACTTGTTCTTTTTATTGGTTTGTGTTGAACCTATGGCTCATGTAGAACATATAATCTAGAGCAAACTAGTTAGTCCAATTGTTTGTGTTGGGCAATTCAACCACCAAAATCAATTAGAAAAAGGTTTGACCCTATTTCCCTTTCAATCTCCCCCTTTTTGGTGATTGATGCCAACACAAACCAAAGCAAATATATAAGTGCAGAATTGAACTAGTTTGCATAATGTAAGTGCATAGGTTGCTTGGAATTAAACCAATATATTATTTCTACTAGATATGCATGGATTGCTTTCTTCTATTTTAACATTTTGGACCACGCTTGCACCACTAGTTTTGTTTTTGCAAATTCTTTGGAAAATGCTTTTTAAAATCCTTTTGCAAATAGTCAAAGGTGTATGAATAAGATTGAAGGAAGCATTTTCAAGATTTGAAATTTTCTCCCCATGTTTCAAATGTTTTTCCTTTGACTTAAACAAAACTCCCCCGAAATGAAATTCTCCTCTTAGCTTTCAAGAGGGTTTTGGGATATACCAATTTAGATACCAATTTGAAATATACCAAAAAATTTCAAAACACAATTAAAAATTAGGTGGTGGTGCGGTTCTTTTGCTTTGGGCTAATACTCTCTCCCCCTTTGGCATGAATCACCAAAAACGGAGACTTTGTGAGCCCTTTGTAAATTCTCTCCCCTTTTTGGCAAACTATATATGAGTGAAGGATTATACCAATGTGGAAAGATGGCGGAATACCGGCAAAGGGTAAATAATACCGATGGAGTTGATTGGAAGCGTCGTCTTTGCTGAATACTCCATTTTCCTTTCAGTTCTATGACTACTCATAAGAATACACTTGAAAACACATTAGTCATAGACATAAAAGAGATATGATCAAAGGTATATAAATGAGCTATGTGTACAAAGTATTAATCAAAATTCCAAGAATCAAGAATGTTTAGCTCATTCCTAAGTTTGGTAAAGGTTTTCCCATCTAATGGTTTGATAAAGATATCGGCTAATTATTCTTTCATGTTAATATAGGCTATCTCGATATCCCCCCTTTGTTGGTGATCTCTCAAAAAGTGATACCGAATAGCTATGTGCTTAGTGCGGCTGTGTTCAACGGGATTATCCGTCATGCGTATTGCACTCTCATTATCACATAGGGGAGGGACTTTGCTAAATTTGTAGCCAGTCCCTGAGGGTTTGCCTCATCTAAAGTAATTGCGCGCAACAATGGCCTGCGACAATATACTCGGCTTCGGCGGTAGAAAGAGCTACTGAGTTTTGTTTCTTTGAAGCCCAAGACACCAGGGATCTCCCCAGAAACTGACAAGTCCCTGTTGTGCTCTTCCTATCAATTTTACACCCTTCCCAATCAGCATCTGAATATCCTAATAAATCAAAAGAGGATCTCTTGGAGTACCAAAGACCAAACTTAGGAGTATAAACTAAATATCTCAAGATTCTTTTCACGGTGCTAAGGTGAACTTCCTTAGGATCGGCTTGGAACCTTGCACACATGCATACAGAAAGCATAATATCCGGTCGAGATGCATATAAATAGAGTAGAGATCCTATCATCGACCGGTATACCTTTTGATCTACGGATTTACCTCCCGTGTCGAGGTTGAGATGGCCATTGGTTCCCATGGGTGTCTTGATGGGCTTGGCATCCTTCATTTCAAACTTGGTAAGTATATCTTGAATGTACTTGGTTTTGGCTGATGAAGGTGCCCTCTTGGAGTTGCTTCACTTAAAATCCTAGAAAATACTTCAACTCCCCCATCATAGACATCTCAAATTTTTGAATCATGATCCTACTGAACTCTTCACAAGTAGATTTGTTAGTAGACCCAAATATAATATCATCAACATAAATTTGGCATACGAACAAATCATTTGCAATTGTTTTAGTAAAGAGAGTAGGATCGGCCTTGCCGACTTTGAAGTCATTAGTGATTAAAAAGTCTCTTAGGCATTCATACCATGCTCTTGGTGCTTGCTTATAGACATGGTTAGGGTACTCACTATCCTCAAAGCCAGGAGGTTGCTCAACATAGACCTCTTACTTGATTGGTCCATTAAGTAAGGCACTCTTTACGTCCATTTGATAGAGCTTGAAGCCATGGTAAGTAGCATAGGCAAGTAATATATGAATTGATTCAAGCCTAGCTATGGGTGCATAGGTTTCACCAAAATCCAAACCTTTGACTTGTGAATATCCCTTGGCCACAAGTCAGGCTTTGTTCCTTATCACCACACCATGCTCATCTTGCTTGTTGCGGAATACCCACTTGGTTCCTACAACATTTTGATTAGGACGTGGAACTAAATGCCATACCTCATTACTCGTGAAGTTGTTGAGCTCCTCTTGCATCGCCAACACCCAATCCGAGTCTCTTAGTGCATCCTCTACCCTGTATGGCTCAATAGAGGAAACAAAAGAGTAATGCTCACAAAAGTGTGTGACTCGAGATCGAGTGGTTACCCCCTTATGAATATCGCCGAGGATGGTGTTCACGGGGTGATATCTTTGAATCACTTGGTGGACTCTTGGGTGTGGCGGTCTTTGACCCTGTCCTTCTTGGTCATCTTCCTTGTCTTGATTTTCTTCATCTCCCCCTTGATCATTGCCTTCTCCTTGAGGTGGCTCATCTTCTTGATCTTCTTCTTCATCATCTTGAGCCTGTTCCTCATCTTGAGTTGGTGGAGATGCTTGTATGGAAGATGATGGTTGATCTTGTGCTTGTGGTGGCTCTTCGGATTCCTTAGGACACACATCCCTAATGGACATGTTCCTTAGCGCGACGCACGGAGCCTCTTCATCATCTAGCTCATCAAGATCAACTTGCTCCACTTGGGAGCCATTAGTCTCATCAAACACAATGTCACAAGACACTTCAACTAGTCCAGTGGACTTGTTAAAGACTCTATATGCCCTTGTGTTTGAGTCATAACCAAGTAAAAAGCCTTCTACAGCCTTAGGAGCAAATTTAGATTTTCTATCTCTTTTAACAAGAATAAAACATTTGCTACCAAAGACTCTAAAATATGAAATATTGGGCCTTTTACCGGTGAGGAGTTCATAGGATGTCTTCTTGAGGATTCGGTGTAGGTAGAGCCGATTGATGGAGTAGCAGGCGGTGTTAATCGCCTCTGCCCAAAACCGATCCGGTGTCTTGTACTCATCAAGCATGGTCCTTGCCATGTCTAGTAGAGTTCTATTTTTCCTCTCCACTACACCATTTTGCTGAGGTGTGTAGGGAGAAGAGAACTCATGCTTGATACCCTCCTCCTCAAGGAAGCCTTCAATTTGAGAGTTCTTGAACTCCGTCCCATTATCGCTTCTAATCTTTTTTATTCTTAAGCCAAACTCATTTTGAGCCCTTCTCAAGAATCCCTTTAAGGTCTCTTGGGTTTGAGATTTTTCCTGCAAAAAGAATACCCAAGTGAAGCGAGAATAATCATCCAGAATTACAAGACAATACTTACTCCCGCCAATGCTTATGTAAGCTATCGGGCTGAATAGATCCATGTGGAGTAGCTCAAGTGGACTGTTGGTCGTCATGATGTTCTTGTGTGGATGATGGGCACCAACTTGCTTTCCTGCTTGACATGCGCTACAAACCCTGTCTTTCTCAAAATGAACATTTGTTAGTCCTAAAATGTGCTCTCCCTTTAGAAGCTTGTGAAGATTCTTCGTCCCAATATGGGCTAGTCGGCGATGCCAGAGCCAACCCATATTAGTCTTAGCAATTAAGCAAGTATCAATTTCAGCTCTATTAAAATCAACTAAGTATAGCTGACCCTCCAATACTCCCTTAAATGCTACTGAGTCATCACTTCTTCTAAAAACAGTAACACCTACATCTGTAAATAGACAGTTGTAGCCCATATTGCATAATTGAGAAACAGAAAGCAAATTGTAATCTAAAGAATCTACAAGAAAAACATTGGAAATAGAATGGTCAGGTGATATAGCAATTTTACCAAGTCCTTTGACCAAACCTTGATTTCCATCCTCGAATGTGATAGCTCTTTGGGGATCTTGGTTTTTCTCATAAGAGGAGAATATTCTTTTCTCCCCTGTCATGTGGTTTGTGCACCCGCTATCAATTATCCAGCTTGAGCCCTCAGATGCATAAACCTGCAAAACAATTTATGATATGGCCACGCCATCAAGCAACACGTTACAACCCCCAAGTCGTACTACATTAACTCAAGTACAACCAACATCATCACCGACCCAAGTCTTTGATGGACCAATTACACGTAGCCGAGCTAAGAAGCTACAGCAAGAGGTGCACGCGCTACTTTATGAATTTCGATTAAACACTAATGAGAATTTTATGCTACCTAAGTCGTGTATGTTGATATTACTTAGGTTCACCAAAGAGGAAGGACAAAACATATCAAAGGCGAATCAGCAAGAAGAGCTATGTCCGAGTCAGTCCAGCGCTACAGAACCGTCCAGAAGAAACAGTCATATCTTTTGATTCCCAAAAGCTATGAAGGTCCATAAGTACTTTTCGGAAAGCTCTTGAAGTCTAGTTTCCAATGCTTCTAAAGCCGACTTAACCACATCTACCAGAAAGGCAGCCGACCTACTTTAGTGCTGACTGGTCAGAAGGTCAACAGTCTACTTGATGACCAAGTTTTCGTATTAAACTGCATCATTCTACGAAGTTTCATTAAGCATGCTATATATGGTGAGAAAGCTTATCAAGTTAGCTTTCCAATGCAACCAGTCCCACGTCATTTGAAGATTCCTAGAAGAAGTTATTGCCAAAATACTAAAGGCTGCGCAGAAGTCAAACAGCCACACGGAAATCAGCTCTGCAGATCTTCCGAAGAGGCTCCTTCACATTAGCTCGTGAAAATACTTTTGTTTTGTGTTTATACCTCGCTAAGGCTGGTTGTTACTAGTATAAATACCCCCCTATGTCTATGATGTAAGGCAACTTATGATAATCTAAAACAGAACCCCTTTGTTCAGCTGTGTGCTAATAAATATTGAGAGTGATCTCTACCCCTTTGCTCTTGTGAATTCCTTCGCGGGATTGCAGAAGCGGCGGCTTCATCCGCTCCCAATTGGTGCTCCTACTCCCTTCGAGGTCTCCTCGATTGATTGTAGGCTGTGTTGGTTGGTTCTTTGAGAGTGTGGTTGGGCGAATCCTCGATTCAGGTTGCCGGTTAAAGATGGTGGTTGGCTTCGAGTTTTATTTGTTAGGTTGCACTAGTTATCGCTGCTTGCAGCAAGTTATCTTGGCTTCTTTGAAGCTAGTTATCTGAAGATTGATCCTACGTCGTGAAGATTGGGCATCGTGACGCATCATCTGGTATCAAAGCCTCAGTTGCCACGGTAGGATTCTTTACCCTTAGCTACATATATTTTGTGTTCGTCCTATCCACCAAAAAGCCATAAAATATTTTGTCATAGCCCTTTGTTTCAATCTGTTGTTCCAGTGAGTTTTGTTAAGTTTCAGTCCTTAGAGTCTTTGTTTAGTTGCTGGTCACTCTATTCTTTGTGTTCCCTTTGAGCCTCTTATATATATCTAAAAATATCCACAAAAAGAAAAATCTAAAGACTCTCATCATTTCCTTCGCGTTAACTTTGATCCTATTTAGGTTATAGCTGCTGGTTGAGTTCTTTGTTAAAGTATTATAAAGTGTGCAATATCATATCAGATCTCTGTGTTTAGTTCGATAAAAAAAAGAGTATCGAAAAAAAAGAGAAGAAAGAAAAGTACCAAAAAAAAGTGTTGAGCAAGATTGTGAAAGAAACATAGAACAATCATTTTGTTTATGTGCACAAGTGCTGAAAATTTTTATCAAGTTGTTCAACCAGCTTGCTGTTATCATTTGGTGCAAAATTTTGGTTGGATCTGATTGCAACACTTGCATTCCAATCATACTCCTTGTCTGCATCAAATCTGAAATTTCTTGCGCGTGTGTTTGATCTATTTGCATCCCTCGTATCTTGTGGTCAGCACTAGGCAGGGAACTTCTAGTTGGATGGTTATTTAACTTTATAACAACTTGGATTCAGATTGCATTCCTTGTTTACTATTCCCCCACCAAGCTCCACATATAAGCCATCGTAATCGATACTCTGGTCTTGTATTCGCTTAACCATCACTTTCTTGTTACCACCACACATTTTTCTTGCAACCCGCAGGGACCTCATAAGAGCTTTGGTTGGTAAGAGTGGTGAGGTTGTGAGATTCTATATAGCTTCATATTCCACCTATATTTGTTGCCCTGTTGCCACTAACTTCGCAGGAAGATGGATCCCAACGTTGAGATTGAAGAATGTGTCACCCTGATACAATTCAATGAGCTCAAACAAAGCATAGAAGCCAAGCAAGATCTGTTGGCACAAGATCTTCAGACACTTATGGCTGAAATCAGAGGTCGTCGTCGACTCCTCGACGGTGTAAGAAACCATGATGAAGATGGGGAAGAAGATGAAGGAAATTATTCTAGAAGAGCAAGTGAACATGGGAGGAGAAATCAAGGTGCTGCATATGGTAGAGGAAGAGGCCGGAATCGAAGAAATAATGACAATGAAGAATCTGAATTTGGGGATGATCAGTCTCAACATCGCTATGGTCGTCGTCATCATAGAGGTGTCAACCAAAAAGAGAGATTTGGGAAACTTAAGTTTACCATGCCAAAATTTGATGGTAGATCTGATCCTGAAGATCATTTCACATGGGAATTAAAGGTGGAGAAAATCTTCCGCCTACATAATTATTCAGAGGAGAAGAAACTCGCAATGGCATCTCTTGAGTTTGAGGGATATGCTCTGATTTGGTGGGAGCAACTTCTTCGTGATCGTGAAGAAGATGGAGAGGACCCTATTGTTACTTGGCAAGAGATGAAGCGAGAAATGAGAATTCATTTTGTGCCGAAGCATTATCGGCGTGATCTTTTTGATAAATTGCAGAATTTGAGGCAGGGAAGTTTCTCTGTTGAGGAGTATTATAAGGAGATGGAGAAGGCCATGATTAGAGCCAATGTGTATGAAGACGAAGAGCAAACCATTGCACGTTTCATGGCTGGGTTACACCGCAACATTCAGCGTATTGTTGAGTTTCAGCCGTACCAAAGTCTTATTGATTTGGTACATCAAGCCACCAAAGCTGAACGCCAGCTGCAACAAGATGCTAAGAGCAGCAAGCCCTTGCCATATGGTGCACGAACCATGCCTGGAGGAAGCAAATCAATCTCAAGGTTTACTACTGCATCCTCAGCGACAAAAGGCTCAACTGGGGGCTTGTGATCCAATATTCAAGGCAATTCTAGTGGAAAGAACGGTGCTGCTCCAAACACGAGTTATAAACCAGCAGCATCCACTTCAACATCAGTGGGTTCAATAGCCAAGAGTAGTGGTATTCAGTGCTTCAAGTGTGGAGGTCGTGGTCATGTCATAAAGGAGTGTCCAAATAATCGTGTGATCCTTGTGAATGATGATGGAGAATATACATCAGCTAGTGAAGAGGAAGCTGAAGCAGAAAATATAGAAGATAAAATTGAGGAACACACTGGATGTGAATTTGAGCATGGTACTACTCTGGTGGTTACACAAATCTTGAGTGTTCAAATGAAAGAAGCTGAAATTGGACAGCGACATAATCTTTTTCAAACGTGAGCCAAAGTACAAGACAAAGTAGTAAAGGTGATCATTGATGGAGGGAGCTGCCATAATCTTGCAAGTCGTGAGATGGTTGACAAGCTTGGTTTGAAGTTGCAGCGACACCCTCATCCATATCATGTCCAATGGCTGAATGAATCGGGAGATATCAAGATTGGTTATAAAGTGAAAGTTCCGTTCAAGATTGGAGAGTATGTTGACATAGTGGAGTGTGATGTTGCACCCATGTCTGTGTGTCACATGCTGC